>JACEVL010000285.1:175000-537176 GCA_020284085.1 Aporrectodea caliginosa | reverse complement strand
CGTGAACGCCAGACGCCTTATGCGCCAGATGCCGTGAACGCGTGCACGTGAGCAGTTAACGCGTGCACATGAGGTGTTATCGTGTTCACGCGTGGTTATGCGCCAGATGCCTACAATTACTACTACTGATCTGGTAGGTATGGAACTTCAAGCAGCTGATCAATGCCTTCTCCAGATACCAATACAGGCAGGTGATTGACTTTAGCTTTCACGGCCATGTATGGAAGAACTTTACATCTCTATTCTCTAACTAAAACCATGTTGAGGCACCTCTAAACATATTCACAATCATCTGAAACTTGGTCATAATTTTTTTTATTATTCGGAACACAAAGAGGTCTGCAACTCTTGAGATTTTTTCTCATCATTACCTATGAACCGCCCTAACATACATACATAAATACATATAGAATATAATTCAGAAAATTAAACTGCAGATCGGATCTCTGTGTAACAAGTGAGACTATAAACGTTTTAATAATTATTGCACAATATGATATTTTGATGATTCTTTTTAAGAAGTATTCAAGACGAATAATGTACATAACAAACGATTTCACTCGAGTGCCGTTCATACAAGAGAATGGCTTCACTGGCAGAGACGTAGGCCGCATCGAAGAAAATCCCTACATTCGCTTTTCAAGTCCATAACAGAATAAGTATCATAATAAATCAGACTTCTAAACTTCTGAAGTTAATGACGATCTGATCTTGATCTGCACAAACAGTTTGATGTTCGACTGGACCCTACACTAAAATTAATCACAAAACTAATTACACAGTAAAAACATATTTGTACATTTAACTCCTTACAGTTAAAATTCGCAATTTCTGTGTGTTCGTCGACTAAAGAGCCAAACGTGATTGCTTCGAAAAGTATGTTTCATACAGTCTGCATTCTGTAAACGTCACGTGGAAACATATTCTGACGTCTTTTTCTTAGAGTGTAGGTTGGTAAAGGCGCATAATTTGCAGATTATGTTGAAAGAGTTACATTAATCTTTAGCAGTCAGTGTCAATTCAGTCCTGACGGTGGTTGGATCATTCTTGGATGTATCGAACGTTTGCTGAAGATTCAAACGTATTTGGATATTTGTAGCTGAGACCAATAGTGATTTGAAAAAGAAAGGATCGCTTTGTTACTGAAATGTATTAGGTCTGGTAATTGCCGACAACGTAACAAGGCTTATCGCTTCTAAACAAGAATTAGTCCGAATAAATATCAGATATGATCATTTTCAGATTATTCTGCAACAATGCTATTTCGTCATCGCTGGGACTAAATGTTTGTTTGCTTAACATACCACATTTGTAGTCTTTAACGGCAAGAACATCGTGAAGATAGTCGCCACATAGATAATGAATACTCACAACTGGCAGTGCAGAAATCAGCAACTGTTGCGCCGCTATCTAGGAGAACTGAAAACTGCCCCGGATTCAAAATAAAACAATTTAATGAAATTATGTACAAAGCATATTTACAAGGAAAATCGATACTTTTACATAGCGGCAGCAACGCACCATGAAACACCAACACTCGAAAGACGCCCCAGCAGGTCTAACGGAGACCTCTAATGCCGAGAACGTGTACAAACAACAGATGTCAGTCGACGAAAATCACAGCACCGAATAACATCAAACGTGGGCTACGAAAAGTACCACACACCAACAAGAACCAAACGGTGGTCGAACGAAAATTATCCAACAGGGGTCTAACAACGAATCGTACAGCCGGCTTATATAGGCCAAGTCTTGGCAACAACAGTTTACGCGGGCGACCCATCCTATTCTACCATACACGTGTTAAGCACTACCGTCTACCACCAGTCCATTAATATAGTACCTATATGCTACATATCCCACCACCCAAAGTTGAGGCAACTCGTAGGTTGACGAATACAAAATAATGTTCATAATGTTCAATGAATCAAGCCTCCATAATGTTCATATCGTCCTATAACGTCCAAACTAAATAATGTTCATGTCGTTCGATACACAGACCTACATAAATTTCATTGAACGAAAGGCTAATTCTCACACTCTACTTAACGATATACACCGTTTATGGCAACAGGCCAAAAAATTTCACCGAATAACTCCAAAGTTCCGGAACAAATTCATAAGTTCAGTCCAAAGGTGGAACTCCAAACTACATTGACGGCCGATTCAAAATGTCCGGCAACAAGTTCTCGCGTCCCGGCATATGATTATGTCTAACGTATTATATTGCTGCAACTCCAGACTCCAACGCAACAAATTTTGGTTCGAGTTAGCTTTCTTGTTGATAAACTGAAACGGACTGCGATCCGTGTGCACCGTCACTGGCGCCGATCCAAACTATACGCTGGACTGACACCACCAACGCCAACGCTTCCTTCTCAATCGTCGAGTATCGTACCTCATTCAACAAGAGTTTCCGACTGAAGTAACAGATCGGATGTTTCACCTCATCGATCACCTGAAATAAACAAGCTCCAACACAAAGCTGATACGCATCAACTGCCATACAAAACGGTTTATCAAAATCCGGAGGTCTGAGAATAAGTCGCGATGCTAACCGCGATTTCAAATCACTGAAGGCTTCTTCAGCCTCATCCGCCCATTGAAACTACTTTCCCTTTTTCAACAATGCATTTAAAGGCCTCGCAATTTCAGAATAATGTGGCAAATACCGTCTGTAATACCCAGCCACTCCCAGAAACGACTGCACCTGCTTCTTATTTACAGGCCGAGGAAACCTCAATAACAACTCAACCTTCTGAGCGCGTGTCTGAACATCATTTAACTCAATGTGATCCCCTAGAAAGTCAATTTCAGCGTTTGCAAACACACATTTACTCAAATTGAGCGTTAACTTTACATCATCAATCCTTCGTAAGAATTGTTCTAAATGCGATTGTGATCACACCACGACCCACTGAAAATAATCGCATCATCCAAATAAGCATCACAGAATTCATTCAACGTCTGCAACACCTTGTCGACCAAACGAGAAAAACTGGCGCGTGCGTTTTTTTAATCCAAAGCTCATAATTATATTCCATTGATAATGGCCATTTGGGGTCACAAATCCCGTAAGCGGAATAGAATCTTTATCCTAGGGAACCTGCCAATATGCTTTGGTCATGTCAAGTTTTGGTCTTTTCCCGCCCGATCAATCAGAACTTCAACCCTCGGCATAGGAAATGGATCAGGTACAGTCGATGCATTTAACTTCCGAAAGTTTGTACATAACAGACCAGGCCCATCAGAATTAGGCACCACCACAATAGGTGCAGCCCACGGACTTACAGATTACTCAACAATACCAACCTTGAGATGTCAATCAGACCAAGCAGTACCGATGCCCACCTGCCGACTACGGTCACCCAGGTCAGAAGCTAACCAGTTTAAGGCAGTCCCAGAGACACCGACACTTTTGGTGAGTCTTGAAAGGAGAAGCTGGTGATCTATGATGTCGAAGGCTGCACTGAGGTCAAGAAATACTGAGAGGCAGGCTTTACCATTGTCAACACAGGAGAAGATGTTATCCAGATAAGAGCAGTTTCAGTGGAATAACCTTCGCGGTAAGCTGACTGATAAGGGCTGACGTTATGAGAAGAAGTGATGTGTTTCTTGATACGTGTAAGAAAAAGACGTTAAAGGATTTTGGAAATGTTATTATTATTTTATTTTTATAATTTTTTGCCCGAGGTATAAATAATCCCTCAGGTTCTTAGACGCAATTCCGAAATATAATCAACGCTAGTATGGCTCGTGGTCCTCGCGCCCGGTCGGTATGTGACTTTTTGGCGCCGCCGTTTAGGCGCCGGCCGTTTAAGCGCCGGCCGTTGGGTTGGTAAATTATTTCTATCTCAGAAACCATAGGACGAGAATTCGTGACTTCAGGCTTTAATATTCATAAATATTCGCGAATATTAGGGCATTTTTAATATTCGTAAATATTCGTAAATATTCGCTGATGACGTCACTGTTTTTGCTTTGTTTAAACTAATTTAAGACTACTAATTAAGAACATGTGTGACCAGAAGCCCCGGCAACCAATAGAGCCAAAGGCGCAGAAGCTCACACAAGCTTTGGGTTGCCGAGGCGGGTGGACGCTCATACAAAGGTTTTGGTAACATTAATAGGCCTACAATAAAAAGTATAATTTGCGCGCTAAATTTTAATGGTAATTCATGCACATAGTGAGAGCCAAAGAAAATTATAAACCTTTAATATCCTATGCGTAGGTTACAGACGGTAGACCTGTAGGCCCTCTGCCTTCTCAGTGAAAAACGATAGATTTCCAGCATTAATTTACTTCCTCAATTGTACCTTGTAGCGGTGTGTCTACATGAATATCATTAAACGAATATACAATATGTGTATAATGTAACAGGCAGATTGAGGTCAAATTTGTTCAACCGATTCAGAGACTCTCTCTCTCTCTCTCTCTCTCTCTCTCTCTCTCTCTCTCTCTCTCTCTCTCTCTCTCTCTCTCTCTCTCTCTCTCTCTCACACACACACACACACACACACACACATCGTCTCTGTCTATCTGTCCCTGTCTCTCTCTACGATCTCTCTCCCTCTCTGCCAGTCTGTCTGTCTGTCTGTCTGTCTGTCTGTCTGTCTCTGTCTCTGTCTCTGTCTCTGTCTCTGTCTCTCTCTCTCTCTCTCTCTCCTCCCTCCTCTCTCTACGGGCTCTTTCAGTGTTGTTCAGTAATTGAAATGCATGTAATTGAATTACGTAATTGAATTACAAGTTCCGTAATTGTAATTGTAATAGAATTACATTTTAAGACCAGTAATTGTATTTCAATTACAATATTGCATGTAATTTGTAATTGAATGAAGCGTAAATTACAAATTACTTTCATAAAGTCAGCAAAGATGCCAGCCTCCTGGGTTGACCCGGACCACCCGTTTAATTGAATAAACTGCTCTGCATTATGATTGCATGGCAACATAATTGTCAGCATTATTCTATCCTTACACCCCTCTTACAATCTTAGAGCACACTTTGATAGACCCAAGGGCAAGGGCTGACAATCACTATCAGACTAAGCCATGCAGTCATGCACTCATTCTTAGCTAGCCTATACTGCGGCTGCCTACAGATACACAGCTTCCATCTTCAGCTCCAGTTGAACGTTTCTTTAGCACTGCTGGCCGAATTGACTCACTCACCCAGGCACAATCAATTACGTTCTCTAACAAACTATCATTTTGAGAACTTCTACTGCTAAAAATCAAATAAACTCTAACTTGTTTTAATGGATAATAATTGTAAATCGTATTTCGGGTACTTCACAAACTTAGGCCTATAATAGAATTGAATGTATATATTACAATTTACAGGCAATTGGCCCACTGGATGTTTTAAAATAGAGTAAATTAAAAATTATCGAAAAATTCTAATTCTTGTGTCAATTTTAAAGGAATAATTGAAAAGTAATTGGTAATTGAATTACAATCAAAATGTAATTGTAATTCAATTACTTTCACAATCAAGTAATTGTAATTGTAATTCAAGTACATTTACAAGCATATAATTGCAATTATAATTGAATTACATTTGCAATGTAATTGATACAACACTGGTCTCTCTCTATACGGTCTCTGTCCTATGTATCTGAGACCCCTGCACTCAGTAATTCTATCTAATTTTAAGCTATGTGGGTTCCAATGATGCGGAATGAAACTGAATTATAACGTCGTTGGCCAATATATTATATATTTTTAAAATTGCTGCTATACGTATTGGCGCCAAATAGCCTACATATAGCTACGCCACTCGATATAATGTAAAATATAATTTTACCCACCTTATGTCTGTACATGGATGAGTTACTGTAATATATAACTGTTCTTGTGCATTTTTTTGGCACTAATATTTGTACAATTAATCCCGGATTTTGAAAAATTAAGAATTAAAAGAATTAAAGAAAATTAATATTTTGAATATTCGTTGGCCAGTTTTAATATTCGTCAATATTCGTCAATTTCTAAAAATCTTAATATTCGTAATAATATGCGCATACTCGTTCTATCTCAGAAACATGCAATCGAAGTTGGATTGATTAGAACGTTCTTTGGTAAATGGTGGCTGAATTGATAAAAACAATTGTTTCAATGGGAGCTGGATTGATCAAAATATTTGTTTCAATGGGAGCTGGATTGCAGTGGAGGCGCAAGGATGTCCCCTCCTCCCTGTGGTTTGCAGTGATTTCCCACTTTGGGAGGCTGAGCCGCAGTTAGAGGAGCTAACCCCACCCCAATGCTGGATTGATTAAATTAATTGTTGCAACGGGAGCTGGATTGATGAAAATAATTGTTTCAATGGGAGCTGGATTAATCATAAGAATTGTTTTCTTAAATTCGAAGCTCATTGATGAAAATAATTTCTTCTTACGTCACTGGAAGCTGGATTGATGACAGTTAATATGGACATTGGTAGACTGCCTTCTTACCAACGAATAATACAGCATTAAGAAGATTTTATTAAAGCGCCAATTCTTTATTATGTCCAACTCACCATAAGAACTTGGATATCCTACTGATATTTCTCTGCATACAAAAATTAACATCATATACTACGTTTATTAGCGCCAAAACGTCCGGTGCCAAAACGTCCGGCGCCAAAATGTCCGGCGTCAAAACGGCGGCGCCAAAAACGTCCGGCGCCAAAGCGGCGGCGCCAAAACGTGCTGCTTCGGTCCCCGGTGTTGTCCATGAAAGTACCTCTGAATGCATTGGCGTTATACCGTTGCCTGAAGATTGACAAGCGCTGGAATACATAATTATTTGATTTCCAAGGGATCGCCGGTGGCGGCAGTCACCCGACGTCCTAGTTGTGTAATGAACTCGCATCCTGATCTATTTATCGGGCCCAGTGATTCTAGGGCAATGGGGACGAAGTTGTGAGTTGCGGGGAGATCTGCATATTTCGTGATTTTGCGCGATGCTGCCAGTTCAGCTGCGCTCCCAGTCCCAGGTGTTGTCGACGTCATATGATAATAGGATTCTGCGCATGTATGAATGCTGGCTACGTCCCAGGTCATGTAGTTTTCCCCTGCCCACGGTACGAGCGTCACTCCATCCGGTCTCTTTCCGTCGGTGCGCAGGAGCCCTGGGGTTCTTTCAAGCTGGGGATGTCTGCTCTCTGGAGAGTTCATCATATGGCGTCATTCATCGCGAAGTGTCGGCTTGCTCTTGCTCCAGATTGCTAGCACACCAGTCCGTGGTGACCTCCTGTGGCATTGATGTGGAGCGCACAGGTTGAGACCCAGGCGTAGGCCAATCGCCACTCGGATCGCTTCGTTGCTCAGGTTTATTCCGCAGGACGCAATTGGCACGGTTGAAAGCCAGTCCCCGGCGTAGGGTGACGAAACCGCTCCCAGTCTTGCTCGGAGTTTGTCGATGTACGCAGATCACACCGTCGCCTTGTCTTGGTCAATCAAAGGTCTGTCCCAAGTCTTCTGTCTATTATTATTATTATTAATATTGTTATTATTATTATTATTGTTATTATTATTATTATTATTATTATTATTATTTTATTATTATTATTATTATTATTATTATTATTATTATTATTATTATTATTATTATGTAACGTCATTTCAGCAGAGTTCAGAGATCGGTGGCAGTGTCCCGGAGAGGCAGATGGCGTTCCCCCGTTGAAGAGCCACTGAGATTTGCGATTGCGTTAAAGTTTTATTATTATTTTTTTTTCGCCCGAGGTAGAAATAATCCCTCAGGCTCTAATTATTATTATTATTATTATTATTATTATTATTATTATTATTATTATTATTATTATTATTATTATTATTATTATTATTATTATTATTATTATTATTATTATTATTATTATTATTATTATTATGTTGCAGTTATAGCAGTTTCATCAAACAATTTTTTCAGTGTGCAATTATTGCAAATGCAAAAGCATTAACCAAACTTGTCAGACCAGTCACAAAAATTCTTAAGTCATAACCGATTTGGTCCAGGCAGTTGTTGGTCCACTTACACGTGTCCTAAGAGTTAACTGAAGTTTCAATGAGATTTAGACATTTGTAACTGTGAGCTTTTATCTGGAAAATGATAAGGTTGTTTTGATGCTATTGTGCTGTTGACAGCGTAGCATGGCTAAACGCATTTCAATCGGTTCAATGACGGAGTAACAAACCTCATCTATCCAACAGGACCGATATATCTTTTTCGTTGTAATTAAAAAGTGCATGCGTTCTTAGGAATCATATTCGACTGCGTGAGTACAGAGTGAAGATGGTTGTATAATGAAAACCATAGCTTAGTAGTAGTAGTAGGGGCCTAGTATATTCGTTTTATTGATAAAAACAATCTGACAAATACGCAGAAATGCAAAAATGAGTAATAATGGATAACTAAAATAATTAGAAAACTGTAAAATAAACTAGTAAATATTTTATATAAGGACCTGGGTATAAATTAAATTGAGAGTTGTCTTTGAGTGGAAGAGTATGGTTGTGTGCTGTAGGTCTTAATTGGTGTCTAAAGGCAAACATACAGCATATAGCATTTTAAACAGAGCACCTCAACTGAACGGTATTTGCAACAATAACATTTAATGATTCCTTTTTCTGTTGTAGACCAGTAATGGCGCTAAATCAAATGAGTGAAAGCCACTGGAAATTTTCGGTAAATGAATCGACAACGGCCACAACCAAACGACTGCAATTTATCCTGAAGTTAACACTGATAGTTTGCTTAATCTCTATCCTTTTGTTGTTTTCTGAAATGCCACTGTCGGTTTTAAGACTTCGTTCAACGACAGTTGATGAATGCCATTTTGATGAAAGTGTCATACGTCGAGTAAAATTTCCCTTCAGCGGGATAGCCATTGAGGTCTTCTGTCCATTTCTTGACCGCGTACGTGTGTTTAATGCAGCATTAGATCATCTGAGGTTGGCACACTTGAGAAGGAGACATTCGAAAGAATGGAAAAATATCTCAGATTCGGAAAGTATAAAGTTAATAGGCGGAGCTGATGACAACTTTCTTGAAAAGTTAGAAATTTTTCCGCAGATTGAGACAGCGTTCTTGCCATGGATACGTGACAAAGCAAGAATCTGGACTTCGTTGGAAGATACTTCAAATATTTTAGTAAACAAATATTTTGAATGGACAGCCGATACGAAATTATGCCAATGGATAAAGAGTTCAGGTGTAAGCCGATATGCGCACTATGCCACTCACAATAGAACGTGTGTCACTGATATCCATGAGACGGAGAAGCCGCAGTCGTTACGTCTCCTTGCATTAAATTCTAAACCATTTTGGCTAACATTTTATTGGCCGAACCGCGGAAAAAGCTACCCTTCATATTTCTATCATGAACCACCCGCTTTTGCCTTTTACCTGCATATAATTCAAGACTGCATTGTTACTCCTTACAGCGAAGTATGGAGTGGAAACATGTATCTGGTGCAACACACTTGTAGATATAGCAAGAACAAAAGACCTCCACAAACTATAAACAAAATACCATTATACGATGAAGTAATAGCTGTGTCTCAGTTGTGGGGGTACACAACATTTCACAGAATGATTGAAATAATTCCAAGGCTTTCGCTTTATGTCGACTTTCTCAGGCGCAATCCGCAAATCAAAATACTCGCACCTGAAAATCACGGTCGAACGGCAGAGCTATTGGCGATTTTGGGTCTCGGCAAGAATAAAATTATTACTCGAATCTGCAGAGCAAAGCTTCTTTATCTTCCAAGACCGACAATGTGTATTCACGCCAATATTCAGGAGATTCAAGTTCTTTCTTTGCTTTATAGGAATTATATCAATGAGAAATTGAAAACCGAGCCACGCGACAAAATCATTTTAATGCGTAGATCAGGAAAAAGGAAATTTACAGAACACGAAGCCATTGAACTCATGGTAAGGGAAACGGCAGCAACGCACAACTTGAGCTTTGAATTGTTTCCAGATAATCCAGTTCCGTCTCTTAACAAAACGATGATCATGTTTCATTCGGCAATGATGGTCATTGCGCCACACGGAGCTGGGCTTTCAAATGTTGTTTTCTCGCAGCCAGGAACGTTCGTTATTGAAGGCGTTTGCAATCCACCGTATGTTAACATGTGCTTCCAACGTTTATCTTATGTTCTTGGCCATCACTGGCATGGTATTCGTTCACTTGGTGGATGCATGGCTGTCGTAAATGTGTCCGCAGGTACACTGAAGGCTGCTGTAGAGAAATACCTTAGCACTTTCATGACGGCTGTCGGTAAAAGTCGACATAATATAGAGAAGTAGAGGGCTCCATGGGCGTTCACGCATTACAGAAGTCAATTAAGGAATAGGCCTACAGTCTACTTTAAAACGCTTGATGAAAGCACTGACCACGCGACGACATGGATTCGACCAGAGATGGGTAACGAATCGATTAGCGGCTAATTCTACAGTGTAATTCTATTCCATTAGCTGTCGCCGAATCCTAATTCTAAATGATTAGCAATTTTTAACAAATTTGAATCGATTAGATTTTTTGAAATTTTTACGAACGATTTTAAAACTTCTATGTCAAACTACTTGAGTCAGTCAGTTCTGAAGTGGAAACTTAAGGTTTCGTAAATCTATTGAGAGTCCACAATATCGTATGCCATCATGGAAACCATGCGAGCCAAAGAAACTGCAGGAACTTGTGCTGTCATTTGCTGTGCTTTAATTAAAATTTGACAAATTTGTGAAACAAATTATGCATGAATTATCGTACTAATTCTAATTGCTAAATGATTAGCTTCTGCTAATTCTAAATCTAATCGATTAGCAAATTCCAGTAGCTAATTCTAATCGATTGTCAATTTAGTTAAACGTGCCCATCTTTGGATTCGACCTCCTGCAACTGAAGCTGGATGACTTGGACTAAAATGTGTAGCGACGATATAGTTTATTGAATGCTCTTAATCTGGTATTGCATTGTATTGCATTGTACACTTATATGACAGGAAAAGAAAAACTAAGTGCGAGGTTTCTGGATAAATTGTGGCAATAAAAGAGTAAATGGCACAAGTGAATACCGATTACTCTTTGGAATGTAGTGGACGCATGCAATGTAATGTAATAGAATATTTGCTATAACTGACAAAATCGTTGCCTGCGCTATTAGAAGAGATGTTAATGTCATTGAGAATACACCATTCGTCAGGAAACGAAGCAATTCACAGAAAACTAGAAGAGTAACCAATGACGTATGTGGACACAACTAACGTATTCCAATGTGCAGCTGAGAGATGCCATGATGTCGAGTCTCTGGATCAAGTTTCTTCGATTGAGTGGGCAACAGCGCTTGAACGCACGTTACAATTCCGTCCAGCAACCGCTCATTGGTGGAACATGACGCAGGTCCGGCTATACTGCGAACCACCGCTTCATTCATAAACTTAATGCATTGCAATAGTCAGAGCTTGTTTGTGCCTCTTAGACATCTCCGCCGCCTTCGATAAAAATTGACCATTCTCTCCTTATTTTCTTATCAAACGCCTCTCCTCTGTATTTGGAATCTCTGGTACAGCTCTATCTTGGATCAATTCATACCTTTTCTCCCGCTCTTTCACTCTCAATGCCTCTGTTCACTCATCTAATCCGCACACCCTCACCTGCGGTGCTCCTCAAGGTTCTGTTCTCGGTCCTCTGCTGTTCATTCTTTACACCTCGCCACTCAGCAAACTCACTTCATCATCTTCTGCAGATCGTCACCTCTATAACGACGACACACAACTCTTCATATTTTTCTTTCCACACTCCCTTCCCGATGCACTAAATCATCTACGTAACACCATAACCCAGATTTCAGCCTGGATGACCGCTATCCTGCTATGCCTTAACCCTTCGAAAACAGAATTCGTCATTATTGGCCTCCTCGAGCTATTAAACAAACTAGCCTATCTACCCGACCATTGTACAAAAGATCTCACTGCTCCCGCAATCTTCGTTTTTGTAGTACTAAAAGAAGCAATTTCACTAATGTGAACCTTCATCTGTCCTCTCCGAGCAATATAAATGTTGTACGTTTGCAATACAAACTCTGCGATCTACCACATAACAAATTGTCGTGACCAGCTTCCATCATACATTGTTATATATATATATATATATATAGACACGAAAACCTACATTCTCCCCTATTCAAGCGATTATAGCAAGCCAACCTAGTTACTTACTTACGTATAGCGTATACATATTAGCAGTGTTGGGCAAAATACTTTTCAAAAGTATTTTGAAAATACAAAATAAAATACTTTTCAAAAATATTTTAAAAATACTTTCATAAAATACTTTTCAAAACTATTTTGAAAATACAAAATAAAGTTATTTGGAAAATACTTTTGAAAATAGTTTTTCAAAATACTTTTGCGAAATCAACATTTTCAACTTTTATTGCTACTCACTAGTGTGTAGGCTACCGTTACATCGCATTAGTGTGCTTGACAGTGATATGTAGTTTCTAATGACTTGAAGATTTGATATAACTGCAATTGCAATTAGTAACTTCTATTGTGCCGGTGTCTAATGCACAAGGAATAGACTGACGGCAGACCAAAATCAAGCCGTAATCAGGTCAATATCCAGAAGATCAGTCCTTAACATTGAGACAAGAAAGGCAGCCTTTGATGGTGGATAAGCGGTTTCATAGAGACAATATTAAGTTGAGAACGAAATAACACAAGCCACTGATCAGAGCGCACATACACATGAAGGGAGTTCCAAATTGCAGGTCTAGCAATGGAACACGCTCGTTCACCAAGAACAGTTCTTGATATAGGTATTATAATGCAAAGAAAGGAAGACCAAACAGAACCTGATATAGGCCTATATCCTGATACAACACACTCACAAGTAGTTGACGTGGGCTGAAGATTATTAATTAAGCATTTTTACATTAAAATAATAATTTTGGCAGAAGTTTTGTCAAATTTATTTATGAAAAGTACTTTAGAAAAGTATGTTGGAAAGTATTTTGGAAAAGCATTTTCATTCTCCAAAATACTATTTAAAACTATTTTGAAAACACTTCTACAAAATAGTTTTCAAAAGTATTTTGAAAATAGAAAATAAAATAGTATTTTCTATTTTCAAAATAGAAAAGTATTTTCAAAATGGAATTGTGCCCATCACTGCATGTTAGTCAAATTGTGTGGCCCAGATTATTGGACAATTGTTCAATGTGAGTCTACCTGTCGCACCTTACTCTTCGCCTGTCGGCGATCTTGGAATCATCTTCGATAACAACCTTACCTTTTCCGACCACATCACCCAGCTATCATGCATCTGCTATATGCACATCCGTGAACTTCGTCGATTTCGCCCAATACTTGATTACAAGAGCGCATGCACAACAGCCACCTCAATTGCTCATTCCAAGCTCGACTACAGTACTATATATACATATATATATATATTCGTTTAATGTGAATCAGGTTGACAAACCGCAACCGGTTACAAGGTAAAGTGAAAAGAGATTAGTTATTAAAATTCTATAGGTTATTGTTAGTTCAGGGGTTATTTTTTGAGCAACCTCCTATAGAGGACCCTAGGGATGTAGTTCTTATCATCCTTAGCTGGTAATGCAAAATCGTGAGTTCTAGGGCGAAGGCTGTAACTTCGCTTGATGACAGGCGGAATCAAGCTCCGCAGGACGTGGGATGTATTTCTGCTGACTGCCGTCAGCAGTCTGTCCTCGCTTCGCATACCATCTCCGAGACGTCAGGCGCGTTGCCAGGGAGATAGCCCATTCGTCGCGATCTTTGTTTGTCGAAATCGATCCAGCCTATTTCTGTCCTCAGCTTTAGTGAAGCTCCACCAGGCTGGCGCCGCATAAAGCAGAAGGGACACGGTTGTTGCCCTTGCCACGTCATGCCGCGCCGTTGTAGGAAGGCCGTAGGACCTCAGGACGCGAAGGGCATACAGGGAGCGCGAGCAGACCCACAATATTCCATTGATGTGTGTGGATGTACCAAGGTCTTCTCGTATGGTCACTCCCAGGATCTTCATGGTGGCAACGCGCTCTACTCCGGCGATGGTTGGTGGCAATTCGATGTTGCTGCGCCGGCGAATCAACATCTCTCGGGATTTGGATGCGTTTAGGCGTAAGTTGTTGCGGGCTGCCCATGTCGCGATGTGGTCAAGCACTATGGAGACAGTTGCTCTCTTCGAGGCACCGACGATCAAATACGTGTCATCAGCGTACTTGACGATCAGGTTCTGCTGATCGACTGGCTGAAGGTCAGAGGCGTTGACAATATAGCCAGATGGTCCAAACCCAGAGCCTTGTACAACACTGTAATTCCCTTTTTTTACAACATCGACTCTTCTAAAATAAAACGCCTGCAAACAGTCCATACGGCTCTCGCGCGCGCAGTCATCAAAACTCCCAAACACCAGCACATAATCTCTCAAATCACTCCATTGGCTAAAAGTCCCTCAGCGCATCCATCACAAAATAGTATCTCTTACCTACAACGGCCCTCAGACGCCTAAACCCTCCTACATTTGCCACCTATTCACCATCCAACAGCCTGGGTCTACTCGCTCATCATCATCATACCTTTCTCTATCCCGGCCTCGAGTCTCATCCCCTCTGAAATTGTGCAAAAGCTCCTTAACCTTCATAGGACGAAGTGGGGTAGATTTCTACCCAAGCGGTGTTTGGATGCTGATTGCGGAACAACTTTAGGCTGTTATAATTTAACGTTCCATGCGTTTACAAGTTAAGACCACTGACATAATTTTATTCTCACATCAAAACCATCACAATGTCATGTTGTCTGAGAAAGTTATTTCAGTTCAAAGTGTCATGGAGTAGAAATCTATCCCACTTCGTCGTCGACGTCAATACGTTTTTGTTCATAATGAAGATGTATCATGCATAGAAGGTATTAGCTCATAATTACGCTGCAGTTAGAAACGAAGTGTTGATTCTACCATGGAATTGAGTTTTAATACTTGCCAAGATGGCGGCCAAGATGGCCAACAAAATACAAAAATATGTATAATTGTATATCTCAGCATATCGGTAGGATAAAAAAGCAAAGAAGTGTCAAATGTATTATGTTCAATTGTTCATGGTTAAGGAATCGAAATACTGTAGTGGCAATAGTGTGGGAATAGTACTATCCAAGATGGCCGCCAATGTGGCCGCCAAAACACAAAAATATGTATTACTCAACTCATAGATAAGGTACAATGTCGGATATATCTGTAGCTATTGATCAGTCTCACCTCTCTCTCTTGGCACTTTTTGACGTCTCATCTGTTTTTGATATGGTGGATCACGAAGATTCTGCTTCAGCGATTACAGTTATCCTGTGGCCTTTCTGGTATCCCCTCCTTTGGTCTAAATCCTACCTCACAGACCGCTCGCAGATGGTTGTCCTTGGAGACTCCAGGACTGAGTGGGTCAGGATTAAATTTGGAGTCCCCAGGGCTCGGTACTTGGACCCATCCTTTACATTATCTTTACTGCCGACATCTCGCTCTTATTTTCTAAACACAGGGCAAATGGCCATTGTTACCAAACTCTTCTACTTTCTTAGTTGTGACCTAACTCAAGAACTTTCCTTGTATCTCTACATATAAATTGCTCAAAGTCTTCTAACTGTTTAAGAAATTAAATTGACACAGTTCTTTGAATGTTTTCTTTAAACATAGTTATTCATCAAACACAACTCGACTGTTACTCCAACATACAGCTCTCTACTGCATTAAAACAACTACTACACTGTATATATTCAAATTCACTGTCATCAGCAGTTTTTAAGTTTGGCGCTATCTGCACTTTGTGCAAAAAACAAATCTACCGTCAGCCAATATTTAGGCTACTTTAGGCCAAACCCACGACAGCCGACAGCGCAAATAAAGCCTAAGACTAAAACCGCTTAACTAATCGAATACACATTATATATAATATATCTCAACCTAAGGAACACCTGTGCTCATTATATATGCAAAACATTAGTTCACATTACCTCATTCCCTTTCTTTGGATTGAGCAAATTAAACTTAAAAATTTGCGAAATCATCATGTACTAAATTATGCAATAAACTTAATACTATACAAAACAGTAATATAAACAATCTTATAATCTAGATAAACAATCTGCTACAACATTTAATCGTCCTTTCTTATAATTAACTTCTACATCAAAAGTTTCGCAGTGCTAAAGCCCAACGCACCAGTTTAGCAGACTTAGACATAGATTCAGTCAGATAAGTTAAAGGATTGTGATCGGTAAAGATGTGAACTTTAGATCCAATTATTATCTCTTTCAACTTATTTAGAGCCCAAACAATAGTATAAATGATACAGGGCGTTCTATTCCTTTATCATCCATCTGCAGTTAAAACAGCTCCTACTGCAAAAACTTCTAATTACCACAGTACAAACAGTCCAACATCAAAAACATAACAAAAGCAGTTTTCCATTGATCAGTTAAATGCTTAACAGGACAAGTCCAGTCAAGCACTTCGAACATGTCAAAAATCGAGATCACATTTGATTTTCCAACTTTGTGCAAAACATCTTTCTGACACAATCCTGGCATCGGATATTTACAATCCACATTGAACGAGTTAATGTATCTGTAGTCGCAGGCAAGTCTTAGAGAACCGTCTTTCTTTTTAACAATAACCAGCGGACTTGCCATTCTGCTCGAAGATGGTTTTATAATGTTGGCTTGAAGCATTTCTTTAATTTGTCGTTCAACTTCTGCTCGATAGATGAGTGGAATTCGGTAAGCCATAAATTCTTTTTCACGAAATTCCGGTTTCAGTTCGATTTCATGTTCAACCAATGTACATAGTCCAGGCTTTTCAGAAAAGCGATCAGAATATTTGTTTAGTACTTCCAGCAATTGTTTTTGTTGAGTCAATGTTAAATGGTTAATCTGATCAGGATCAAGATTCAGTGAATTCTTTTCATCTTGCAAGTCATTCTTCGTCAACAACTCAACCACTGAACCAAAGTCTTCATCTTCTTCAACGATTAATCCACAACTCATTGCTCTTGTAATGTACTTTCTGATTTTATTTGCGTGAATTATCTTTCGACAATCGTCACCCATGTCAATCAAATAAGAGTACTTTGACCTTCGTTGTATGACAGTACATGGACCATGCCATCGTGAAATCAGTTTATTCGTTGAAGTCGGATATAACACAATGACTTTTTCACCCGGTTCAAATTCTTTATGTTTCGCTCTTTTGTTGTATTGATTCGTATACTGTAATTGCTTCTCTCGTGAATATGATTCTGCAAACAGTAATGCTTTTTCCATATTTGCTTTCATGTCTTTCAAGTACTTTTCTGGTTGGATTCCAATATGAGGTGGTAAATTAATTTCTCTTGTCCAACTTTCTTTTAAAATTGCCAATGGTCCACGCGGAATCTTTCCATACACCAACATATAAGGAGCAATTCCAGTAGTTGCATTCGGTACTTCTCGTAATGCCCACACTGTAAACGGAATTACTTTATGCCATTGCCTTGGATTGTCAACAATTACATGATGGATCATTTTCTTGAATGTTTGGTTCCATCTTTCTACTAATCCAGCTGCCTCTGGATGACCTGGCGTATCAAATCTTGGACTACACCCCATTAAATTCAGAAATTCTCTTGTCAGACTCGCAGTAAAATTTGTTCCTTGGTCACTTGTGATCACTGAAGGTACACCAACGTTCATGAACAACTCCATCAAAGCATCACATACAGCTTTTGCAGTTAATGATTTC
Source organism: Aporrectodea caliginosa (assembly GCA_020284085.1). Taxonomy (NCBI): domain Eukaryota; kingdom Metazoa; phylum Annelida; class Clitellata; order Crassiclitellata; family Lumbricidae; genus Aporrectodea; species Aporrectodea caliginosa. The sequence goes on along the minus strand of JACEVL010000285.1, from coordinate 519,404 downwards.
AACAGAAACACTGTAGGCCATCTTGTGCAAGAATCGACAATACATAAACAGTACTTGTGACCTGCAGCAGATGCTGGCTCGATTGGTCCTACACAATCCACCGTAATTCTTCTAAACGCCACATCTTCTCTTGGAATTGGAGTGATAGGAACCCTGTCCATCACCAAACTTCTTGCCTTTAATTGACATTTCTCACATGATTTGCAAAATTTCACTATATCTCTTCTCATCTTTGGCCACGTAAAAGATAACTTTATTCGTTCTCTAGTTTTCTCTTCTCCAAGATGTCCTCCAAATACTGATTCGTGAGCCAACTCCATCACTTTCATTCGTCGCTCTTTTGGTAACACCAATTGATATATCGTTTGCTCTAATATTCGATATCTCTTGTACAGTAAGCCATTTACCACGCAGAATTCAGATTCTTTATCTGGCGCTAAATTCCACCATGCTTTCAATGATTCATCTTGTCTCTGCTGTTCTTCGAATTTCTTTGCGTCTGCAATCTGCATCTGTTGTTCTTCATCTTTCTCATTTTCTTCAAACAAATCTCCTATCGCCACATCACAATCATTATCCTCTTTCGTTTCATTTAGATTACCATTCTTGCATGCAGCCATCTCTTGTTCACTCATCTCTGCTGTTATACCGTCTTGCATTAAACTTTGTTGATCATCGCTTTCGTTTTCCTCCTCACTTGAACTTTCAGTTTCACTTTCCTCTTCGACATCTACCACTTTCTTTCGCTGACTCTGCAATCTCGTCGTTACATTCGCTTGCACATCTCCTTGTATCATTTTCACTTGTGGCACGGCTTTAAGTTCTGCAATGATTTCTGGATGCAACAAGAATCTTTCTGTGCTTCCCATTTTTGCAATACTAGCACACATCAATGTTACATACGGTGTCAGTGAACATTTGATTTTATGCGGAATTATCTCTTCTTCCACATCGTTACAACACAGCCTTACATCAACTTTCACTAGCTTTGCAGGAATGGCATCTCCTGCCACGCATTGTAAGTTCACTTTTCCAATCTGCTCCACCTTCATGCCTTCCAGTAATTCTTCACTAATCACCGGAACCTCTGCTCCAGAATCAATCAGTGCTTTTACTTTTATTGGTTCTTTTCCTGCTGTTCCACGAATCTCTACCTCGACGTACTGTAATAACACTTTCTTTAATGTTGTACTTTCATCTTTTCCAGCCATTTCTTTCTGCATTCCATTGTGCAATAGAATTTCTTTCTGAATATCAGGTGAAAGGTGACATTTCATCACTGACTTTACTTCAGTTTCATTGTTCTGATGTTCTGTGGCTTGACTTTCAGAATTATCAACCACTTGAATTCGATTCACCCTCGAATGTTCTTGTTTTCCATAATTTGAGGCTGTAACAGGAACTGGACAGAATTTCATCAAATGCCTGTCTGATCCGCAGTTATGACAACGTTTCACCACTGCACCTCGTTGTTCGATGCTTTCTTTTCTCTTATATGGAGTAAACGATGCATTGCCTTCTCTTGCGACAAACCTTGGTGGTGACTTGTTATATACCGGACGTTGTCTGGCCATCATCGATTCTCTATTCTCGTGAACAACCGGAGAATTTGGTTTCACTTCTGCACCTCTGAACTGATTTCCTGTTTCTTGATTGCTCTTCCAATGAAAACCAAAATTTGGAGTGAACTGTTGATTTCTTTTTACATTGGGTACAAAACCAAAACTTGTCTTATTCGGAATTGCCAAACCAATTCTATTATTCACATGAATGTCCGCTAGGTCTGCCACAACACTAGCTTCGTAACAATCAGTTCCTTCCTTCGACAATACAAACTGTAGTGGACCTGGTGGTAGTGATTCTTTCAACTTATCCGCCACTAATAAATCAAACAGCTTCTCAAAATTCTTTTCCACTTTGCGACTTTTCACATAATAGTTCAGCAAGTTCTTCAGCCTAGCTGTAAACATTGTATACGTTTCTTCAGCTGTCTTCTTCGCATCAATAAACTTCGATCTGTACTCTCTCGGTGTCAACTTGAATTCTTTTAACAAGTGCTGTTTCACGATCTCATAATCGTCTAAATCAGCGAATGACAATCTGTTTAGAACAGTTCTAGCTTTCGGAGTCATCAATGGCAATAGTAACTTCACCCAGAATTGTTCTTGCACGTTGAAACTACGAAACGCATTCTCAACCGTTTCAAAATATAATGGCACCTCCATCATATCGTTTGGCATTTTAGGTAACACGTGTTTCATGGCATCACCAATTTTCTTTATTTTCGAAACCATCGTTTCACTTTCTTCTTGTTTCCTTTTCTGTTCTTCTCGTTCTTCTTGCCTTCTTTGTTCTTGAGCTTCTCTATTTTGTTTCTCCTCTTTGAGTTGTGCTTCTTTTAATGCTATTTTTTGTTGTTCCAACTTTAAACGTTCTTGTCTTTCCTCTTCCGCCTTCTCCATGCTTTCTTTCTGTAATTTCAGTTCTTCTTGTCTAACCTCTTCTGCTCGCTCCAACTCTGAAATTCGCACTTTTTCCTTTTCTTCTTCACGTAGTCTCTTCTCTTCAATCTGTTGCTGACGTATCTCTTCGTCACTTTTCCGCGCCCTTTCAAATTCAATCATCTGCTCTAATCTTCTCCTTTCAGCATCTTCTCGATCTCTTCTCAATTGCTCTAATTGAATTTCAAATTGCTGCCTTTGCAACTCAAGTTCTGCTACACGAACTTGTTCTGCTTTCTCTTCTTTTTCCCTCTGAATACGTAATTCTTCCTGTCTTGTATTTTCTGCTTTCTCTTCTTTTTCCCTCTGAAGACGTAATTCTTCCTGTCTTGCATTTTCTGCTTTCTCTTCTTTCTCTCTCTGAAGACGTAATTCTTCCTGTCTGGCATTTTCTGCTTTCTCTTCTTTCTCTCTCTGAAGACGTAATTCTTCCTGTCGCATTTCTTTCTCTTCTTGTCTCACACGCTCTGCTTCTTCTCTTCGTTTCTCCTCTCTTTCTTTCTCTTCTTGTCTTGTCATCATCATCCATTGCATCATCGTCTCCATAGACATAGGCCCAGGCGGTTTCTCAGTAACCTTTTCCACAGCACCACCGACAGCACCTTCTTCTTCTTCTGCTTCTTCTTTAAGCCAGACTTCAGCTAGCGCTTCTAGCATGTCCTCACGTGACATATCTTCCAGTTTCTCTTCTTCAAAACCAGCCTTTAACAAGCGCTGTTTTAATCTTTCAGAAGACATCTTCTTCAGTTCTGCTTGTTTTTTGACACTTAATTTCTCCATCTTACTTCTTTACTTCAGTGCTGTCCTTTCTGGAAAACACGAGTTTTCTTTTGTGTTTGAAGTATTGGGGATTGTTCTTTGTTTGAAAACAACAAACTTGTATACCTTTGTCGTTGAGGCTTTCGTTGTCGTCAATTTACCAATGATTCAAATGCGTATTCACCAGTCGACGTTGTTTCGAATCCCAGACGTTGTTTCGAATCCCAGACGTTGTTTCGAATCCCAGACGTTGTTTCGAATCCCAGACGTTGTTTCGAATCCTACCGCTGCTGCCACCAAATATGTCACCAACTCTTCTTCTTCTTAGTTGTGACCTACCTCAAGAACTTTCCTTATCTCTACATATAAATTGCTCAACGTCTTCTAACTGTTTAAGAATTAAATTGACACAGTTCTTTGAATGTTTCTTCCTTTCTTTTAAACACAGTTATTTCAAACGTACAATCAAAGTTCTTATCAATACAGCTCAACTGTAACTTCTAACATACAGCTCTCTACTGCATTAAAACATCTACTACACTGTATTGTTCAAATTCACTGTCATCAGCAGTTTCTAAGTTTGGCGCGCTAACTGCACGTGTAGAGAATCTATCGTCAGCCAAAGTTTAGGCTACTTTAGGCCAAGCGCCCACGAGCCGACAGCGCAACTAAGGCCTAAGACTAAACCCGCTTAACAATCGATACAATTGATCACAATTTGAAAACCAATTAAACAAATGCTTTGGTTTATGTATGAAATGCGAATATGATATTATCAGATCTAGAATATAATATGAGTTTCAAATGGATTGCAGGCGACTCTCACCAACCATTGTATAAAAATCAGTTGAAATAAATGATTTGCACAATATATTATTGACTAAACATAAAATATTTGGATAGCATTGATTATGAATGAATACATTGAGCAGTTGCTAGCCGAGTTTCCCATTCTGCACTGTATCCCAATTAAACTGATTCCCTTATTGTTTTGGCAATAAATCTGTCAATTCTAAGCAAAATTCAATAAATTAAAAAAAATTGAAAGACGAATAAATTAACAATGCTTTCAAAAGAGCACAAATTTCTATCAACAGTATTTAAAGCTCACATTCAAATTTGGACAAGCCAAATTTGAACTGTCCAGCATGTATAAGTATGTTTTTTATTTATTTTTTTATTAAGAGAACAAAGCGTTGCTCTTCTCCAAGGGTTAGCCAAGAGCAATTGCTTTGTCCGAGCATCTCTATTCTATAAATACTTAAACTATAACAAAAGTTTAAATGCTTTACATAAAAGAATAGTTTAAGTCGTCTTCATTTTTCAAAGTATAGCACTAAATAATTGCACGAAAATTTCTTAAATTTGTTTAAATTGCGATAAAACTGGGGATTTATATACTACTATTCGTGAAAAGTAGCGTCATCACAAATTTTAAATTTCTACAACGATGAAGGATTTTATATGCAGCGGTGCATTGAAGTGTAATAATTTGAACCTATGCCATAAATTGAATATATTATGGACCATGTGAAAAATAAATATCCAGCTACAAAATAGAAGGTTATTGCGCAGATTTTCTTTTTTCAGTGCATGAACTTTATATCGATGTTTTCTTGTGTACAAAATGATTATAGACGTTTGATCACTCTTGTTAGCTGAGCAGCAAATTCCACTTTATATTTTCGGGTTCTCGAAGTTAATCTGCGCTATGGAAATAACATCCGTAAAAAGGATCTCGATTCTAATCGTTTCCTTTGCGTTGATCATAGCAATTGTACGCTTTCCAGATGGATGCAGATTGAATCAATTTTGGATATTAAGTGGCGAATCGTGGACTAGTTCCTCATTAGGCCTACCCCTTTGCAACGCGTCAGAATCTCTAGTTAGAAATTATAGAAAAATAACAAAAGATGAATGTTCAGTGCCTATTTATGAAGTATCAAATGAGCGTACAAACTCTTCTAAATTGGACAACTGTAGTCTATGTAACAGACATGTGCTAAGACAATTTGATAGACAAAGCAGTTACTTTGTTTCGCAAGGGTCTTGGAATATCATTCGACTAAATGGTGAGATTAGGCATGCCTACTTCAGAACACCATTTTGCTCATTCTCAGACCAAGCTATCAGTTCCGTATATTTAGAAAACTGCTTCGCGTCACAACGTGTGACAAGAATTCTGACTCTGGGAGATTCAAACGGACGTAGAACATTCGAGGCTCTTAAAGATATTATATCATCGTCGCTTCAGCAATGCCGGATTTTGAAAAAAGAAAAAGATAGTGCTATGCCTGACATAAATTACTTTCTGCGATCAGGAACCTATAATAAAGCCCGAGACATTAAGGTCCAACGACGTTCTTGTAGAACCTGCGGTGCAGTTCAGCACCAGTGTTATTATGGAAAAGGAAGTAAGAAGCAGTCTCTCATCTTGGAACATATACCCATGAATTTCATTTTGGAGAGTTCGATTTGTATTCTTAATGCGTTTGAAAATGCACAACCTACAAATGATACACACGAATTCATATTTAGAGACTATTTGCGCGGTAAGATTCCAGATGTTCTTTTAATTATGATCCCTTGTGCACATGAAAGGAGAAAAGTGTTACAGGGAGAGGAACAGTTTATAAAAGAAGCCTTAAAGCAACTGGTCATCAACATTAAGAAATATATTTCCAATACAACTCAGATATATTGGGTTCCGTACCAGTATGTATCATTGCCTAATATCACAGAAGCAATACTTTTGTGCAATGAATTTATTTTCGAAGTATTAAGCGAGGATTTCAAAGATCCGAAGAGCAACATGCATGCTACATTAGACACATTTCAACTTTCGTGTCCATTTACAGAACTACGTCGGGTCGGAGACCCATTTCACATGAACAAAAAGTGGTATGAGCTATATGGCCGACAAATTCTGCAACAGATCTGCAACGAACTATAAACCTAATCCTGGGAATGTATCTGTCAGGATTATTATATTCGTATGTGTTTTCCATTATCATTATTCAGAACTCCATTATGCGAACGTAATATTAATCTCAATCCAATAGAACTAAAACTCATCCTAATATCCTAATTATCACAGTCCAGAATAAGTTACTTGCATCAGCGTTGTTCTCCGTTATATTATACGAGATCAAAGCGTCACAGAAGAATTTAATTAGTTAGGCTTTAAACTGACTAGATTATCTAGATAAAAAATGTACGTACTAACCAACTTTTACTGTCAATAAGCGCTATACTTTATTTACAATCTTCACTTAACTAATCAGTCGCATAGCCAATGACGTTGGAGTCCAGTTATAGCAGTAATTGACTTTGTTTGAAGCGCCTCCGAATCGCTGAGTGTCTCTTTATGAATGTTCGCTTACAATGACTACTGCAATTCATTACAGCAGTATGCAGCTGATACTCAGCTACACGATGCCCTGTCATCTACAGATCAGCCTGGCAAGGGGTCGGGAATTGGACCGTCGTCATATATTGCCAACGCTTCGGACCTCCAGCCAGTACACCTGTCCAACAAAATGGCGAAGTACGCCGATGACACATATCTACTCATCGGAGCCTCAATGAGACATACAGTTGGCGATGAGATGGAGAGAGTGTCATCTTGGGCTTGCAACAACAATCTTCGGCTCAACCATTCTAAATCCAGGGAGATGTTGGTCGTTCGTCGCGGCTGCGTTGAACCACCTCCGCCACTTCCGGGAGTACAACAAGTGACCTCCTTGATCATCTTAGGAGTTACCATCACTGAGGATCTCCGGGCATCCTCGCATGTTGGTGAGGTTCTGGGGTCATGCTCAGGATCTCTCCTTGCCTTGAGAGTGCTAAGGGCCCACGGTCTACCCACTCGGGCCCTCCATATGGTCGCTGGAGCGACTACGGTCTCGAGGCTCCTGTACGCGGCTCCGGCGTGGTGGGGATATGCCACAGCCGACGATCGGGCCCGTGTGGAGCGATTCCTTGCTCGAATGCGAAGATCGGGTTACCTCCCGGAGGACTCACGAGGAACTGCTGAGATGGTGTGTGATGCTGAGGACAGACTGCTACGATCGGTTATGCGATCCAAGACTCGTGTGCTGCGATCGGTCTTTCCTCCTACTAATATCAGTCATCATGATCTTCGACCGAGACCACATGACCTTCAATTGCCGCCGAAAGATGGCAAAAATTTCGTCCCGAGGTTACTGTTCAGGAGTCTAATGTTGCCCCGATGACTATGTTGCCCCGTGCTTGAACAGTGATTTAAATTGAATAATTTGCTAATTTATAACTGGTAATACTGTTTCTGTAATGGGTTGCGGTGTGCTAACCTAGTGTTTCGTCAACAAACGAATATTATTATTAAAACTTGAGGAGTGCCTCTCTTCAGTTCATGCATGGTTCTGCTTCAACGGTATTGCTATAAACCCAGATAGGTCTGAGGCAAGCCAGCATGTTTGACTCACTCCAGTGACTGCGCTCTGTTCTCCTAGGTTTATCGCACAAGTTTTGATTTCACGCGTATTAACAATCTCTCAACCTGAGTATCTTTGGAACATAGGAAATCGTAAGTTTGATATCTCATCCGAATTTGCAATTTTAACAGTGTTTGCAGGGTAAAATATTTGACTGTTAAAATTGCAAAGACGGATGGGACGAATGTTTTTAGGTTATAAAAGTACATGCATCTTTGCATCTTATACATTCGTAATTTTTATGAACAAACCTTAGTCTCGTGAGTCTTTGCAACCTATAGTTAACATTCCTGAACGCTCATCATATTTCTTGTTGACATCCAAAAGATGCACGTTTACTATAAAAATCTTCATTTTCCTCTGTCTCTGTAGTATTAAAAGGCGCAATTTGCTCAATATCACTATGCGAACCTTCAACCCACCTTGTACGTTTGCTATACAAACTCTGCTTTCTACCACAGAACAAGCTGTCATGACCGATTTTCCTTAACTATTGTTATATTGCTTAATCACCCGATAATGAAAAGGTTACTTACTTACTTACAGTACAAATATTGATGAAAGCTCTAAATTAAAAATCGAGACCTTGTATTAACTATGAAATTCTGAATATGAAATCGTTTCCGTTCGACCGTCCTTCACAACCACTTCCCTCTCTTCGCATTCTTGTATGTGTAACTTAGCGACATTTATTTTAGTTTTCATAATTCTAAACAATAGTTCAGACGATTATAATAAAATTAATTAAAATGTTCCATCTTTACTTATCTTCGTAAATCTTCCTTATCCTTCAATAGTTAGTTTTCGTATTTCTCATAAAATGGTTGATCGAATTCAACCAATAATGGATGACACTACGTGAGCATCTTCAGAGCAACCGAACATATCGATATATTAGTCTTTTCTTTGAAGGTATTGCCAGACCTAACATATTTGTAAATTCGCTAACTTACTTTCAGGCCTATAGCCTACATAATATACATATTTACTTTGTTACTTACTTACAAACAACTTAGGCTGGTTGGCAAGCACAGTGCACGTGCTATGGACTGCAAATATATAGGCCTATATATAATTTGTATGCTATAGATTAAAAATAATAATAACATTCACTAAAATACATTAAGTGTATTAAAATTATAAATGGATTGGAATGTACAAGGAGCTCGTCTTATTCAACTGCAAAGATAGGCTGTTCGTGCAGTAAGAACGCAAATAAGTTGCTCAAGTTTACAACATTAACATACATGAAAAAATTAAATGATATATTTAAAACATAGAATTAAAATCTAATTAAAATTATACACTAGATTTTCCAGATGTCTCACGAAATATTTGTTTATTCAACATATTCAACTCAAATATGCTGCATGAAAAGCGCTTCCAACTAAGCTGTGCAAGAGTACAACTTCTAATTGAAACTTAAATAAACTATTGTAAATGGTAGTAAACTCCAAATTTCTAAAGCGCGGTTGAGAACCATGCGCAAAGATGTGAATTTGTTGTTTAAACGGCGTGTATTCTTGTTCAAATTCGCTCTTAAAGCTGCAAAACTTCAAAAATGGCTATATCTCAGCCCATAAGTTAGGGTTACGGCCATATTGGCAGTCATATGGGAAGTAAGATTTACACTATCGCCACTGCGATAGCTCGATTTCTTGACCCTGAAATTTGTCATTGTCATTTGTCATTGTATTGTATCGTATTGTATTGTATTGTATCTAAAGATTTATATAGCGCCTCTCTCAGAATAACTATTCAGAAGCGCTCTCAGCACGAAAACCCGGGGAAAAGAAACGACTTTAAAGAACGAGAGACCAAAGAGGAAAAGCTAGTCATTAGTTTAGCTCTTAATGAGGGGAAGGTCATTCCAGGTAGAGGGACCAACCACAGCAAATGCCTGGCGTTGAGCCAAGGCAGTCCTAGTCCTAGGAACAAAAGATCTAGCCAATCAGCAGAACGCAAGGAACGAGATGAGGTCGCAGATAACGGCTTTCGCATATCGTATTCACGACGTATTGTATCAGAATGCAAGAAAAGTAACTTCCATTTTCTGTTGAACTGATTGAAACATGTAAAACAGAAGTTACGGTGGTGTTCGTAGTAATCGTAACGCTATCATTCCTTATCACCTGTGTGTCTTCGTACTGTTGTATCCACTCCATACTCGGATAATAATCGACAGTGGAAAAATTTACACTGCACTGAATCCAGATATTAACGTCAGGAGACAATGAGACGTCGTTGTTACCAGAAGAGATGTTACTTTCACAAACAGGATTCGATTCTGCATAAAACAAGACATGAGTTTTATTATGATAACCAGACGACGTACGACTATCATTTATATGGGTATTAGATGGGTATCAGGCCAATAAACAGATGGGCAATAATTCCCCGGCCAATAAACCTCGGACATTAACTCATTGGAAAATTACCGCCTTCCGTTCACTAACTATCCATGGTCGACAGAATCAGTTAAATTGAAATTGAAATTGATGGACACGTTTATGCTTAGCCTAATGCGGTTCATTGAGAAACAGATTTTTAAAAATTTATAGCAGGTTGTTGCACCAGATTGAGGCTCACTCCAATTTTGAAGTGACTTTCAGATGGCCAAGCTTTTCAGCTTTGTTCATTGCACAGATTTTAAGTTTTTAAGTGGAATCAGCTTCATCGACCGATCGTAATCGTAATCGAATATTTATATAGCACCACTCAAAAAACAGAGACGCTCCCGACTCGGGTCGGTGTCTTCACTGGTAAAGAGAGAGGTTTTCAGGCGCTGGCGGAACTGGTCAAAAGAAATAAAGAAAAGGTCAGTCTGAGGTAACCGTTTCCAATTAGTAATAATCAGTAATTACCCCAATTCAGGTCAGCCGCTGCATGGATTCTTTACATTTTAATCAAAATTTTTGAAACTAAATTTGTATAATTATCACAGTCACCGTTAGCACATAGTGTACTTCAACATAGCCTATAATATAAAACCTAAATGAAACGCTACGTCATGGGCGCCCGCAGAAAGTTTTGCAAGGGGCAAAACCATGTGGCACAAAAATCATTTTGGAAGGCATATAGGTCTATAACCTACATACATACATACATACATACATGCATACATACATACATACATACATACATACATACATTAGTTATGGATGAATACATGCATACATGCATGCATGCATGCATACATACATACATACATACATACATACATACATACATACATACATACATACATACATACATACATACATACATACATACATACATACATACATACATACATACATACATACATACATACATGCATGCATTATATATGTATATACATACATAAGTGCGTTCATTCTATTCGATTGTTGTCTCCATAAGTGCGTTCATTCTATTCGATTGTGGTCTTCTTAAGTCAGGTCGTGAGCACCTTTAAAAGGCTTTATATCGATGAACACTGTTTTACAATTGCAATTACTCATCCTGCGCAACCTATACATAGTCAGTAGTCGGCTCTATAATAGAGCACCTTTTAACCACCAAAGAGACTCTAAACGTGACTGTAGGCTCGTGGCAATTATCGATTCACTTAGGTCCCTGCCTTTCTGACCATCTCCAATTAGGCTACGTTTTGACCTAGGCCACTGAAATTAATTTCTTCACGTTCTACCGAGGTTTATTCGAGCGATTGTCTGGAAATTTGAATTCTTTTACTGAATTTTTGACACAAAATTCGTTAGACAGAGAACAAAGGGTTACTATGTCTATTAGACTAAATCGAAGGAAAATTTACTTTCTTCTGTAACTAAACTTACAGATAACTGTAAAGTACGTTATTCAGAATAATATTGTCACTCATCATTTACAAAAGGTAGCCGAAATATAACCTACTTGTAACATCACAAAGCTAGCATGTCCGCATGATGTCCACAAAGTATGTCTATAAAGCCTGCTATGTTGAGACCTGCGGTCAGAAATGATGACTTTCAACAATCTCAGTTAAATAGTACTTTTTAAAGTAAATGTCTCAGGTATGGTGAACAGCCTATTCTTCCAGTACCACGGTACAGGACGACTAAGTTCTACGGTTCTACTTGCAGGTTGTATTCGGCCCAGTGTAGGCCTAGTCACTATGATTCATTCATGGAAATGCAAATAGAACTCTGCGCCCGTTCCAAAGTCTCAGAAGTCACAACAGCCACTAATAGCCAACAGACACGTCTATCCCCACCCTCATTATTTTGTCCTATCCTATCAGCACATTAATTCCAAGTCCATTTGAACCTTTCGACCTTCCCCAACTCTGCGGCCTAAGCTCATGTCTGGGGTCTCATCCTCGGCCAGGGACCCGGGAACCTATGGCGCCACAGGCGCCGATGCTCACACAAGATTTGGCTCTGTGGCGCCAAGGCAAGGGCATGCTCACACAACTTTTGGAAACATTATTAATACTATGAAAATAGCACAGTAAATTAATGAAACCTAACCAAAGCGCCCTGGCATTTGGCAAGGGACAGACAACTGCCAAGTCTTGTAGGATGATATATTACGCGTATCATTGACACCGGTAACCTTACTCTTTGGGGCTGAACGGTACAACAGGTGTCTAAATGTGGTTGATGAAAGCAGGGGAACTCCTGATGTGACACGCGCAATTTATCATGCTACAAGTTAGACTGGACAGAGAGTGGCAGCAGACTGGACATCTGATTATTAAGACAGCTGTGGTGATATATATATACATATATATATGCATATAATATATATATATATATATATATATATATATATATATATATATATATATATATATATATATATATATATATGCCTAATATTCAGCCTGTGTGGGCTCTCAGAGTGCGAGAAGAATGGAGGCTATAGATCAGTTCTTCTAGAGACTCCATTCGAGTGTAGGCTACGTTGGATTACAAATAATTTTGAACAGGCCTAAATAAAATTGATAAATAAAGAAAGTGCTGCAAAGTCTAGCGAACCCCTTTGAAATCACTTAAACGGTCTTACCTGTCGTTTTCCAAGTCATCAGCAGGGAGATGTAATGGTGAGTACATCTAAACAAGTGCACACTACTTTAACTTTTGAAATTGCATTTAACATTTACAAACAATTCGCCACAGCCTAAATATGTATAAGAAACTTTTTACATATGGCACTAGATGACCAAATTCTTGTAAATTTTATTTTCTTCCACGGAAAAAATCTGTCTTGATCTACTCGTAATCAAAATCGTAATCTCGAGATTTCTTCAGTGCCCACAAAAACTATAAGTCGCTGGAACCAGCTTATTCACAGTCGCTCATTCAAAATAATAATAATATTATATAATCATAAACAAAATCGATAGCCACAGGTGCCGCTCAGGCACTGACAGGCAGGCAGACAGTCAGGCGTCTATGCTTCTATGACACGCGCAATTTAGTGGATGGTGTTCAGAATTGAAGTGCAAGTGAAGCAAGAAGAGGAGGTATCAGGATAAGATTTGTGAAAGAGCAGCGTTTTCGGTTTTCAGTGAGAGAACTGGGACTGGGAGAGATAGCAAGAATGAAAGAGATGAGGTTTTAGTGAGTTAGTAGGAAGCATCTGATATTTTTCGTAATTCTGGCGCCAGAGATTGCTATGGCTGTGGAGCGATTTGTAAATTTTAGCAATGAGGTGCATGACTGATGTTGGACGGGGAAGTGTTAGGGCGGAAGAAGAGCGGGTTGAGAGGCGTGGTTGGTTGGACTGTGAACAACTAGACGAATAGCCAATAGGAGGGCTGGGAGAATTGGAGTGTGTATATATATATATATATATATAAAATACGTGGAAATGGATAGTGACATAGTTTTTAATGGATAATTTTATCCACCTCAAATCTGTACGTGGTTGAGGTTGGCTCACACAACTTTTAAACACTTCCCGGGCGCATATTACGAAAGTACACACGGAAATTGATCCAAGGGAATCTCGCAACCAATCAGACGATGAGCGTGAATTTGCCTAATGAATATTCATGCTGCATCTGTCTCTAGCCGCTAGCGGTCTAGCCAGACATAAGATAGTGCGAAGGATCACGTGCACACGGTAGAGTCAGGGTTGGACTGGCTTGCAAAAGCGGCCCGGGAAATTTGGTCATGGGCGGCCAAACATTATCGAGGTCGGAAATCGCGAAACTTTTCAGGATAATCAGATAAGTGAGTCTGAGTGGTGCCCCGCACGCCAATGCTTTTGTAACATTTAACATAAAATGAAGGACGTTTTAGTTATTTATTGGCCAAATGCATTAATATTGTTAGGCCTAAATGAATATTAAAAGATTAACAAATAGGCCTAAACACGTGCGTTTTAATTTCTGATTTGTCGTAAATTCGTAATTATGTTTGAAACCAACTGGTGCATTATGTAGTTATGTAGTGCACTGTGCACAGTTTGGTTTATTTAAAAAACTTAGCATCATGATAGAATTAGTAGACACAATTTCACAATCACACAAGCAGTTTTCTCATCGTATCACTAGTTGACACCAGAACGTCAACGATGTTATCATTATTAACTCTGCGATAGACTGAGAAGGTCCTTTTCACAAGCCATCAGCATGAAAGACTCTAAACTTGACTGGCTTAATAAATTTCTTGATCTGCTCAAAATGTTTTTCAATTTCGAAAATGACCGCTCACAGGCAACTTGTGGATAACATAAAAACAAATTTAAGCAAATTTGAATTGGCCTAAGCCAGAATAAGTGAATTGAATTTAAGAAGAACGTGGTACAGCAAACAGTAATTTTCTGCACGATTTGCATTTATTTCTGTTGCTGTTTTCTGCCATTGGGACTGTTTCACTTTCTATGTCTCTTATTTTAGTGTGAAATTTATAGTTTTCTTCAATAGTAGGCCTAGTTTTTAAACTTTCCCATTTCATTGCAAAGTCCAATAATTCCTAGGCCTATTGCAGCTGCTCTTTTGTTACACTGTCATCAAATCCTCTGGGAACTCACTTACATCAGAAATTTTGATAAGTATTTCCAGTGATAGACTAAAGGTGCTTAAGTCTATCATGGGAACACTTATCATAATTTGTGCAAATTTTTTTGGATCTAAACAAGACAAGTCAGTATAAAGGGTATACCATGCTCAGAGAATCTCTGCTTCAAACCCTACTAACAGGCTAATTGGTTTCATTACTATGTTATGAACATTTACTCGAAATTTATCTTTCGAATTTTCGATTGGCTGGTCTTTATCGGATTCATCTGGCGATTTTTTTCTTGATCTAATTCCTTTCTGTTTCAAAGCAGTCTAAAAAGAATCAATGTCGAGATTTCTTTTATCTAGTTCACTGTTGGTCAGCTATAAAAAAATGTGTCGCTGCTTCAAACATGAGATCAAAAGTTCGATGTGTTTTGCTTAATTTATTGATAGTAACTTGAACCATCTTATAGGCTTATAGGATGTCCATATGCCGTTTGTTTAGAAATGTTGAGGTAACCGAGTTTTTGCTCAAACACTTTCCAAAGCAATTGCGCTGTCAAAATACATTAATTTAAAACGAGTCAAAGAATCCAGGAAATTTATCGCTCTATACCGAACATCATTATTAAATTAGAATTAAGAAGTAGAATATCATAATATTTTTTAATCATATGTTTTTCTATTCTGGGCGCGCCTACCGGCCCACCGGGAATCTCCCGGTTTTCCCGCCGGCCCAGTCCAAGCCTGGGTAGAGTCACCTTCGACCGTAGGCAATTCACGTAGCTTATATAGAAGTTGGGCTGATATAAAGAATTCTTCCTTAAATAGAAGTTGAATTAATGAAAATAATTCCTGCTAAACTAGAAGTTGGATTGATGAAAATAATTGTCGCTTAAATAGAAGTGGGATTGATGAAAATCATCTTGCTTAAATAGAAGCTGGATTGATGAAAAATATTTCTTAGCCTATTTAAATAGAAGTTTTATGGGTGACAAATAATTTCTGCTTAAATAGAAGCTGGATTGATTAAACGAATTCTTGCTTAAATAGAAGCTGGATTGATTAAAAGGATTCTTGTCAAAGTAGAAGTTGGATTGATGGAAAATAATTCTTAAATAGAATAAAAATCTGGCGGTGAATAAAAAAACAAGTAGGCCTACCAATGATTTTTGCTTAAATAGAAGTGGAATTGATGAAAAATTATTACTCATTAAATAGAAGCTGGATTGATGAAAAAATTATCGAGAAAGTAGAAGTTGGATAAACACTTTTACCTATAGGGCCTAATAAAGCGAAATAACGCTTCCATATCACTGATTAGCCTACTTGTCATCCATAACAGGTCTACGCGGAGACTAACATGAACGATCGCTTTTTAATTATTACTTTCCACGTCGGAGTAGTCGCCAGTGGATTTCGATAACCTATAAAATTATGTGTAATCTGCAGGCAATGCTTTAATGTAATCTGTAATTTTGGAATTTAACAATTTAAGTTCAAAATATTATTACGAACTGATGTTTACTGTTTATCGATTTAAGCAGCGCGCATAGCCGTAATGAATATTCATCACGCAGTGAATACTATTACTGAAATGGCGACTTCTGATTGGTTGCAAGATTCCCTTGGATCAATTTCCATGTGTAGCCTACTTTCGTAATATGCTTCCCGGGCCTCTGTCCTCGGCTACTCGTTCCCTGAAGTCGTTTCTCTTTTCCCGGGGCTTCCTTGCTGACAGAGCCTCTGGAATAGTCCAAACTACGAGAGGCGCTTTATAGATGTCCAGATAAGATACGATGCGATTGAAGTGTCAAAATATCAAGCTGGATTTCACCATTCTGTGATTTCACCCACAAATGTGTGTGCCATTGATGTCTCATATATATGTTACAGGCAATGTGTAAAATCAGGGATTTTGTAAAATGCCTGAAAATTTTAGGCAATTTGTAAAATCCCCAATTCACTCGGGCACTTTACAAAATCCCTGAAAAAAACCAGGGATTTGTAAAACCCCTGAAATCTGATGATGAAAATTTGACAGATTGCCTGAAAGTGACGAAAATTATCGAAGTTTTACAAACTACCTGAAAAAACCAGGGATTTTGTAAAATCCCCATAAATCTGATGATTACAGGCAATGTGTAAAATCAGGGATTTTGTGAAATGTCTAGGCAATTTGTAAAATCCCCAATTCACTCGGACACTTTATAAAATCCCGGGATATAAAAAACCAGGGATTTGGTTGCGTGTCCGACATGTCCGCCGGCTATTTTTCAAGTCATGTGGTCGGGGACGTGACTTGTTTGTTCCCTTCCCTAGGAGCCTAAATAGAGCTTTGAGTTGTCGCGGCGGATTGTCAATTAATAAGAATAAATAAATAAATAAAATCAAATAAATAAATAAAAATAAATAAAAATCAAATAAATAAATAAATAATAAATATAATTAAATTTATTTAAATCAATTAATTAATTAATTAAATTTAATTAATTAAATAATTAGTTAACAAATTTTATTTATTTAATCAATTAATTTTATTAATTAAATTTAATAAATAAATAAATAAACAAACAGATAAAATAAAATAAATAGGTAAAAAATAAATTTAATTATTTAATTAATTAAATTTATTTATGCAATCAATAAATTAATTAATTAAATTTAATTAATTGATTAAATAAAAAAATAAAATTAAATAAATAATTATATGAATAAATAAATTTAATTATTTAAATCATTTAATTAATTAGATAATTAATAATTTAATTAATTAATTATTTATTTTTATTTATTTATTTTTAATTTTTTTTATATATTAAATTTAATTAATAAATTAATTGATTAAATAAATAAATTTAATTATATTTATTTATTTGATTTTATTTATTTATTTATTCTTATTAATTGACAATCCGCCGCGACAACTCAAAGCTCTATTTAGGCTCCTAAGGGGAAGGGAACAAACAAGTTACGTCCCCGACCACTTGACTTGAAAAATAGCCGGCGGACATGTCGGACACGCAGCCAAATCCTTGGTTTTTTATATCGGGATTTCTATAAAGTGCCCTGAGTGAATTGGGGATTTTACAAATTGCCTAAAATTTCACAAAATCCCTGATTTTACACATTGCCTGTAATCATCAGATTTAAGGGATTTTACAAAATCCCTGGTTTTTTCAGGTATTTTGTAAAACTTCGATAATTTTCGTCACTTTCAGGCAATCTGTCAAATTTTCATCATCAGATTTCAGGGAGATTTACAAAATCCCTGGTTTTCAGGGATTTTTAAAGTGCCCGAGTGAATTGGGGATTTTACAAATTGCCTAAAAATTTCAGGCATTTTACAAAATCCCTGATTTTACATTTGCCTGTAACATATAGCGGTACATGTGTAATTTTGTATATGTCTATATGTATCTATATAGGCATACGTTCAAATGTTCTCTTTGCAAGCAGCTTTAATACTCATGTCTTTATTCTCTCATTCGCCCTTGCCACGCAACCGGGGGGGGGGGGGCACGGACGAAACATCGAATACACTACATGCTATAATAAATCAATGCCATGCTGTTTAACTGATGATCCGGTGTCTTTACCTCAGTTTACAATTTGTATAAGTCACCAATAAAGCAACGAAATGTCAGAATAACCTATTTCAAGTATTTAAAATTACTAATAGGCCTATTCTTAATTTTACATACATTGATTCAAAATCCAGGGGGGGGCAAGTGCCCCCTTGCCCCAACGTGCGGGCGCCCATGCGCTACGTATAAGTAGCTTCTCAATTATCATGCCAAATTATCATGTCAATTATCAAGTACATCATGTAGCCTAAAGTTTGTCTTTAGCAAATGATAATAAAACTCATGGCAAGGTGCATAGCAAATACCTCATAAAACCATTACCAGTCTACTGTCAGGTCTTGAACTCGACCCGTGCCTCTTGGCTATGGCTCTCAACAAGTGTGCTCTATTATAAACCAGGCATATTTAGTTATCGATCTTGTCCGCTTCGTAGTCTTCAGTCCCTGTTTATACACGTTGGACCATGGTGTCGCGGATTTTCGAATAATTTTGATCGCTGTTTTCACCTTTATTAAACGTATACAATACTGCATCAGAATTAGAGGTAAGTTTCGGAGCACCAAGTCTCTGCGCTATATCTCAAAATAATAGCTCCAAAATCGCTGTATTTTTATAGAAAATAACATCCTATGATACCCTAGCATTGATAGTAACGAATAGCCTACATTAGTCTTTGTCTCTTTTTTTCATAATCTGTACCAGGTTGCGGTACGACAACCTGTTTTCTTATTAAACGAATGTAATATATATATATATATATATATATATATATATATATATATTAGGGTGATTCAAAGTAAATTCTTTGGGAAAGTTAATGAGCATAGTTGCTAATTTTGTTCCTTTTGTGCACATAATAAATTCTGTATAAACATTTTCAAGATCAAATGCATTTTAGAGGTTGCTCAATGAGCCGAAAGGTTTCCATACAGTCGTATTCAGGTTACAAATTAAGTCGATAGCCATAATTATGATAGATCACACATAATAAAGTTGAATAGCAAGAATCATAGATTGATTAGTAACTCACAGTAGCCATAAAAACAAATATTCATTCACAACATATTATTGACTAAATAAATTCTACAATTCTATTCTTTTATTGTAGAATTATTCATTAGCAATCCTCCACTGCCTGATCTGCTTGATGAACTTCAAGTAGTTAACTGGTGTGTCAGATGCCACCTGACCAGCTATCCATGCTCTCACATTTATAAAAAAATTATGATTTGCAAATAAACAGAATGCAGTGACATTTCTTCTCTC
Organism: Aporrectodea caliginosa; assembly: GCA_020284085.1. NCBI lineage: Eukaryota > Metazoa > Annelida > Clitellata > Crassiclitellata > Lumbricidae > Aporrectodea > Aporrectodea caliginosa. The sequence goes on along the minus strand of JACEVL010000285.1, from coordinate 499,846 downwards.
AGAGGCTGTCAATTGAGATTGATCTCTAAAAAGATTGGTCTCCGAGCAATAGATGACCTTTGGCCAAATGCACCTGGTTGTCTGAAACGATGCATCCCATCACATCTCTCCTAAAATTACACAATTTCATCACTTCCTTGTAGTTGTCTCTTGGAATATTTCTAGTCGTGATGTCAAGTGATTGCTTGCAATGAACAATTGAAAATTACAACGGACCTTCGTCCTCATTTTAACAGTTGGCTTAAGAGATGGCAGCTACCAAGATGGGGGACAAGTTTATGTGATCCAATGGAGATTTTTCTTTGAACAATGCAAGGTTTCTTGTCTGCTGTATCTTCTTGTGAACCTTAAGAAGGGGTATTCAACTGTTTTTTGCCCTACAAAGGGATCTTGACTTTACAGCCAAATTCATGTTTCCATCGTTGTCGTCAGCATTCAGTTTGCTGCTCTTGCAATCTGTAGTTGCCCGGTTACTTGAACCACAGGCTTCGACTGATTTTCGTAGCATTTCATGTTTCTACCTGGCTTCAAGTCTCATCTTGTGTTCTGCAACTCTTGCATCCTTCTTACTAAGACCCTTGTCGACATCAGCCATGCTCATCTTTCTCACTGATCTGGCAAAAACCGCTTATATTCATCAATTTTAAGAACATGCTCAGTTTGCTGATTGGCAATATCAAAAATAAAATGCACTTTTCAACATATGCTTCTCGCTTTTCAACATATGCTTCTCGCTTTTTCTGTGACTCACAGTCCTTGTTTTTGCTTTTCTTTATCAAATTAAACTCCTCCATTAGACCCTTCGCTTTTACACTATATTCGACTGAAATGCTGTAAGAATTCTAGCCTTGACCAAAATTCAGATTAACTTGATAGTCATGGCATTCAAACTCGCTGACACAGTCTTCTTCAAAACCTTGTGATTATAATAAAGGAAAAAGGTGTATAGTGTGTAGCTTCCTGTAGGCAACACATTAATAGGAAGGGTTGCTTCTGATTTCCCAATAATTGAGAAATCTGGTTAATTATTAATTAGATTTCTGTCTTCAACCTTGTCACAGAAGTGCAAAAGTTTTCTTCCATTTACACTGCTAGCTGTAATGCAGTAAATAAAGCCATTATTTATATTCTGTTGCAGTTAGGCCTGTAAGAATGAAGCACAAACAAATAAACTACTGAAAGCCAGTTTTCATTATCTTGTTACTTATACTTCAAAAAATGTACAAAAATGACATTTTATGAAATGAAAATTTAAACAACTTTAATTTCAGAATAAAGTGCCTTTAATTTCTCACACTGTCTAAAACAATGTCTATGCAGCTAAAAACTATGCATTTGTACTTTTTCATATAAAAATGTGAAATTATTGCTACTTTTTTAACAACGACGTCACAGCTCAGAATAAATTTTAAAATTCAAAAGGCTTCATAATAATATACAACAAAGTAAGAATTAATTGTTTATGTATGGCTTATGACTATGTACATAATTCTTACCTACAGGATTGATGCCCAATCTAATTAGGATTTTTGCATTCCAGTGTCTCGTAAATGGCAATTGCATTGCTTTCTTCATATAGACCCCTATCTGAGATTCCAGGGCATTGAGCAACCAGTAAACATTCATAGATTACAGTAAAATTTTGCTGTATTGTTCAGAAAGACCAAAGGAACAAAATTATCTACTATGTCGGTCAATCAGGAAAAATAAATTTTTCCCCATGGTGACGTGAATCACCCTAATTATATATATATATATATATATATATATATATATATGTGTGTGTGTGTGTGTGTGTGTGTGTGTGTGTGTGTGTGTGTGTGTGTGTGTGTGTGTGTGTGTGTGTGTGTGTAACTATTCTATATTGTCGTCTTTGTCTGTTTTCGCTTTACACTAATCGTAGCCTACGATCGCAATATTGAACTCTTGTTCTACACATTTTCAAAGTTCTTTGAGAAATCCGTTTATTTGCATAATAAGTCCATAATCCATTCAAATCGTTGAAGCAAAGATTATATCATTCAATCCTGATTAAAATGGTAGACGTGTATTTTAGCGTATTTTATATTTAAATGATTTTCATGATAAGGGGCCGTTCAAAAATGACGTCACGCACCTAGGGGAAGGGGTGGGAAATTTGTGACGATGTGTGACATGGGGGGGGGTCTGGGAAGTGTGACGTCACACCAGGTCTATGTTATTAAATTTAACAATAATAAAACAATTTAATGTTAATAATAACAGCACTAATTTTGAGGATTAAATTTTCATTAGTTTTTTAATTATTTTAATGTATACGGGCACCATTATTAATAATTTTCTAATTATTTCAATATTTGGTCACCGTTAGATTTTAAAATATTCATGCCTTTTCTATTTGTTCCATGAAGCAGTGTTATTTCTATTAACTGTAACTGTAACTGAATTAGCAAAATAACTGAAAAATGTCTTGCAGTTAACTGTAACTGTAACTGAAACTGAAAAATACTGAATAACTGAAACTGTAATAGTAACTGAAAAACGAAAACTGAATAACTGAAAAATAAAAAAAGTTAACTGAAAAATAAAACATGAGTGTTTTTCTTACTTACTTTTTGAATGATTAACCCTACTCTAGTCTACGGTCAGTTTTCTAATATAAGCCTAGAAGTGAAATGAGTATAGAAAATTTCTATACTCATTTCACTTCTGGTTTCTTTTCAGTTTTCTATGCTAGTTTCACTTCTGGTTCCCTTTCAATTTTCTATGCTCATTTCACTTCCGGTTCCTTCTTCTTTCGTTGTGTTGTCGTTGGCGCTAAACCGTAAATTCGTAAAACAATCCACGACTACGAGAATAATGTTAAAGCTAAGTAGTGGTCGAAAAGTAGAAAGTGGCGTGTGGTTTTTTTTTACGAAGCCGCAGACGACAAAAGTCGATGTTGTGCTCACACCGTTGCTGGCAAGGACGTTATGAACCACGAGTGTGGCACTCTAATTGTCGGAACAGAGCAAGTGTTAATCTGGAACATCGTGTTTTTCTTAGAGTAAACTGAGAATACGTTAAATCGCATTGATTTGCTGCGTAAATATTTCTGGTAACTGTTCAGAATACTTGTGGTCAGTGTGTCATTAGTCATGACTTGTGAAAAAAATAACTGATGCTATAACTGAAAAATAAAGAGAAATAACTGAAACTGTAACTGAAAAATAAAAAAAATAACTGAAACTGAAAAATCTGATTTCAGTTAACTGTAACTATAACTTTAACTGAAAAATCATAAATTAGATAACTATAACTGTAACTGTAACTGAAAAACCATAACTGAAATAACACTGCCATGAAGAAGCATTTTGCTTCGCCATGGAAATTTGCATTAAGGGGTGGTCAGAGCTTTGTGACGTCATTTTCAGAGGGGTGTTACTTTTTGTGACGAAGTGTGACGAGGGGGAGGGGGTTAAAAATCGGCCAAAATTGCGTGACGTCATTTATGGACGGCCCCTAACCGTAATGAATCCAGCTTCTATTTAAGCAAGTTTTTTTCGATCAATCCCACTTCTATTTAAGCTAAAATTATTTCGTCAATCCCACTTCTATTTAGGAACAATTATTTTCGTCACTCCCGACTTGTATTCGACCAGCGCTGAAACCTATGTACTGGCTGGTCATTTATGACGCTAAACTCCACGCTTTTTTTATCAATCTAGCTTCTATTTTAGCAAAGATCTACTTTCATCATCCAACTTCCATTTAGGCAAACAATTTTTTTATCAATCCAGCTTCCATTTACGCAGCCACATAAGAGAAATAATAAAATACGCTATAATACTCGGCTGGCAGCATCGTGAATTAAATACGCTAAATACACTTCTACCTTACAAATAAACATACATCCATAATTCCATATAGGCCAGGGGTCTCCAAAGTACGGCCCGCGGGCCACATCCGGCCGCCTAAGGCCTTTAATGTGGCCCGCGGAACTCTCCTTGAAGAAACAAACTAAATTGGGAAAATTGAAAATTTTAACGCCGCTGTACTCTGGCATGCATATTGCCACAATCCATGTCGCTGTTTGCACACTAATCAGGACTAATGAGAAACCATCTTGATTGTTATTGATATCTGCATTGAAATTCTGCACTGCATCAGACCTCAGGAATAAATAGTATGTTTAAAGTTACTTCATTCGCGATTTTTTCTTCGGAGTTTTGGCCCGTGGAGCTTTAGAAAGGCAGCAATGTGGCCCCCCCCCCTGCTGGAAAACTTTGGAGACCCCTGATATAGGCCATGCAGCAGCACGAGTCAGAAAGCAGCTATCTGCAACATTCCGAAGGTTTTTTCGCTGTGGTTTAGTCTTTATTGGTTTACTTGAGAGGTACACATAATATATTATAGAGAATACAGAATTCTGTAGCTTATCTGCCTGATTGACTGGCTTTTTTACATTTGATATCCTGTTATTTCAGAAATAAATCAGAGTAAGGTAGTCCGGAGATTGGATTCTACAGCCGATGTCCAAACGAGTTGACGACACCAGGTAGGTTATCATTGCTCGGAGTGCCATCATGTCGTCTTGCCTGGCGTGGCAGCTTGAAATATGTTCACAAATTCTAAGTATTCTTGTTGGAATAGTCTTTGACACTGTAACGTGAAGATCTGCACTGTGCATTTTAAATTTCTAAGCTTATGTGTTGTGTGGGAAATGTGCAGTGTTCTTTCCTCTGACATTTAGTTAGTCATCAGTCATCTCCACCAGTTTCCAACAGTGACACGTACAGTGCGGACCAGTTATGTGCTCAGTGTTACTGTCTGGGTTATTAATGAAACGCATTTTATTTTGCAATCGCCATATTTTAGCAAAGATTAAACGACAGAGTATTGCAGTGTCTCAGAGGATTCTTTATTCTTCCCAAGTTAAGATTCCAAACATAAATGAAGACTGTTGAAGATAATTATCTGGCCATCGATTTAGTTTAGTTCATCTGTAATTTTGAGATAAGATTATGGAATTTCTTCAGGGATATCGTCATCTTTTACATCTCTCCTGATTTCTATGTAGGGTGAAGACATTTTTCCGGGTATAATTGTCTTTAGTTATATCTTCACTGATCTATAAGTAGATGGAGGAATTTCTTCAGGTGATTCATCTTTTATGGCAACTAAATTCATTTTAATATAAAACGGAGTTTCGTTTACTGAATCGCTTGACGATATACTGATTGATTTTCTGTCCTGAAACAGAAGCAATTAAAAATGTTTTAAAGGAAACTTCTTCTGTTTCGCCGATGAGCTGAATATAAGCTGGTAGTGTCACATGGACGTTACGCTATGTTCATCTGCAAATCACTTATCGATGCACGCATACGGTACTGATCAGATTCTGGCATGTGACCTGGGCTTATCTCGATATCTTCTCTGTCCATTGGCTGTTCATAGTTGTCAATCGGGGTATAGACGGTTGGTATTCTTGTTTGTGACAATAAACGGTCATAGCCTGGTGTAGGTAGAGCGCCTTCTCGTCCAGGAAACTGTATCGGGATATCGATATCTTCGTTGATGTCTTCTATCTTGTCGTAGCCATCCGTATATGCATATGGCATTATCTCGTATTCGTCTGACATCGGACGATCTAAAGAGGCGAAATTCGATGCACAAACAGGATCTTCTCCACCTGTTAAAAGCAGGCACCAAAACTTATCGGTAGTAATCATTATCATAAACTTCAGACTTCTAAAGCGCCACTCGAAAGCTAAACGGAGTGCGCCAGCTAACTCACGACATACACAAACTTTAATATAGTTCAAAGGATCAGCAGTTTGATCATTCTAAATCAAAAGTGATTTTTATCAAGAGCGGTTCCAAAGAATTAGGTTATGACTGGCTTAATTGCTCTTATGAACGCCAAAAGCTGCTTCCTAGACTGGTTTGGGCAAGGGTTGTCTCGTAAAATTGTAAATGAAAGGGTCAGAGAAAAAGTTGGGTAGGTCCCTGCTGGAATATCGCTCGTTACAATAGACAAAGACACAAAATTATTATAAACCTGTAGTTTGAAAAATTATAATTCTGATGTTTGATTAATCCTGGGATAATTACGGAGTCATCTATCACAAGTGCATATGGGATAGTGTGAAAGAAAGATTAAAAAGGTCATGCAAAACTACGATTAACACAGATAGTAAAACTGCTGATGAGTGGACATAAAAATATTAACGCGACACAATGGTCATCAAGTCTCAAGGATTTAAGACTTTCTTCCAGAATCGCAATTAGGTGTTTCATTCGATGGCTGTCAAAAATAATAGGCCTAATTCAGGAATTTTAGGATGTTCGTTATGTTTTATTGACACTATAATAAATTCACTCAAATATTCAGAGGCGGCCTTTGAATGTTCTGTGCTATAGGCAAGGACAAAAATGCCGCCCTTTTAATATTTAATAGTAAAATTTCAAGAAAAAATATGCTTTTCGTTCTTTATTTTTCCAGAATTTGCCGCCCCTTGAAATGTGCCACTCTAGGCAGACGCCTATATCGCCTATACCTAAAGCCGGCCCTGCAAACATTTCTTCGGTAATTGTTTGTATTTAAACAGAAATTCCTATTGTACCGATTTTTTAATCTGTTATCATGTCTAATGTCCAGTAAAAGTGATATTTGAACAATATAACCAGATCAACAAAACAACAGAAATGATGTCATCTAATGATTTTATGGTAATAGGCTACCGATAACCATAATTCCTTTTCGCTATGCAACAATCAACCCCCTCAAAGTCCGACTCGCACCTCACCGCGGTGAGGGGGTGAACAATCAAGTAGGGGATGGCCTGCTGGGGCTATGCCAACAGTGGTGAAGGTCTCGACCGAAGTACCACCTAGGGCGCTACGCGTGTTGGTTCCTGCTGAGGCTGACTGCTGAGGTCAGCCTCAGCAGGAACCCTGAAAAAAGATTGGCTAACGTGAGCGGCAGGTGTCGGGCAGCAGCGAGACTTAGTGGACTTGACGGAGGATCCAGCAGAAGGACAACGGCAAGTCCATATCGAATGGAGGGCATATCTGGTAAACCCGGAACATGGCCTCCCTACTGCGAGATGGAAAGGAACTGGGGAACCTACCATCTCAACATCTCCAAACAGCATCATGGATGCGGCCGACCCTCGAAACGAGGATGGCTGAGAACAGAACATACAACAATCCGTCAACTTGAAAGGTTATGAGCGATTGTTCTCTGGAACTCAACATTTGCTATTATTGTCCAGCTCAGCAGTCGCTTGGAGTCCTCATTTCAACATAGTTGATCAGTGTAGGCTTAAGTACTTGGAACACTTGTGAGGAGCCGATATGACTGGTGCCGATTTGACGGGGGCCGGTATGACGGGCTGTTTTGTCGAGGCCATTTTGACTGGGCTATTTCGTCGGGTCCATTTTGTCAGAGTCCATTTGTCGGGGCCGATTTGTCCTGGGCCGTTTTGGCGAGTCACCGAATTTATGTAGACCTACCATTAAAAAGTCAACATCTCCGAAGGTTTGCAATTCTTGTTTTACTTTCTCTTTAACCAAATATTTTTCTTTAGAAATTGTTATGCTGCAAACCGATCGACCTTAGCATGGTTGCTTTACATAGACACCTGACTCAATCAATTAAATTCACATGGCATTGAATTAAAATTTAAACATTATTGGGAAAATAAACTCTGTACTAACTGTCCTTCACAATCTTTGCCTATTACAGTCCTTGATTACTATAATTTTTGCGTATCAAAGCCTTACTCTGATAATTCCTGGCTATCACACCACAATTCTACCCTATCACAAAACTTGTCTATCGCAATCTTTGCCTATCACGATCTTTGCCTATCACAGTCATTTCCTATTATACATTAGTTCTTGCTATTATATTCCTCGTCAATAAAAATCCTTCAATATGAAATCTTGGCTAAGAGAGGGAATGAATTCTTTGTAGCTGTTTAGCGCATTAGGCCTATAATGTTTTCAGTTCTCGTGCTTTCAAGGCCATCATTTTCTGAATAAACGGAATCATTTTCTTTATTAAATAGAATATAGATATAGGTCTAATAGGGCCTATGCTTAAAAATAAATCAAACCTGTAGTATTTCTTTTTCGACAAATCCAGAAGTTGAGACCCATAATTGCCATTAGAACAAAGAATATTGACACGACAGCCACCAGGGACAATGACACAATAACTAAAAATAATACAGTTGATATATTTATACAAGTTTAACTTAACGTTTAAAAGTTATAGTAAAAAGGATTTATCCAGTGTTTGCAATTTTGTACTTCATGGCCTACTTTGTTGGCCCAGTAAGAAAAATCTTATAACCCTCAGGCTACCGAGGTTTTTTTGTAACACTGGCTACCACGGGGGTGGTTACTTCCTGGATTTCGGGTTTGGTTTCACATATCATAACTTGTAATAGAGTAATGGATTCAGCATTCAATTCGGAACAGAATGGTGTATTTAGTTGTACATTATGCCAATGCACCTCAAAATTACATAACTTTTAACAACGGAACCCCCATAATTAGCGATATTTTTTTATTATTGCGTACATTTTTTACTTTTTGGATAAAAAATATAAGATCTATGTATCCAGGAACAGTTTAAACATAATTTGTAACAATAGCCTACAAACTAGTCCATAGTCTGTTTAGTTTTAGCGAAATTTAAGCCACTTGTCTTGTTGGTTCCAACTTCCAAGTTAATATGCTATCTTTGAATATTAAGAAATCTAACTATATGTTATTTAAAAGTCGTAGAACAAGGATACCTGAATCCTTTAACCCTATATCTTAACCATGGATAACACTCAATTATGCCTTGTGTCCACAGTTAAATTTGTGGGTGTCATCATTGATGAGAACCTTACTTGGAAAGCCCATGTCCAGCATGTGTTAAATAAAGTCTCCAAAATTACAGGAATTATTTTAAAACTTAAATGGTCTCTGCCAAGCTCATCCTTGAAATTATTATATACAACTCTTCTATTGCCATATCTAAATTACTGTACTTTAGTTTGGGCTGGTGGCTATCAGAGCATGCTTAAGCCTGTATTTTTATTACAAAAGAGGGCAGTTAGAAATATCTGTGGAGTCCACCATGCAACTGAGAGCTCAAGTCTGTTTAAATCTCTCAAGTTATTAACAATTTATGATATCTATAAATTACAATTGGCAGTCTTAATGTATCGGCACCAAGTGGGAATGCTCCCTGCACTATTTAGTAACTACTTTCTTGTAAACGCCGTAATACATGATCATAACACCAGATATAGGCAGAACTATCGATCTGAGGTCTGCAGAATAAATGTCCGATATTTTTCTGTTAGAGTTAAAGGCCCACAGTTATGGAATTCGATTAATACTAATATACGTGAGTCACATTCATTAATAGCGCTGACCATCCTATGTAAATGTATGAAATAAGGGACGTGTTAACACGTCCCTAGCGGCCAACGTGTTAAAAGTGCTTATAAAAACTATTTGATTGATTTGTACTGACTGCATTCACTAAGTATTGTTGGACACTCGAACAGTTGTGTTTCATTATCTCATACGTTTGGTCACATACGATCACAGTGCATCTTGTTGATGGAATATTCTATTGCTAACATAATAATTATGGGGATGACTAGATAAGCTGAGTCAGCTTCTTCTCCCCATTGAATCGTTTACTACACAGGATCATTGATGAACAATAATTTCTGAGACTGTTTAACTTGCTATGTACTTTGATCACCCATACTGTTCGATTGTTTTACTGTTCGATTCTGAATAAACCAAACTAAACCAAATTAACTAAATCTAAAGGCAACATGAAACAAGACTTTACGTTATTGTTCACAGCAGCCAAAATATGTCAGTGGTCCTTGCATTTTTTGCAAGTTACTCCCGTTGTTTTGTGCGAATGCTTCCTGTTAACTGACTTCTCACTTCATCTTCAGTGTCTGTTTCAGCTAATATAAGTTCTAAATCTGTAGCTGTCGACAAAAATTTATGTAGAAATATCGGTTTACGTTGTGATATTGCATCAGCCATTTTCAGACCGAAAACGCGTATTATAATTTATTTTGATCACTTCCAGTTTTCAAAAGACAAAAAGTAAGCAAGCAAATGTAGCACTGCATTCCCTCTACAGAATGGTATATTTGTTTCTCTTCCAGGAAGAAAAACGAATACGCTATAGTCGAAAACCCAAGGGGGTGGTATCCACCCACCTTCTGGTACCTCGGGTATATCGGGTATAACTTTGAACGGCGTGAGATACCACCATGATGTTTACCTCAAAATGTGCGCAAATGAACCTGCTACAGCTACGTAAAATGTAAAAATTATATTCCATACGAAACAAAAATTATGCATAAAACTTAGGGGGTGGTGGTAACCCCCCCTTGGTAGCCCGAGTGTTAAGTTAATTAAATCCAATTATCGCCGAATGACTTTAGCAGCGTGAGAAGACTTCTGTGCTCCTACGACTTTAGCAGCGTGAGAAGACTTCTGTGCTCCTACGACTTTAGCAGCGTGAGAAGACTTCTGTACTCCTACAGTCCTACACCAATCAACTGCTTGTTCTGAAAAACTGGCACAGATGAGCATAATCACGAAATTGTCTAAAATCGTCTTACTGCAGGAAAAAATTCTTTAAAACTGAGCAATAGCGTGTACGGGAGACTGGGACATAACGGAAACTTTAAAATTGTCCATCTTACTTACTTTTATTAAAAAATGACGTTTTCAACCAGAAGTAGAATCGTCTTCTAAGGTGAGGGACAAAGAAACTAGTAAAAAAACTCGCAAATCCCTTTTAACCAGCTAAACGATCTGCTGTAATCGATAATGCAATTAATATCAGAGTATCATAAAAAAACAAGCAATAATGCCATCAAAGAGACAAAGATATCTAGCTGTAAGAATCTTGTTTGTAGATGACGATGATATAAGTATGTGCCTTTACTGTTGTGAGGCGGTCTCTGATGAAGGCTTGAACGGATGCCAGATGAGCTTCAACTGGGCACACAACAGTTGGTGGATTAACATTTTTTATTAAATTTGTGTATGGTCTCTGCAAACAATATCTTGCAGCACGTTTTATCAAATGATAGATATTTGACCTTATAACCGAATATTTCATTTTCAGTTTGAAGTTTACTGTGGCGATTTAAGTAACATTTAATGCCGTTCATGTTTAATTTTAAGCAGTTCTTTTAACAAGTTCAAAGTTACACTTTGTCACGCTATAAATTTTTATTCTGGCCTATATTCAATCTAAAAGATGCAATATATCATGGGCTACAATGGGTAAAGTATATCCCATTTTACGCCTAATGGTGGGGCATAACGGTAATTTTTGACACAATAGTAGGATGGCATTATCTTCTGTTTGGGTTATGCTTACGTGGATTAATCCAGCCAAGGTTGTACCCTATGTCCGTTGGCAGGGTCTGAGCGCAAGAAAACCCTGAATGTTAACTAACTATAATGACGTAACCTTCAGTATGCCTTAAATATCGCATTATGCCCCATCTCCCTACATAATGTGTTCCTAAAACATCATACATTTGGTTGCAAGATGTTATTTCAGTAAAAATTCTCGTTGAGATCTACTTGCCATAGACAATTCTAGAAAATTATAGCCTACTTACACCAGTAATTACTTGAAGAATCTGTACCGATGCCGTCAGACAATACCGTTGTGACGCTGACATCTGACGACATCAATGCATCCTTGATATCACGATCCTTGGCTGTGGAAAGCGTACCTTCTTGGAAAATTATTTTCGTTGAATTCCAGATAAATCTGAAGTCAGGAATATTAAAAGCAGTCGTTTTGATGGGACCGTTGTACGGTTTGAAGAATGTTATGCAAGAAAAGTAACTTTCGTTGTCTATTGAATTGGTTGAAACATGCAAAACAGAAGTTACAGTAGTGCTTGTAGTAATCGTAATACTATCATTTCTTATCAGCTGTGTGTCTCCGTGGTGTTGCATCCACTCCATATTCGGATGCCAGCTACTCACAGTCGAAATATTTACACTGCATTGCATCCAGAAACGGACATCCTGAGGCATTGAGATGCTGCTGCTGCTACCAGCAAAGGCGTTACTCTCACAAACAGGATTCGACTCTGAAGAAAAGAAGAAATTAATTCCATTGTAAATGTAATGTAATGCGAATCTTAGAAATTTCTCAGCGCCAACAAAAGCCGCATCAGGGAGACCAGCCTATTCAACTATGCTTTATCAAATGAAGTCCGTAATAGCCGGGTTGTTTTGTCCGTTGCTTTGTCAGGTCTGAATCCCGGTAGATCAGCCCGAGCAGAAAGCAGGATGCTATGGTGGTAATCGGTGATGATGGTAGTAGTGTGGTGGCGCAGAAGTAGAATAAGCCGCTGCCTGACCAATGTTTAGCGATCACATGATACATCACGTTTGCCTACTAAATATTTACTCACTCAGTATTAGCCTACGTATCGCCAGAGTTGAGCTGGAAGCGCCTCTGAGTAGGTTATCTTGGAGGGGCTCTATATAAGTCATCTGAATGAAATGAAATGAAAGTAGCATTTGAACAACGTATAGTCACGTTACAGACGGTTGCTGGTTCATCGTTTCTACGCTGTGCCCGCAAAAAACCACTCTCACAATATCTTAAAATCTATCTGGTTTTTGTCTGACTGCATAACTTTTCGATCTACTGATTATCAACTGAAGTCATGCTTGCACTCAGTGCTTGTGTCCGTGTGAGCCATATTTTAGGATTAGTTAAATGGACTGTTGTGCTGCCATTTGGGATAGATCTTACCGTTGAGTGTATGTTATTGGCAGGTGAAAATGAGTGCTGATTACAGCCTCTAAGCTTTGTGGGGAATCATCAAATTTTTTCAGGTTTCTAGCTATAGACCGCAGCGTGTTGTTGACTGTTATTGGTAACCATTCCAAAGGTACGACGATTTCAATTTTGGCTAAGGTGGTCCGGAAACAATACAGAAAAATTTAACTTTGTTGAATCATTTCTCCACAAGGCTTATTTTTGTCCACTGTGGATAGATAGTTTGCCAGTTAAATTTCAGCCTGACTGAAAAGCATTTAAAGGTCAACCCATTCTCAACATTTTACTTGCGGGCTAATGTGTCTTTGTGTCATGTCTACAAGAGTTATTAGACTAATATGGCTTGATCTAGTTTGAAATTCGACCCAGAGCACTGGCTATTGGGAAAGCCAATCTCTCAGTTATCTACAGCAAGATTACCACGTAGCCTGAATGTACTGCAACTACTTGAGTTTCATCATATCACTGAAGGAAGAACCCTTCAGGAAAGTTAACCCTCGGGCTACCAAGGGGGGTGGTTGCCACCCCCTAGGTTTTTTTTCATTTCAAACTTTTTCCGTATGGAATAAAAATTTGACCTTTTAGGTAGCTGTAGGGGGTTCATTTACACACGTTTTGAGGTAAAATGTGAGATGATATCTCACACCGTTCAAAAGTTATACCCAATATACCCGAGGTACCAGGGGGGGTGGATACCACCCCCTCCCTAGATTTTCAACTATATCTTATCCGTCATTTAATATTAAGAGACACAAATTATACCATTCTATAAAGGGAATGTGGGGCTACATTTCTATGGTCACTGAGTTGACCTGAGACAACCGGAAGTGCTCAAAATAAATAATAATACGTGTAATATGCGTGAAAAATGGCTGAATGGAAGGACTCCCCCTTAGTTTTTTGTCTGTAGCGTATTCATTTGTCTTCCTGGAAGAGAAACAAAGATACCATTCTTTAGAGGGAATGAAGGGCTTCATTTGCATACCTACATCTTTGTCTTTTGAATACCGGAAGTGATCAAAATAAATAATAATACGCGTAATCTGTGTGAAAATGGCTGAATACAGCATTACAACGTAAACCGATATATATGTATGGATATATATGTATGGATGTACATTTATACTCTATAAACATGTGTAGGGATGATTTTGTGTATCTTTTATACATAGATTAGTTTCAAAACACACATAATCTTATATTTGTTTATCCAAAATGTACAAAATGTACGCAATAATATACAATATTGCTAATTAATGGGTTCCTTTGTTAAAAGTGATGTAATTTCGAGGTGCATTCACATAATGTACAACTAAATATACCATTCTGTGCAGAAATGAATGCTGAATCCAATGCTGTATTACAAGTTATGATATGTAAAACCAAACACGAAATCCAGGGGGGTGGTAACCACCCCCCCTTGGTAGTCCGAGTTACAAAAAAAGCTTGGTAGCCCTAGGGTTAAACAATGGCATGTGACGCAATTATTTGTATGAAAATAGTTGCGAGCTAGAATACTAACACAGCGGGTTGACTTGTGTATCTGAAAACTGTCAAAGCTGAATCAGAACTATCTGGCTCTGAAGGTTCACAAAACACGACAGCGAGAAAGTGACAGGATGAAAGAACACATGTTCAAAAGTGATCTTCAAGAATTGTTTGATATTGCCACAAATGACGTTATGACCGAAATCCAGCAGGAAGAAGATCGGGAATTCCATCGAATGCAAAGAGTAGATGTATTTTCCAGCAGCATGAGTGGAGTAGACTTGAAGACATAAGCAAACGAAAGAAGGAAGAGACAATGACAGGAAAAGGAGAGAATAGTGAAAGTGAAATACAAAGAACGCAAGGCAAAGGTCATTAGTGACACGGAAGGTGAACTTTCTGCGTTGACAAAAAAGTCAGGAGTCACAAGGAGATGATGAGTATCAGCCAATTCAGTCATGTACGTCTACAATGTCTACATCAACAGCTGCTACTGCTGCTTCATTATCAAAAAAGATCCAAGAACATCTTTCAGTCCCTTGAAGTTGCTGGTGCTTTGGATCGTTTTGGCTTTCCAGACCGTGGTGGTGTGTTTGGTAGATGAAAAAAATATTGCCGTAAATGGGTTTAAAGAAATAACTTTTGTATATAAAATGGAATACTCAATCGAAGACTGTCAAAGAATTGCGAAATATCGCTAAAGAGAAAGGCATGGTTTTTGGTTATTCGAGACTGCGAAAAGCGGAACTCGTAGCATTCGTATCGTCGAGGTCTACACACAGTGTTATAATCGGACAGGGAAATAATTTGGTAGACTCTCCGGTTCCCACCCACCCCGGTTCCGGTATCTGCTCCCTCATCTTTAAAACCATCTTCAACACTATGGGGAAGAATCTTCGGTTACAGACCAAAGCTGTTGTTAGCACATTTACCGATAAGACCAAAGCTGCTATTAATAAATTCGTTGATAATACCAAGGCTAGTGTTAGTACATTTACCGATAAGACCAAAGCTGCTGTTAATACATTCGCTGATAATACTATAGCTGCCGTTAATAAATTTGTTGAGAAGACTAAAACAAAAATTAACTCCATATTCAACAAACCGAGTAAAAAAGGGAGTTTCGAGATTCGAGAGACTGCGTCGGCTATTAAGGGATTTACCAAACAATACACGATCGATGGAATTGACGGAATCGATGCCGCGTCTTTTCTTAATGCCGTAGAGTCGCGAGTAGTTAGCCTACTCTCTCAGAATCGACAAACAAAGACTAATTTAGTTCTCACTTGTACTATGGAGCGCGTGGATATTAAAACCGGAGAAGTAGATTCCGATGATATCCCATTTCGTTCGAAGACGGAAGTCGTTTTAGACTCTACCGACGTGAGCGAAATATATAACAAAGCGAAAGATAAAATCATGGAGTCGATGGCTAGTTTTCAAATGCGTGGAAGTAATTGGAGATTCAGAGCCGTAGTAAAATTAGATATCAATACGGTAATATACAAACCGTTGAAAGGTAGTTCTTACATTCCATTGCCCGTAGAACTTGCTAATAAAAAGGCAATTATCAACCTGAAAAACGACGACGATGAATGTTTTAAATGGTGTATTACTAGAGCGTTGAATCCTGTTGATAGAGACCCTGAAAGAATCACGAAAGAATTAATAGAACAATCGAAGAAACTTAATTGGAGCGGTATCGAATTCCCGGTTGCTGCAGATGCTAACATAATAAGTAAGTTTGAGAATAATAATAATATTAGCGTTAACGTATTCGGTTACGAAAAAGAAATATTCCCAATTTATATATCGAAGCAGCAAGACGTTAATGCGTCATCGTTGACTATTGCTTATTTCCGACGGAGATAAGAAACATTATTGCCTGATCAAGAACTTTAACAGATTGATGGCGGTACGAACGGAACAATCCATAATTCGATGCATTATTGCAGAAGATGTTTAACCGGTTATACACGAATAGAAGCGCTTACTAAGCATACCGAGTACTGTTCGCAGGAAAACGCCCAACGAATAGTTCTTCCCGAACCAGGAACCATGCTAAGTTTTAAACATTATTTTAAATCCATGAGAGTTCCCTTTATCGTCTACGCCGATTTCGAATCGTTCATTAAACCTATAGGCTCGTGTCAACCGAATCCAGCAGTATCATACACCAAACAATATCAGAAGCACACTCCTAGCTCGTTTTGTTATTACATAAAATGTTTCGACGACGCCGTTTATTCCCAATATCCTGTAACGTACACGGCTGAAAACGAAGACGACGATGTCGCTCAAAAATTCATAGATTCTCTAGCGGCAAATATAAAACAAATATATAACCAGTTTAAATTTCCCAAACGAATGATATTCGGTAGAACTGAGAAGAAATGTTTCGATGAAGCTACTAGCTGTCATATCTGCGGAGGAGAGTTGGGGACAGATCGAGTTAGAGATCACTGCCATCTTACCGGTAAATTTAGAGGGGCGGCTCATAACAGTTGTAATTTAAACTATAGAGTCCCCAAGTTTTTCCCGGTAGTGTTCCATAACTTATCCGGATACGATAGTCATTTATTCATTAAGAAACTGCGAGGCGAGAATGGTGAAAAAATTAACTGCATTCCGAATAACGAAGAAAAGTATATATCGTTTAGCAGAGAGGTCGTAGTCGACAAGTTTGTAAATAAAGAGGGAAAAGAGATAACGGTCAAGCGTGAATTACGCTTTATCGACAGTTTTAGATTCATGCCCTCGAGTCTCGACGCGTTATCGAAGAACCTTCGTAAAGATCAGTGTAAGAATTTAGGCGAATTTTTTAAAGGCAGGAAGTTAGATCTTTTACTCAGAAAAGGGTTTACCCATACGATTACGTTGACGGTGTTGAAAGATTAAACGAAACCGAATTGCCTCCTAAGCATAAATTCTATTCGAAACTAATCGACTCGGATATCAGCGATGAAGATTACGACCACGCTAAAACGGTATGGAAAGAATTTCGTTGTAAAACGTTAAGAGAATATCACGACTTGTACAACGTTTCGGATGTTCTATTATTAGCCGATGTATTCGAAAACTTTAGAGACGTTTGCACGAGCAACTACGGACTAGATCCGGCGTGGTATTACACGTCTCCCGGTCTAGCATGGGACGCGGCGTTGAAGATAACTAGAGTAGAGTTGGAGCTGATGAGCGATTACGACATGCTACTCATGATTAAGCGTGGAATCAGAGGAGGGGTCAGTACGATTTCGAATCGTTACGCGAGAGCAAACAACGAGTATATGGGAGAAGCATTCGATAGTAGTCAGCCTTCGTCGTTCGTAACATATCTAGACGCGAATAATTTGTACGGGTGGGCGATGAGCAAGCCGTTACCGACTCGTGGGTTTAAATGGATGAGCGATAAAGAGCTTAATAATTGGAGGAGTATACCGTGTATATTAGAAGTCGATTTAGAATATCCTAAAGAGTTGCACGATCTTCACAACGATTATCCTCTAGCTCCTGAGAGTCTAATACCCGATGGATCGGATGTGGCAAAACTAATTCCAAACTTAAACGATAAAGAGAAGTACGTAGTACACTACGACAATTTAAAGCTGTACGAAAGTCTCGGATTGAAGATCGTTAAAATTCATAGAGGGATACGATTCGAAGAAAGTGCTTGGCTGAAAGAGTATATCGATCTCAATACCGACTTGCGAACGAAGGCTACTAACGATTTCGAGAAGGACTTTTTCAAACTGATGAATAATAGCGTCTTTGGCAAGACGATGGAACGTATCGAGAATCGCGTAGACATAAGGTTGGTATGCGATGAGAAGGAAGCTATAAAGCTCGCGGCGAAAGTAAGTTTCGACAGGCTAACTATCTTTGACGAGAATCTAATAGCTATTCACAATAAAAGAACGAAGTTGCTCTTTAACAAGCCGATATATTTAGGCATGTGTATATTAGACTCGAGTAAGACTTTAATGTACGATTTCCATTATAATTACATCAAGAAGAAGTACGGAGATAGGGCTAAACTGTTATTCACCGATACCGACTCGCTAGCCTATGAACTTAAAACCGACGACTTTTACGCCGATATCGCCGACGACGTGCGAAGCCGGTTCGATACGAGCGACTACCCGAAAGATCATCCATCCGGTATAGAAACCGGAGTGAATAAGAAAGTGATCGGCATGTTCAAAGACGAAGCCGGCGGCAAACAGATCGAAGAGTTCGTCGGATTGAGGTCGAAGTTGTACTCGTACAAGATGGCGGGAGAAGATCATAAGAAATGTAAAGGCGTGAAGAAGAACGTCGTTAAGAAAACGATAACTCACGAAGATTATAAAGACTGCCTGTTTACGAGAAGAGTACAGTTGAGAAAAATGAACGTGATTCGATCGCGTCTTCACGATATTTACACCGAAGAGATTAATAAAGTTGCTCTGTCGGCCGACGACGACAAACGAGTGATAATGGAAGATGGTATAAGCACGTTGGCATACGGTCATTATTCGTTGAAGTGAATATATTACGAATATAAAATGAGTTTCGAAAGCGTTAAAAGAAATCGATGTCTGCGGAGTCGTGTTACCTAATGTTCCTTTGTCTAATATACAGCTAATCGAAGCGGCGAAGAAGATACAAATTCGTAACTTTAGAGGAGTTTTCCTACGAGACGAGTTGCCTAAGAGACCTAGAGAGAACGAGTGCGGGATCCTTAATCTAGACGATTCTAGCGGTAAAGGGACGCATTGGGTGGGTTGGATAAAGAACGGTAACGAGAAGCTTTACTTCGACAGCTACGGTCTTCCTCCTCCTACCGAGCTGTTAAAGTATTTGAACGACCCGGTGTACTATAACAGCGAACGAATACAACCGGATAACGAAGTGTTTTGCGGTCATTTGTGTTTGTACGTGCTGAAGGCGATAATGAACGATGGTCGTAAATTTCAAGAAGTTATAAACGATTTATATTAATAAATAATATCGTATATAAAAACATGCCAGTCGATAAGTTTGGACATACCGATTCCGGATCTATGCAAAGAGTAATCGCTGGAGGCGTTACGCTGACTCAGGTAAATAATACTTTTGTAAGGCTAGATGGAACGAACGCCTTCACGGGAAATTTAAATATGGGTGGTAACTCGATCGAAGGTTTATCGACTACGTATACTCCGTCCGAAGATAACCATATAACTACCAAGAAATACGTCGATGAACAAGACGCCACGAAGGTATCGAAGACCGGTGATACCATGACGGGCAATCTATTTCTAAACGTCAACGGCGATCGCTTCCGCACGATGGGGTGTAAGGATTTGAGAGGAAATAAACAATTCCAGTTGTTGTTGGGTAGTACGACGAATAAAATGCAATGTCAGTCGAACGTTCCTATTACGTTACAAACGACCGATGGATTTTTGTGCAAGCAAGGGGAGAACGATTTAATAAGATTCGGTAAATCTTCTACCGATCGTAGAATCGAACTGTATCAAAATATCGTGATGAATGAAAAATATATCGTCGATTTACACGATCCCGCCGAAGCTCAAGACGCGGCTACGAAGAATTACGTCGATAATTCTTGGAAAAAGTGCCGCGTCGGGTATATTCCTAATTTGGAAGCCAACGATAGTATAACCGGTTTCGTCGCTAGCGCCAGTTCGAATAGCGTTGGACATGAGGCGTACAGAGCTTTTAACAATCTCGCATCGGGTGATTCTTGGTTTGCAGGCGATAATGGTTTAACCTCTTGGATACAGATAAAATGTCCCGAGCCGGTTATAATTTGGAGACTCGCGTTGAAAGTTAGAATGGAATGCCCGGGCATTAGTCTCATCGCGAGTAACGATGGAATAACGTTTACGGCATTATTCGCGTCGAATACGAATGAGTCGATACTACCGACAACCGGCTCCGACATTTTTTAATATTTCGACGACGACCGCTTATCAGTATTACAGACTTACGATAGTAGAGGATGATTGGCTTCTCAATGGAATTCAGGTCATGCAATTATACATTTACGATACATAAATGGCAGAATTTAAATAGAAATTATACATGTTTCAGTGGTGCTCTAATCAGCCCAAGATGAGATGCATAAGGTCGTCACTGTTCCTTTAGCTCTTGGTAAAGATCTTTCCCCAATTTCTTGATGAACAGCCGACGCTTTCCCACTGGAGCCTTGTCAAACTTCAATTTCTCATGGAGGACGATGAGCGAAATGTGCGGCAATATCCAATTGGTTGCAGAACAGCACTACCGGCAAATGTCTGGTTGAGAACTTCGTGCTGACTGTTTTTATCATCTGGTCAGCACAATTGACTCCTACTTTTGTCCAGTTGTAGAAGTTTATAACCTCCGGAAGTTTCCCTGGCCAAATGTCCCACTGGAGGTGTGCATAGTCGACAAGACGATGACCACTTTGTCTTTCTTACACTTGTCGCCGGTCTCAATGAAACCGATAAGGGATTATTACAAATCGCATCCTCTGGGAGTCACAAATTCTTCGGGTAACTCTACTAGAATTATACTATAGAATAGTACGAATATTACCAACCAAAGTCGCTTTCTTTGTCCACAGAACATCTCTAGCCAGGAACATCAAGGTTAAAAACTTATAACTGGTCATGTTGCGACCTTCACATTCAAGAGGTTGTATGAGCTGGCGGACAACGTTTCCTCCCAGATCTTTGGTTGGAGATGCATCGGCGCTCTCTTTTCCGCAATAGCCTATATGCTGGCATTGTACTTGACTTCAGCATCGCAACACATTCCTAACTTGATGCCGTACTTTGACGGCTTGTATTGTACAAATCTGCACCGACCTCGATATGGAGCGAGTCTGTCGTCAATTGTGAGAAATGGGCCTGGACTGGATTGCAAAAGCGGGAGGGCAGCACTGATAAGTAAATATAAAACGAAATAAGGAAATAATATTGCGGGTTTTTGTGCAACTTTAGACTGTTTAATGAGAAAGAAACACCAATAACTGTCCTGGGGTCAAAATTACCCCATGACCTTATGTGTATAAATGTCCTGTAAATTTTTTTCCATCTAAAATTCGTATGCAAACTCAACTGGAATACGTAGTGACAACCTGTACAGTAATTCTCGTGAAAAATCACAGCTTCCATTTCACTTTTTAATATCGATCCATGACTTGAAAATGCACTCTGGGGTCATTTTTGACCCCACGCCCGACGAAGGGTTAAATTCTTATAACTAACCGGTACTCTCCTCGAAATTAATTAGATCTCTCTCATCACTGCTGCTACTCTCCTCACCGCAGTTAGGGTAGGTATTCTCCTCGCCGCTACTACGCTCGAAAACTTTAATTTCGTATCTTTTTTATATACTTTCCCGTCATACATCGCTATTAAACGCGATCTTCGGTTAAGCGCTTTCGCGGCCTTATACATCGATGGGTAAGAAGCGGTCTCGCCCGTTTCCCGATCTAAAATCTCTACGCGCCTAGGGTGTGTTCTTATATGTTTCAATCTATCGTATTTTGCGTCCTTGCTCGTCACTTTCGGTGGTTGTTTCCATTTGTCCGCATCCTCCTGAGTAAGCACACCTTTCTCGATTAACCGCGAAATCATTTCTGGTTTGTTGAGATAAGAACCCCCACCAATCTTATGTTTTTTCATTAATTCTTTCAGTTCTGGCAGATTCATTTTATAATGATAATATTATTTTCTTAAGCTAGAACTGTATCATCTTTTTTAGTACACCACGCTCATTTTCTGACCGTCGGATTGGAAGTTTAACAACTTATCCGAAATTAGAACCGCGTAAGCTTGTGTTTCAGCAGGGACCGCCGCGTTGAAAGTAACTTTGATTTGGATATCGACGACCGACGTTTTCAGTTTTTCCGACTGTTTACTAACGTCGAATACCATGAGCGGATATAGATCTTTATAGTCGGATGGGGTGATGTTACTTTGCGTAATCAGTTGATCCATTCCGTAAAATTTTTCGCTAAATGTTGCTGCGTCTCTGTAAGCTCTCGAAAATTTCTGGTTGGGGAACGATAGGTCGTAGTCGACGGCCGGATATCTCGCTTGATTCATCAACACGTACATGTTTTTGAGGTTGCAATGATCGAATATCGATGGGTTATGTTCTTGGTCGCCGCGGCGATTGGTTTGAAATCCGACGACTACCCACCTAGGTTTTTCCGGAGCCGTCTTGACGCTAAGACGCCAGCTAAAAGTAGTCGATTGAGGAACCGTTATAGTATCGCATTGACGCGCTCGATAGGCAACTGGTAGCGACGCTTTCGATTCGATAGTTTTATATAACTGCACCCTTTCCATGTCCGACGGAGTAACGTGCGGCATAAACCACGAGATTTTCACAACGTCAACTTTTCCTGCATCCGCGGCTGCGAGTCTAAAAATAGCATCGTCGTCTGATTTGCGAACCAGCGTTAGCGTGTGCTTCAGTCCGTATACTATTTTATCGTAATCCTCGCAGAATCCAAAAATATGGCTAAGAGGCACGACAAAACTAAACGTTCCTTTAGTCGTTGGTTTTTGAATAAGATACGCTTGACGAGTCGCGAAACCCGCGTTATCCGCTATAACCGCGGTTGCAGCAGTGTCTTTGCACCATAATTGGTTAAGACCTTGCGCTTTGGCAAAGTCGTCCGGATATTTCAGCAAACCCAGCATCGTCGTTGCTTGTCCCGGGTGATATACCGTTTCCATTTCTTGATTCGATAGGGAATACCCGATTTGACTGAAAAGATGCATAAGCCCGTTGTTGGTTATGGCTACCGCGTCGGCGTTAGCGTATGCGGTATTCATACCATCTCCTTTGACTAACCTACCTTCGATCAGCAAGTAAGACTCGGCGGGATGGCATAATAGATCTTGGGTTTCGATATTTATTCGAATCTCACCAACCGAGTTAAGATTCGTTCTAGCTACGGGTTCGTATTCATGCCATTCATATTTTTCGATTCCTTCGTCGACCGACGAGGCTTCTGTAAAGTTTAGAATATCCGATTGCATTTTTAATTACCAAAGATTATTTTTTTAAATTAGTTATCGCGCGAGTTTCAATCCCGCTCCGTTGTTGTTGTTGCGATGACGCACGAGGTCACGAATGGACACGGCATTCGAAGAAAAAGGCTTTCCGAGCCCATAACCGGCTAATATATTATTAATATTAGTTCCTGCGGGCCCCGCGCCGTTATCGATTAACCTCGCTAAGATAGCTGCATTCTCTCGCGTAAGCGTCGGCGGTGGTATCGTTTCAACCTTTTGATTTTCGACTACGCGCAGTGACAGTACCGATGAAGCTAAAAGTTTAGCCGCGGCTTTATCTACCAATCGCTTACCAGCCTCTACAGCGGTATTCTTTCCAACCTCTAGCGCCTTTTTGCCTAACTCTCTCGCGGCATCTTTGCCCACGCTAAGAGCGGTCGACGCGACTCGGTTAGCAACGCCCGATGTGAAGAGCCTCTTGAAAACTCCAGTAATAGTATCGAATATTCCCGCTCCTCCGATAACGTGTTGTTTCTTATATATCTTCTTTTAGCGACGACCTACATTTTCATAATTGTAACATTAAGTTTTTATATTCCTCTCTATCCATCGCTTTTTGTCTTAACAGTTCGTCGCATATGCCGACTATCTCGTTTCTAACACCCGTATTACCCGCCTGGAAGCTAGCCATTCGTAAAGACAACATTTCTACTAACGCATTCGGATCTTGCGGAATAACGACGACTCCTTTACCTATCTTCTTCGCGTTCCATATCGGTTTAATAATTTTTCTGTACTTTTCGCTTCTAGACGATTTTGGTTTACTCGGATTGTTCAGTTGTTTCATAGCATTCGTCGTGTGTAGAATCTCTGCGTAATGATCGATCGTTACCGTTGTATATCGACTCGTTAGGTTTAGCCATCGTTAGTAATTCCCAGAGACCCGGAGTTCCGACGTAAGTCTTATCCGCGACCGTTATATTATCGCCTTGGATGGTAATAGGCGTGTCTCCGATATAAAATATTCCGTCTTTGGAACGGAGACCGAACGTCGTATCCGTAGACTTTTTATTAGAAGCGTATTGTCGCAAGTATTTCGTTGCTATATCTCCTAATTCTAAAGTTCTAACGTCTTCAGCAGGATCCTCGTACGCCTCTATCGAAGGATACTGCAGAAACTGTATGGCTTTTAACGACGACGAAATTGACGCGGGAAGCCTTGTAGAGCGTCGGACGTTGCTGCTGAGTTTTCCTTAATTGTAGATAACAAAGCGTTTTGTTCTTTCGATAGACCTATCGCGATTGTGAGTCGATAATTGGTTTATATATTTTCGTTAATTCTCGCTGCATCCCTATATCGCCTAATTTCTCATTTAGAAAGTTCTGTTGAATATTCTTCTTCGTCTTGAGAAAATCTGCGACAATGAAATCTCTTTTTGCTGGATCGGTAATCTTTAGAAACGACATTACGTTTTAAATACAATAGTATCGTTGTTTTAAAACGTAATTACCAACATGATTTTACGTTTTACGTTTTACGTTCTACGTTTTCGTTCGACGTTTCCCAAGCACGTTCTCAAACGACTCGATCATAGTTTCTCGATTTCCGGGTTCTTCATCTATGACTAACTTTTATTTTACTTCTGATTTCTTCTTTCATTTCGTTAATTTCACGAGTTCGTTTAGAATTAGCGAATATTCCTCGCTCGAAATATTGTCGTCATCTAATTCTTTCGAGAAAATAGTCGCTGATCGTGTTGATTTTTATCCAGCTAGCGTTTTACAATTAATATGCATCTCCGCCTTTACCGAGAGTTTTAATGAACATTGCGTCCGACAATCGCGAAAAACTATCATTTTTACCGCTTTTCAAAGGGCAGCATTTAAATTAGACGATGCGAAACCATCGAAGTTATATCGTAGAAAGAACAGTGATTGATCGATATAATGAACCCCATCATGATTGTTAGAAATTAAATTAACCTACTAATTATGATTAATTTTTGTGTACTTCACCCCCAGCTCGTTGCTCTGCGCGTCACGTTCTCTTTCGATTTCTTTTTGAATTTCGGTAATCTTCGAAAGCCGGTAAACGCGAGCGCTTCCGTCGACTGCGTCCGTTTCCATTGTGATTGATGGGTTCAATCGTAAGCGGTTTATGTGGCATTATTTCAAAGCCATATATTATTTGTGAAGAATAGAACGCAAACTTGCCCAATTACTGAACGAATGTAAACAGGTACGACGCCAAAGACGACTTTTTTGCTGATGTTATTGAGAATAAGTCATCGATTCTAAGGACTTTTTCGGTCTAATCTTTTCGGTCGCGTTTTTCTCCAAATTGAGTTTGCGTCACTGTTTGTCTTTAAAAGCGCACAACTCCGGTTAGGAACATCATAAATAAATGAATAATACGTAATTTGAAAGCCGGGTACATAGTAGAATCTTATGGAAGAATAAAGTAAATTTTGATTTTTCGCCGTTGACAAAAGCCTACTTTTGCCGTGCTGGGTCATTATTTTATTCTATACTAACTTTGGTTTTATTTAACCACTCTTCTTTGGATTTTTTTGAATTTCACGTTTTCGTTTACTTGTGTAGCGGCCTTATTCATCGTCTGAAATTTATAAATAGGAAATTAAGTTTTTCGAAACGTACTCGCTGATCGTGTTGAGTTTTGCCTCGGCTAGCGTTTTGATCTGTCTATGCTTCTCCGCCTTTACGCGTGAACTTTCTGTTGACCACACGAGACCATCGTGCTGAACACACCTAATCCGACGGCCACTGCCACGGTTTTCGGTAGACAGAACTTCCCCTTGTTGAACTACTAGAACGTTTCTACGACTAGATCTGATGTATATCTACTCCATTAATTTCGGACCGAATGCCTTTATCGATACTTTTCGTTGTCGCCGCAGAACCCAGCCGCTTAAAGCTCTTCTCGAGACGATTTCTTGGACAGTGAATTTACAAACCGTTGAGAAACGGCTCCATCGAATCTCATTCACTCTGTTTTCAACTAACGGGTTTTACTAAATTTCCTGGTGGCCATATTTTAGATAACGCTATATAATCTTGTTAAGTTGCGGGCCTAATGCGAATACGGTTCTCCCGACAGATCATCGTAACAGGTCTCCTTCGTTCACATCAACTTCTGCTTCGAGCGCGCGTTTAATTTTGTAATGATGCATGTTTTCGGCATTTTTGGATACAACATCATTTATAGTCTGCACCGACTTGCATTTTATATATAACTTAGATAAACTTTAATTACACTCACCATCCTCTGAGGTGAAATCTAACGACAATTCCTCTCCTCTAAGGTTAATCGTTTCTCCATTTTAATCGTTATCTCCCGCTTCGCATCGATGAAATCGTGCGTAGCGTACTTGGCTGCCTCGTTAAATTAAGAGGTACTATAATCTTATAACCAGGTTCCACGTTTGGAAAAACGAATATATCACGTTTTATTCGAAAGTTTTTCGTATGAAGCCCCGATTATACCAAACTTGTGTATCGGTCTTACTGTTTACGTTCATTTTGTTCACTATTTGTTCGGATTCGTTATATCCCTCCGAATATATCCAGCGATTGAAACCTAAAACCGTTCTAATCGAGTTGACTGACGTAAAATCAACTTTATAATTCGTCGCAATACTTAGCACGGACTTTAACGTATTACTGTTCTGTTGTATCGAAACATAGGATTCTGCGTTTGCCGCATCGTAATGACCGCGCTCTTTCATAACTCTCTGCAGGTAATCGTTTATATCCGTGAGTTCGTAGCACCCCTTCTGGAATGTTTACATCGATCCACGTAACACCGGATCGGGTGAATATCTGAAGATGGTTGTTCGTAGCGCCGCAGAACCTAGACCTCCTATGTAGCCCTAATGTGGATTAGTCGCCTTTTTGCTGCGTCCGTAATGGCAGAGTAGAACATTACATTACTTCAAAAAGGTTATAGGAAACACTAGGCATCCTTTATAGAAAAGTCTTGTATTGTGTTAATTAGAAAAACAATCAATTGACATACAATTCAAATAAATACCTATCTACCTATGAGTGGCATTATTTATTAAATAATATAATTATGTTTTATGATCTTATCTGATCCTTCAGACAACTTCAGTCTCGCTTCGATGACACCGCAGTAGAGTCCGTAGAAACTGGTTTCAATGAAGGAGTAGGTTTCGTCGATAGATATGTATTTCAACGGAGGTGGATCTTTCTATGAAGCGTCGCGGCGAAGACATGTAATCGTAATGATGCTTCGTCTTCCAACCAGTTCTTCCAACGTCGAAGTAGTTGTTGAAAAGGATCGTCACAACAACAGACAAACCGGAATTAGATAAATCCGTATCGTTTGCTTTAAAGTTGCTGTACGAAGACTAATCAATCCTTCGTAAACGTCCGCAGTTCAAATCATCCACACGTAGAAACGACGACAACTCAACCGTCCTACGCTTCCAAGTAGACTTATCGAAAGGATCACTCGTCGGCCCTTTTATGCTCAACGGTTACTCCTAAATCGATTAAAAGTCCGCCACAACGATGCTATCATCTATTACAAGATGCATAGTCATCTAGAACCCTCGAAATGTTTACGATTCATTCACCGAAAACTATTTCCAATCGCAGGAACGTTCTAATCGTCCAACTCGCTTGAACTCCAAATTTAAAGTTCTTCTCAACGCATTGATCTATTCGTTCCTTCATTACGTCGTCACGGTAACGCTTGCATAAATCGTATTACGTCATGAAGCCGTTAACGCTGTTTTAACGGTTCGCTAGGCAGTTAATTACGTATTAATGCAACTCATGAATTAACTAAATGCCACTCGTAATTTACTATCTTATCCTAACCTTAGACATTAATTAATTAATTAAGTAAACTAACAATAGATTTGATAAGTTATATTTCGGAACAGAGTAATAAGTCTCTAGATTGAGAAGAGCTATTTCATACTTTTTACTAGCATCCAGTTCGATTAGCGGATTATACCGAGTCCTAATTTTCGCGCTCTTTTTGCTCAACAAAATATAAAACGACGATTTAGGTTCTGTGTTACGTACCACCTTTTCCATGGTAGTCGCTAGCTTTTTGAGGGTAGATTCCATTCTTTTTTATAATGAAATTATTTATTTTTTAAATAGTCCTCTGCATGTAGAAATCGTCGAATCCGCATCGATACTTTCCATTGTCTACGCCACTAGTTGAATCGATTACTAGGAATCCATGCGGACGTTTCCAAACAGTTTTGCATAGGTTCCTAAATTCTTCCATTGGCATGTCTTCTTCGCCTACATGATCGTGATAGATATGATTGATATTTTTTAGATCTTGAGGAAATAAACAGATAAAATTTGCGTTCTCTCTTATGGTTTGCCGAGGCAGTTTGAAATAATTTTGTGCGAGATAAAAACAATCTACGTTACTATGTCTTCCTCTGATGTAATACGATTCGCATTTGTTCTGCTTTTCCAACTGCAGGTCATCGAATATCATCAAGTTCTTCTTCTCGCGGTTCAAATCCCTCGGATCGGGCGCGTCTTCAGTCTTTCTGTAAGTAAGTAAGTAAGAATGTTCTTTCAAAGAACTGGCAGTTCATATCAGATTTGTTAACTATGCTTTTAGCCAATTCCTCGTGGACAAAGAACGCTAGTGATACGTCAAGCTTCATAATCTCGTCTTTAATACTGAATAGTCCAACGATTGCTTCTTTCGGTAATTTTTCTTCGAATGCTTTCTTAAGTATCTTGTACTCTGATTGAAAGAGAGATCTTCCGAATACCTGTAGGTTATCGTAGTCTAACCATCCGGGTCTCAAAAGTAAATTCAGCAGTAAAGTCGTCTTACCACATCCAGACTTTCCCACGATCAAACCTCTTATACTTCTCGGTAATAGCGGGCTGTTAGATCTTTTCGATGCTTCTTCATTCCACGATAAATCCTTAACTTCCATGATCGTTTTAAATATAAATGTTTTTGTATTAAAATAACAATGTTGTATTGCGTAAAGTGCAAGAGAAAAACCGAAACGAGAGATATTCAGAACGTCGTCAGTAAAAATAATAGATCCATGCTTCGAGGCGTATGCGTCGTATGCGGAACGACTAAAACTCAATTCGTGAAAGGAACTCCTTCGAACGGTGGAGATCTAGTCAGTTCTCTAAATTCGATCACTAGCAACATCAAGTTGCCTTGGGCTAAATTTCCGGGTGAGATGCATCTGCCAGGTCACTCGTTTACGGGACCTGGGACAAGATTAGATTTGAGACTGAATCCCGACGGCACTCCTAAAGATTGGAGCAAACCCGTTGACAGAGTAGATAACGCGGCGTATCATCACGATTTGGCTTACAACAGGTATTCGGATACCGACAAAAGGAATGCAGCCGACAGAGTAATGGTAAACGAATTAAATAATATTCCTAATCCTACTATCCGGGAACGTATCGAGAGAGCGGTAGTGAAACCTATATTATCCGCTAAATCGAGTCTCGGATTAGGTTTACCATCTTCAAAAAACGCGAATTTTTCGATAAAGTACAAGAAGAAAAAAAGTTAAAATGGACCGACGAACTAGCGGAAGAAGACACAAACCCGTAGTATCGTTTTCGAAAAAGGAAGGTTTACGTCGGAGGCATCGATGACATTTGGGCAGCTGATCTGGTCGACATGCACGCGTTCGCCGAACATAACGACGGTGTGAAATATCTGTTATGCGTTATCGATCTATTTTCTAGATACGGTTGGATTGTGTCATTAAAAGATAAGAGCGGTGTATCCGTGTTCGACGCTTTCACGAAAATATTTACGAGCAGCGGACGAAAACCCGAGAAACTCTGGGTCGATAAAGGAACCGAATTCTACAATAAACACGTAAAGTCTTTAGGAGTCGAGCTGTATTCGACAGAAAATGAAGAAAAGTCGTGCGTTGTCGAACGATGGAATAGGACGATGAAAGAGAAGATGTACAAATATTTTTCAGCTAACTCAACGAGAAGATATATAGACGTTTTAGACGAAATGGTTAGCATGTATAAACAACGCTAGACATTCATCCATAAAAATGACGCCTGCTAAAGCGAGTTCGAAAGCAAACGAAAAGTGGTGTGGATGAATTTATACGGAGGCTTAAACCCAGAAACCATTAAACCAAAATTTAAGGTCGGTGACAGAGTAAGAATTACTAAGAAGAAGAAGACGTTTGAAAAAGGCTATACACCTCGATGGACCGAAGAAGCATTTATCGTATCGAGAGTTCAATACACAAATCCTCCAACTTATAAGATTACTGATTATAACGGAGAAGAAATTCAGGGCTCATTCTACGAGCAAGAATTGCAAAAGACAACTCAAGAAATATTTAGAAGACCTAAGCAAAGAATTATTCTCATCAAGCCACCAGCTTCTACCTACGGTAACAATTATGTTCACCAATCCAGCTTTACTGAAGCAAAGACATATTTTCTTCAACCCAGCTTCTATTTATGGAAACAATTATTTTCCTAAATCCAGTTTCTAATTACAAAAAGAATGAGTTTCATCAATCCAACTTCCATATAGGCAAAACTTTTTTCATCGCCCAACTTTCATTTTAAATTTACAATATAAAATACTCTAGCAAAGTACTGTTACGTGAACTGCGGTTTCACCCATCATCATTTTAATGGTCATCATCAAAATAATAATAATAATCATAGCAATAAACATCATCATCAATGTTAGTATGTTGTTTCGATTTATTGCAGGGCCCTCTATGTGGGTCCTCGGGCGGCTCGGGTTGGGTGCTTGGTTTGGGTCATGCGCGCAGCGGCACGCCTCATTGGCCGCATCCCAAGACTCGGCCATGTCACTGTTTTCATGCGGAATGTCCTGCATTGGCTCCCTATCCAGCAGCGGATCACTTACAAGATCTCTGCCTTGCTTTTGCGCTGCCTCGCGGGTGTGACCCCTGTTTATTTACAGGAACTCTGCTGCTCCACCCTGAGCGTCCAGCGCCGTGGCTCTCTCCGCTCCTCTAAGCAGGCTGAACTTCTTGTCATCCGGTCGCCGACAACTTTTATGCAGCGCCGTACCTTTTCTGTTGCTGGCCCTGTAATCTGGAATGGGCGGACTGTGCATTTATGCCTAATACCTAGAACCCTTGCGGCAACCTTCTTCTCTAACCTTGAGACTGTTCTCTTTAGGCGGGGTTGGGTCGGGAGCGCTCCTGAGTAGATAATCTTGAAGGGGCGCTATAGAAATATCTTAAATGAATTAATGAATTAGTCTTTTTTATTATATTAGGCATATTCGTAGTTTGCATGCTATAGTTAGTATAAAAGCTGCTCCGATTTACGCCTTAAGTTCCCCGTTTACGCTTGCTCCCTACAACGGTTGTAGTGCGGTTGTAGTTCGGTTGTAGTGGGCACCCGATCTCCGACCAAAGGTAACCCCCCTTAATATTTGAAAATTCACAAAACGCAAAACGACATCGAAATCTCCATGAGGTACGGATGCCAAATATGTAAAAATATTGACCTTATACTCAGAAATAAGAAAGTTCCGATTTCCGTCTTCAGGAATAGTTCCCCGCTTTCCGCCTCAACGCGTATAGTAGTAGTAGTAGTAGTAGTAGTAGTAGTAGTAGTAGTAGTAGTAGTAGTAGTAGTAGTAGTAGTAGTAGTAGTATCAGCAGCAGCAGCAGCAGCAGCAGCAGCAGCAGCAGCAGCAGCAGTAGTAGTATTACGAACATCGCGAGCAAAGTCACACAGAGTCTAAGGTGCGGTTAGTCAGTCGCCAGGTGAAGAGCAGTTAGATTTCCAGATGCTTCAAAGCCAACGAGAAGTGGTGAGTTTTGAGGCGTTTCTTGAAAGAAGAAAAAGTAGTCGCTTACAATTCCTGGTGCAGCAAAGCGAGATGCACGAGAGCCATTGGAAACACTGGACAGAGTCGCACAGTTAAGATCCGTCAGTTTCAAGAGATCAGAAGAGGGAATAGGTGGTAGTCTATTTGAGACAAATGAGTCCTCACTCTTGACCTCAACGATAGCATAGAATATACAGAGAGCAGAGACGTAGAATAAAAGGACCTTGAAGCCTGCTCGTTTTTTCTCTTGAGAGCATAACGATAACCATACGAAGAGCGAATGATGTATCTGTGAATATGAGCAGTGAGCAGACACATGAGATAAGTTGACAGCCAACAGTACCAAGCCAAGGCTGTGCAATCTATGAATGCGGAGTTGACAGGATTTTCGGGTGACATATATTATGAGTGTTATCACGCAAATAATGCTGAAACAGGTCCAAGAGGTTGGAAGAGACCAGATGAAACGCCCCATGCAGCCGCACAAGAACACGAAAGGTGGAGTCTGAATAACGCCTGTTGAATTTCTAGCTTCATACTGTCCTGAGAGAATATCAGAATTGTAGAGACAGCTGGCAACGTGTTGCGGAAACGATAATGTACCAGACAGGAACACACCGCTTGATGAAGATAATAATTGAACAGTTAACAAGCAGTGCACCAAGCGGGGTAGCATACTGGGTGAAAGGAGAATACCAGGTACCGAGCCCCATGATTGATTATAGCACAGCCCAAAATAACCATTTCTGTGTAAATTCCTTTATAATGTGAACAGATAGAACTGGGAAGGTACAAAGATTGAAAAGAACGGTGGCAGCTCAAACTGTCAGCTACACGCTTCAATCAAGTCAATCAATTCAATCACCACCATACCATCTAGTGGCCCTGGTTCATCTTTTTGCTTACACTAAGGTGCTACGTAAAGTATTTCAAAGAGCCACTTGCTAATGTGATCAGTGGTTGAATGCCATATTCGCTGCAATTGAACCAATATTACGGTAATTTTGCACTGTTATCCCTCACCTGAATATTTTTGTCTTAATATTGTCTATCGTCTCTCCAGCATGAAAGCCCAGAGGAAATTAATTCGAGCCCAGACATTATAATAACTGTTTCTGGTTATTATAGTTGTTGTGAGAGTTCATGCTCATCTGGACGGGGAGAGCGTCATGGAGACTGAGGATGAAATTTCAACAACTATAGCAAATATGATAATAAATGACAGATCAACCGAGGATGCAGATCGAATGCTGGAACTTGTTACTCTTAAAGTAATCGGTGCCAAAACAGGCCAAAGTGTCGTTCTCTACTTCTACTGCAAGACCATCGAAGATCTACAACAACTGCACGAATCGATGATCTCTGGACGACTCAAGGATTCCGTTGAAATTTTGTTCAGTCGCCTATTGAATCGATCACAGAAAATTGCAGTAGCTTCATTAACAACATCCACTGAAGAATTAGAGAACATGCGAACGTATTTCAAAGGTAAGAACTTATTGCCACTCGAATAATACACACGCACTAGCTCTCTATTGCAGGTGTTTATGCAATGTAACGCAAAGCAATCTTAATTACTGAGTAATCTGCTAATTCATAAGCCTAAATAAGAAAAAGGAATAAGTGAACGACACCTGATTAATGACAAAATCATTTACTACTTGAGATCATTTGAATTACTTAGTATCTAGTACTCAGTTTGCATCTGTTTCTTGCTTGTTCTTTACCTCAGTATAGTTCATGCCTTCATTTGCTCTTGCGTCGACTACTGTAATTCCCACTTTATTGGCGTCCCTAAAGTGCGCCTCTCCCCTCTACAATCCGTTTTTAATGCAGCTGTCAGTCTCCCAAGATTCTCCCATATCTCTACATTCACGTTTGAACATCTACCCTTAGCTTCCTCTTGCTGCACGCATTCTGTTAAAAAGGTATTTATCACAATTTACCAATCCTAACTGGGTATTGCCCTTAAATAACTGTATCCGTCGGCCCACCTCGGCGACTTCCCTTCGGCCGCTCCGCTCTTTGGATTGTCTTGACCTGTTTGTTCCTCGTGTGAGAACGCCCATTGCCCAGCACCGTGTCTTTGCCTGCATTGGCCCTACGCTATGGAATCAACTTTCCCCCTTAGTTCGCACCACCACGATACTATCTACTATTCAGTGGCCCTGGTTCATCTTTTTGCTACCTCAAAACTGGTCTTTATTCACTTTTGCACTGAGAGCGCCTCTGATTGATGTGCACTGTGAGAGGCGCTTTATAAATCTTTAAATACAATACAATACAATTTAAGAGACATTTTAAAGGTGCTACGTAAAGTATTTCAAAGAGCCATTTGCGATGATCATGAGTATAGGGGAAAGTTCCTAAGACGCACCCCCATTTTCAAAAATCTTAATATTTTCGATCAATATAGAAATAAAAATATGAAATTGTATGTGTTCATCCGTATCCATGAAAGGTACAAAGTAGCTATTCTGGAAATTTATTTGAGTAAATAAATTTTGTGTATTTCGAAAAAATCATTGTTTTTAATAAGGGTGCGTCTTGGGCATACATCTTCCCAAGATGCACTCCCGGGGTGCGTCTTGGGAATCCATGCAAAAATGAATAACAAAGACAAAGACAAATGTTGCCAAACATAGGGTCTAATTGCTGTCTTGATCTGATACCAGAACCTAGATGAGAAATAGAAGTGTAAATATGCAGAAAGTTTACTGGCAGTAATAACAAACTGCAGTGTCCTCGGGACCACAACTCTCGTGGTACCACTTTTTGCATGTGGGACACTGCTGCCATGGCTCAAAAGGTGGTTCATTATACCGCTTGGTGCACATGTTGAATGGTGTATCATCAGAGTTACTCAGTTTCAATTTTTTACGTGCACAGTCTCAAATCTTCCTAGACACTTTTTGCCAGGATTCCTCACTTGCCCCTTCATGTGCCTCTGAAGAGTTCTTCTCGGTATTCCAAACTTCTTCGCAACACTGATAAGACATTCCCTCAGTCAGTTGCTGTAAAGCTTGCTTCAGCTTCTCCTCACCATATGACCCTCTCGTAGTCGTGCGTTTATAATTGCGACCCATACTGAAAATCTGTAAACACATGATAGTTCAAAATTTATGGAGTAGGCATACTAGAACAGAAGAATAGGCCTCAACATTAATAAATGGAAATAACACTGTGATAGGCCTAAGACTGTTTTCGTTTAGGCCTACTTACTGCAAAGCTTTCATATACTATGCCCAAGACGCACCCCCGGTGCATCTTGGGTAGCATAGGTGTGGTGCGTCTTGGGAATTATGAGTATGCTGGTTTATCGGCCATTTTGTCTTAACGACGCATAATTACAAAACAAGTTTTACGCGGAAAAATAATCGGAATGAGTCCTCTTTTGAATACGTTTTAGCACTTTCTCACGTCTCAGGTAGTTTATGCACAATAACAACTTAAATATTAACCATGAATCTGTCAGAAATAGGTAAAATCTTACCTTTCACATCACCACACGCCAATGCACGTGATATGAACTTTTTCTTGATCAATATGCAAGCCTGCAGACATCTGACGAATGTATGTTAAACTTTTCAAAAAATTTATAGCCCTTTTCTATATAAGCAATGAGGTGCGTCTTAGGCTGTAGGTGCGTCTTAGGAACTTTCCCCTAAGTGCATAATTACATATCCATTTTAAAGGCCTATCACAAAGCTACAACTCCTTACAATAATCCATACCCAGGTATTTTTGCCATCTGGCAACAGCGTAACTAATGAATGAGAAAGTTCGTCTATCTAGTCTCGAGTTGTTTAGAATGACAAAACATGTCAATTCTGATTCTCCATAAAAATTTGTTTTGAAAGTGAAGATCCGGAAACGCATGCTCGATTTTAAAACAGCCTCCACTATTGCTACCTCCATTTTTCTACCACATGATAGACTAGGCTACTGCAATTCCATACTCCTCTTTCTTGAATACACCGAAATTAACATGTACAGCTCATGCAAAACTCACTTGCCCGAGCTGTCAACAGAACACCCAAATTTACCATCCTCGAAATTAATCACTCATTCGGCTGAAAATACCAGAGCATATCCATTTCAAAGGTCTATCACAAAGCTACAACTCATCACAAAAATCCATACCCAGGTATATTAGCCATCTGGCCACACCGCTCTATTGATCACCCTCCAATATTAGTCTTTCTTGAACCCCAGCACTACTCATCTCAAGTTCTCCGACCGAGCCATATCATACCGGAGATGGCTTAATTGTGTGAGAAAGTGAATCTGAAATTATATTATTTTGTGTTCAGCGCAAAGCTATCTATCACAATCACCAAAATGTTTCAGAAGGCAGAACTTAAAAAAAACAGTGTTGCTCAGTGCTATGTGTGCTTCCCAGACGCCACAGTGAGAGGAAGTCCAATTCATGTCTGCTGAAACATGGAAAAAATGGAATGGTGGTTTATTTTTCACCAGCATTTATCAGTGAAGCCTTGTCTTGAATGGATTTTACGTTTCATGTGCGACTCCTCATAGCTGTGCTTTGAGAGATCACGAAAAACTTTATTCCACTTGGAGAAGCGATGCATCTCATGCAGTGTATTAAACTTGGGTGGATTTCAGAAATAGTTTTGTTCGAATAATAATTGCCTATTCTTATATTCAGAAGAAGTAACCAGTCGACGGGGTCTATTTCCAAAATGGCCGACCAAAATCAAACTTTTTCAAAATCTCAGCTTCTAGTTCACTTAGAATTGTGATCTTGGTGTTTAAACAAACATTTTTGGGGCAATGATTCCAATAGAACTAATTGCAAACACTTATCTACACGAAATTGGCGGCCATTTTCCAAAAATGGCCGACCAAAGTAACGCTATTGTCAATATCTCAGCTTCTAGTTCGCTTGGAATCGAGATCGATTAGTTCTTTGTGTCTAAACATACATATTTAGTGGCAAGGATTCCAATAGAATTAATTGCAGACGCTTATCTACAAGGTTTGCAGCCAGTGACATCATTTGGGGAAGGTGAGGATTCCCCAGTTTGAAAATCAACTGTGATATATCTTCCACGTCATTCACGGTCAAACAGGCCTTTACACAGACAGAGACCAGTACAGTGTAAAGCAGCTTTCACTTATTTGCACCGTCCCCTACAGCTATTGTCGCAGCCACATCTGAGCAGTTCACGACAGGTATGAGACGCTTCGGGAAGTGTTGTCCACTTCGCTTCCCAGCCTCCTTCGATCGTATGCAGCCACCCCAATCACCCGGACATGGTAGATTGAGAACAGCTACCAGTCCAACATCTGTGCCCAAACATGACCTGCCTGGTAGGCGGCTCTCTTTGTGTGTTCGACAAGTGCAGCTTAAGTCGGTGGAACACTATCCATTGGTCTACCATTCTGTGAGAACAGCTGCTACCGTGCCACATTCACCTTCTCCTCACTGCTCGCTCGGTCGTACAGAAGAACTAGAGAGCACTCCAGTACATCAACAGAGCTGTGAGTTGAAGCAAAGGCGCAGAAGGCTGGTATGACATCACTGACTATGTTCCACGCCGTCCTTTTTCCGCCGCCACCAATGGATGATACTGTGTCACATCCACTAAATGCATGTAGGAAGGGTAAGGCTGCGCACCTCTCTGAGCTGAAAGCACATGTCGTGTCATGGGTATCTGAAGCTTTTGCCCTTGGAAGTCAAAACCAACCCACAGTTCGTCAATGCTGAGCTGCTGAACTGCTGAACTGCTACAATGGCCAACGTAAATGCTTCACAGTCAACTGAGCATATCATCACTTTACGATAGCGATGTTTGGCAGCATCGGAGACATGCAGGAAATCATTGTATCAGCTTCTTCCTGAGTGATAGTAGCAAGTCCAGTTGTGTCCCTTGGCTGAGTGCACGTCCTTGTGGTGTGTGATTATGATCAGTCTGTCCTGCAAAAAAGAGAGTTGCAGTATTCAACATGGGAGCAGGTAAAGACATGGACTATACATGTAGACGTAAAGACCGAGGAGGAGACAGAACGTCGAATTGTTCTGAGACGTCTCAGGTGGAACTTGGAAGTAGCAGGAACGGGTGAGAGTCTTTATGTGTTCTGAGAAGATGAGTGTGCTTTCAAGGACAACGCCTAGGTTACGGACACTGGACGAGAAGGTGAAAGATGGAAAAGTTTTTGCAGGAAGAGCGAAGTCGAGCTTAAGAAGTTGCTGTCGGGTACCAAACCAGATCAGTTGGTTCTTAGCCGCAATTTTTCCATATTCGAGAGTGATAGTGGGCGTGCCTGATTCTCATGTGCAAAGAATTTGTCCAGGTCTCCTTCATGTGTCTGGCAGGAGATGTACAACCTGGAAAACAGTGAGCATGCAGTCATTCTTCACAGATGACAACTGCTGCTTTGCTCATGACTTGTCCCGTACATGTGGACGACTTAAGAGAGACAAAATTGTTTCGTTTGATATTGTCATTGACAAATCACGATCGGTTAACAAGACTTTCCTTGACAAATGTTTCATAGTGCTTTTGTCCAGTTTGTTCGAGGTTCCGCATTGAGTTGATCACTAATCTCTGGATCCATGACAAGTAGGTCATTGCTGGATTTGAATGAATGGATTTCCCATCTCCCTGATCACATTCTAAGAACCTTAACCTGATTGAAAAATGATACCTGCACACTTTTTGTCTGCTCATGATGTCGAAGATGAGATTCCGCTTCTGGGTTCTTTATCGATGCCTGGAACTTTTCGATCGCTGGTCCAAACACCATCCATTGTCGTAGGGATTGTAGGGTCTGTGTAAGACCTACAGTACCTCCGTCATCCTTCACACTGGCGTTGTTCTGCTCATGGGCTTGGTCTAGGGAAATATTGGAGAATGCACACCCCGTCTTCTTTACTGTGAAGTTGCCAAGCAGAAAATCCTTGTACACAGCAAGACATGTGTTTGCAATTAGTTCTGTTGGAATCCTTGCCCCAAAATATGTATGTTTAGACACCAAGTGAACCAGAAACTGAGATATTGACAATAGCTTTACTTTGGTCGGCCATTTTGGGAAATGGCTGCCAATTTCGTGTACACAAGTGTTTGCAATTAATTCTATTCGAATCCTTGCCTCTGAATATGTATGTTTAGACACAAAAATCTCGATTCCAAGTGAACTAGAAGCTGAGATATTGAAAAAGTTTGATTTTGGTCGGCCATTTTGGAAAATGGCTGCCAATTTCGTGTAAATAAGTGTATACAATTAATTCTATTGGAATCCTTGTCCCTAAATATGTATGTTTAGACACCAAGATAACGATTCTAAGTGAACTAGAAGCTGAGATATTGACAATAGTTTTATTTCGGTCGGCCATTTTGGAAAATGGCTGCCAATTTCCTGTAGATAAGTGTTTGCAATTAGTTCTATTGGAATCCTTGCCCCAAAAATGTTTGTTTAGACACCAAGATCACAATTCTAATTGAACTAGAAGCTGAGATATTGAAATAGTTTGATTTTGGTCGGCCATTTTGGAAAATAGCTGCCAATTTCGTGGTGTTAGGCATTTGCAATTAGATCTATTGGAATCCATGCCCCTGAATATGTATGTTTAGACACCAAGATCACGATTCCATGTGAATTAGAAGCTGAGATATTGAACAATATGTATTTTGGTCGGCCATTTTGTAAAATGGCTGCCATATCCGCTAGAGGGCCGTGAAAATTTGTGTTCCGGGCTTTTTGGACTCGCCTACCCATGTACTATCTGGAACCAAAGGGGCGCGTTGGTTAGCCGATGTGAAATATTTTGGCAATATTGGCAGCTCTGGGACCCCACTATTAAGGGTTTATGATAATTTTAATTGATGAAGAGGAAGAGTTTGAATTTTTATGATATAGATTGCAGTATAATATCTCTATTGTGTAACTTGGTTGAGGGATATTGAACGAGTCTCATGGTTGACAGTGGAGCTGTTTGCTGTCCAACTTTGCCACATAGGCTTGTGTCAAAGTCGGACAAAATTGGTAAGCCCTGCTAAGGTGTGTCCGTCTTTGTCAGATTCAACTTTGTGTGACAGATTTAAATGCAAGTTAGAGGTTCAAACATTCTTCATTACTTTCAGAAAGTGATGAAGCAGAATTTGTGAAGCTGAAACGAAATATGTTATCAGCTTTTTTCGATTTATAGGCAATGAGGGTTCAGTCAATGGCGTACCAGCTTCCAGTAAAGAATGGACTGCTTGGCTTTTCAAGTCATAGACATTCTGCAGGCTATTACTGGTTTCGTGGTTTCGTGCAGTGACACCCTGTCTTAAGTTAGAGAAGTTATTCCAGCAAACGCAAGAATAAGGCTTTTTCGACCAACATGCTCACTTCCGCTTAACAAATACATAGAATATTAAATTGAGATGAACAGATCGAAACAGAAAACAGAAGAGAAGAACACAAAAGATTGGCGGGAAAAGGAACACCAAGAGAAAGTTGGAAGACAATATGGAAAAAAATATGTAGGCGAAGGAAGAAAACAACGACTCAATTAAACTTGCCCAAACTGCAAGGCTCGGGAAAATTTCGCTAAATGATTAACAAAATAAAGAGAAATTAAAAGTTAGAGGATACTGTTGCATGCAACATATGGCAATGTTAACGATCGTGAGAAAAATGAGCAAGGATGTTGAAACAGATGGTTTCACCAAAGTTAGGCAGAAGAATATGGGGTGCCTGATGACTATGACTTGTAAAGAATGTTTCAAAAGTTTTAAATGTTCATGTTCGATTCTACTACTTTCATGGACCTAACCATAAGTCGAGTGACATGCTTCAGTCTGCAGACAGGCCCTATGTTTTTGTAACAGATGTATGTAGGGGATTGTAGGTCTACTGATTTTTGATAGGGTTTATTTAAGTTATTTTCATAGTTCAGTGTTATTTTACCATTAAATTTTGTACAGAATCTTTCAGTTTAGCATAGCCTGATTGTCCAACTCTAACAAAATAAGGACATGCTAGCATATTATTGTCCAAGTTTACCTAACAAAGTGTCTAACTTTAACCGAAATATCAAAAAGTTAGATGTAGTCAGCTCACTGTACTTGCGCCACTCCTGGTCGAGTTTATATAAAATTCGCGAGGTTTAACTGATTCGATTAGTTAGAAATTGTTTTGTTAGAATAATAATTGCCAATTCTTATATTCAGAAGAAGAAATCAGTCGACGGAGTCTAAAGAGAAAACATTCTAGCATCACTGAATTGACTGAGAAGTTGAAAAAGATGAAACTGATGGCATCAACAACAGGTAAATTTGACCCACGTTCCCATAATGACGTGCAGTAGGCTAATTGCTTGTTTCAGTGTATGCACTATGCAGCTTAATTTGAATATCCCTTATGAGTAAAATTAATAGTCACTTTGCAACAGGTGAACTAATAGTTTGTAAAACAAAGGTGCATGCAATTAAAGACCACTTATAATACGAGCATCATAGCGATTGAGTTCAATGACGGAGCATGGGCTATAGTATGGTATTTGTATACTTGTATTTGATCATTTTATAAAGCTTTTCACCTTTTAGAAGCGCTTCCAGTGCGATGCACCCAGATAAATGGCCGCCAAAACACAAAAATATGCATATCTCTGTTTTAGCGGCCAATATGGCCGTAGTCTTAGATAGTAGGCCTAATATTCCCACACTATTGCCACTAAAAGAAATCGATTCCTTCATGTCGGAAACATAACCTTCGACACTTCATTTGTTTCGCGAAGGTCCTGACTAGCCACTCCCCCATGGTTTAATCCACACGGGAGTAAAACAGGGAGTGATCTGATCGACGTCTTTCGAGTGGAGATTCGGACCCGACCTGGGCAGCAGAGCCAAAGTCCTCCGTGACCACCTTCTCGTGGTGCGAACTGTTATTACCCTCCCTTAACACTAGAAGGACGGCTCTTTTCTACCACCTAAAAGGACGGAATGGGTCATTTTTGACCCATAATTATAGTTTCATTGATAGAAATCATGTATTTTTGAAGGATAATTCTTCTGCAGCGGAAAATTCCGTCCCAGAAGTAATATTTTTGATATAATTCCGCGACAGAAGACCTTTGCGCATGCGCAACCTTCGGCGCATGCGCATTGTCCAAACTGCGTTACTTCTATCAATTGGCGTAGTGAGGGTCGGTTATGATGAGATTAGGCGTTGTGAGGGTCGGTTAGGTTCAGGATTAGTCGTCATTAGATAAAATGCTAAACACCTTCCGCCGCAGAAGTAATTTCTTCATACGCTGCGTGGCGGAATATTCCGCCGCAGAAAGACCACGCATTTTTGAACAATTCCTGACAATAACTGAAAGATTTACTAATCTCATTGTAATAAGCTTTCATAATGTTAAACTTTTAATTTATTTATGCTGCCCCAAAAGTACCTGAAGGTACTATTTAGAGGCGTCAAGTTCCTCAAGCGATACTGACACACTCGTGCTTCCCTTTCAGTGCATCGTTGGATGATATAACGCATCATGCCTTCATCAGCTAGAAGTTGAAAGTCGCTCAAATAGAATATTTTCTTATTCGCTGTGTCGCAAACAGTGGCGGCGCCAGAGAGAAAGGGGGGCTTATCCCCCTAACTGCGGCTCAGCCCCCACCCCCCAAAAAAAGTGGGAAATCACTGCAAATCACAGGGAGGAGGAGACAAAGGGGAAGGGCTTGGAGCTTTAGCCCCCAAACCTGAAATCCTGGTGCCTCCACTGGTCGCAAACAGCGTTATAATCCTGAAACTTCGCTGAGCACGTCTGACTGTTTAGCCTTCCACGAGGTGCATCATCGGATGAAATCACAATCCAGACATTGCCGTCTCTTGATGTTTCCCTGGATTCTGTAGCTGCTGCTTGTGTGCTGTCACGATGTTGAAATGATGACTGACCCATCTGTAACCACGACCTCGTCCTTGACCACGAGAACCCCCTCGACCACATGCACGCACACTTCCAGAGATAGGAACTTTAGGATTTGGAATGGCTAATGCCTATGGTCTTGTCCACCATGATCACTTCGACACTTAGAACAGAAGAACAGACAGGTTGTGTATTACGGTATCTGAGACAGAGTCATCACTATCATTGTCTTCCGATTCGCAGAAGTGTCCGCACCGATTTCTTGAATCAAACGAAGGGCTTGGTTTGCTGTATGAAGCGAAGGGCTTGGTTTGCTGTACTTCAACTTACAATGACCACCTGACGAATCTAAGGGTCATTCAGAAAAAGGCCATAAGACTAATCACAGGATCTGCTGTTAATTCCCATACCAGACCTCTGTATCTGAAATTTAATCTGCTAAATATTTCTCAAATTAAGTTGATCCAAACTGGTGTGTTCATGTACCAATATAACAGAAATCTCCTCCCTCTTGCTTTTCTCTCCTATTTCAGCCCAATTATGCCTATCTATGACACTAGAAGCAAAAGAGAATACTCATGCATCTTCGCAAGAACCAACTCACGTAAGTTCTCAATCAAATACCAGGGTCCTCTCGTCTGGAATAACCTTCCTTTGGTCATTCGTGAGGCTAAGAGCCTCGTTCGCTTCAAGCACTTGATCCGTGCGCACGCAATGAGTATTATTATGTAGCTCCTAGAGCCAGCATATGATGTTAGCACTTGATTTTTGGTTCTTTCTGTTCTGTTTCATTTTCTTGATTTAATTGAGTAGGGATAGAATTCCCCTGCCGTCCATTTAGTTCCCAAAAATAACTTGCAAGTTTTGCTATACAGTTAATGCAATTAGGCCCCTATTCAGCGGGACTTGTCCCTTCGGGTGTGCCCTTTGCTCCCTCATTCCATCTCTTCATAGATAAACTCCTGCAATAATCTGCACTATGTTTGTGAAATGTTATT
The DNA here is from genome assembly GCA_020284085.1 of Aporrectodea caliginosa. Taxonomy (NCBI): domain Eukaryota; kingdom Metazoa; phylum Annelida; class Clitellata; order Crassiclitellata; family Lumbricidae; genus Aporrectodea; species Aporrectodea caliginosa. The sequence goes on along the minus strand of JACEVL010000285.1, from coordinate 455,805 downwards.
TACTGTAGTTTTATGTTACTTGTTTTGTTTCTGGGATCAATAAATTGATTTGATTGATTGATTGATTGATTGAATATCATCGTACACGACGACTCATTTTAGCGCAGGTATTGACAACCCTCAGATATAGCTGTTTTTATATCAATTGTGTTTGAAACAATAAACAAAACTGTTTACAAATGGTGGGAAGAACGTTAGCTTTGCAATGCCGTCGTAAATATATAAGGTTAATATAAGATAAACACTAGAAAAATAGGCATTTGCAGTAATATATTGTCATGGGTCAAAAATGACCCCAATCCGTCCTTCTAGGTATTGGCTGCTCTAACTCCTATACCTGACCAGCTATTAATAAGATTTTTCTTCTATGCCTTTGCGGCCACAATGCCATAGATATCATAAAATATTTTCCTTTAATGTTTACTGGGTGCTACATGGCACGCTCGCAAAGTGCGTTATGGGTCAAAAATGACCCATGCCGTCCTTCTAGTGTTAAAAAGGAGGGGAACGAACGGGCACGGCAGGCAAACCCAGAGGAAGGCAATGGCAAACCACCTCTGTATCGGTGCCAAGAAAACCGTCATGAAAAGCAAAATCCATGAATCAGCTATAGTCGCGGACGGCGGAACCTCCAGGCCAGAAGCCGACTTAACAACTACTGGGGAAGAGCGAGACGGTGAACCGGGAAACCTCAATCGTGATGAGGCGATTGGACCAAATCCGCAAGGAAGTCCAATGGCTGATGGAGGTGAGGAACAAAGGCTCAACCTGAGCTGCAAGAAACAACTGAAAGTGGGTACATGGAATGTACGAAGTATGCGGGAAGGAAAGCTGGAAATAATAAAGAAAGAAATGATACGACTAGGGATAGCCATAATGGGCGTGAGCGAAACGAGGTGGAAAGGACAGGGTCACTTCACATCAGGAGAATGCAGGGTAATAATGTCGGGATCGGACAAAGGAGGGAGAAATGGAGTGGCGATGATTTGTGACAAAAGAAGTGCGGCGGCGATAATGGGATATGACACAGTAAGTGACCGGATAATGAGCGTAAGATTCAGAGGAAGAGAGATCAACTTGACCGTCATCCAAGTTTATGCCCCAACAGCGGTGGCGGAAGAAGAAGAAGAGCATGTTCTTTTTTACAGAGGACTTCAGGAAACGATGGATGATGCGCCTAGAGGAGATGCTCTCATGATAATTGGCGATTTCAATGCCAAAGTAGGACAGAGCAAGGAGAAATCATCTACGATTCGCAGATATGGGCTTGGAGATTGAAACGAGGCAGGCACAAGACTAGTAGATTTCTGCAGCACAAATGATATGAAGATCGCAAACACCTGCTTTAAACATCCAAAAAGGAGGCTTTATACGTGGACATCGCCGGATGGGAAACACAGGAATCAAATAGATTACATGCTGGTGAATCAAAGATGGAAAAGCTCAATAAGAGACATAAACACAAGACCGGGAGCTGACTGTGGAACGGATCATGAACTGCTAGCAGCCACACTACAAATAAAGCTCAAAAGAATGAAGCATGGCGATCGTGTGGTGGGATATGACTGCAGAGGCATCATACCAGAATACAGAATCGAGACAGAAAACCGTTTTGAAGCCTTGGAACTGGACGATGAAACAAACGCGGATGAGATGTGGGAGGAAATAAAGACGATAATACACGAAGGAGCCGAGGAGTTCATCCCGAAGAAGAAAAGAAAAAAGACAACAATATGGCTATCGGAGAAAGCAGTTAGTGTGGCAGAGGAACGAAGGGCAGCGCGAGCAACAGGGCAGAGAGACAAGGTCAAGATCTTGGATAAAGAGTTCCAAAAACTGGCGCGAGAAAGCAAAGAAGATTATCTGGCTAAAACGTGCAAGGTAATGGAAGACGATGGTAGGAAAGGGAAAACAAGGGAAATGTTTGCAAAGGTGAAGATGTTGACTGGGAAATTCACACCACGAATGGGCACGCTAAGAGGCGGAGAAGGGAGCACGATCAAGGATGAAGAGGGAGTAAAAGAGAGGTGGAGGGAATACACAGAAGATTTGTACAGGAAAGATCTTCGGGTGAAGGAAGAACTACTAACTAAGGAAGTGTATGAAAAAGAACCGGTGATACTTTAAAGCGAGGTAGAATGGGCAATACGCCAGCTAAAGGACAACAAGGCACCAGGTTCGGACGGGATACCTATAGAGATGATCAGGGCTGGAGGAGACGAAATGGTAAGAATAATAACGCTCTTGTGCAACAGGATATGGGAGACTGGAGAGTGGCCGAAGGACTGGAAGAACTCGGTGTTCATTCCCATCTTCAAGAAAGGTGATGCCAAGGATTGTGGAAACTATCGCACAATAGCATTGATTTCGCATACCAGCAAAACACTGCTCAAGATCATACACAAAGAATGGAGAGCACAGTGGAGAGAGAGCTGCCGGCAAATCAGGCTGGCTTCAGGAAGGGACGAGGAACACGAGATCACATAGCAAATTTGAGGTGGATAATGGAGAGACAGAGGGAGTACGGCCAGGAGGTACATCTTTGTTTCATCGATTACAGCAAAGCCTTTGACTGCATAAATCATTCATTAATGTGGAAAACCTTAATGGAGATGGGAATACCAACGCATCTCATCATGCTGCTTAAAAGCTTATACGAGAATCAGGAGGCAGTTGTCAGGACGGAACACGGCGACAATGGAAAATTTAGGATAGGGAAGGGAGTGAGACAGGGGCGCATACTCTCTCCGGTCTTGTTCAATTTATATGCTGAAAGGATAATTCGAATGGCAAAGCTGGAAACGGCGGATGAAGGAGTCAAGATAGCAGGACAAATACTGAATAATCTAAGATATGCTGACGACACAACGCTTCTGGCTGGGAGAAAGGAAGACCTCGCAGAACTAATAAGGAGATTGAGGAGGGAAAGCGAGAAGGCTGGGTTATACTTCAATATCAAGAAAAACAAGATCATGACAACGGCAGAGTGGGAAACATTCGAGATAGATGGAGAGGAAATACAGGTCGTAACGAGTTTTTCGTTTCTGGGCTCAATGATCGAGAGAGAGGGTGAGACGCAGAATAATACTAGGGAAATCAGCAATGCAGGGAATGGGAAAGATATGGAGAGACAGGCATGTGAGTATGGAGACAAAAGCAGGGCTGGTGAAATCAATGATTTTCCCCATAGTGTTATACGGATGCGAGACGTGGACAAAAACAAAAGCGATTGATGCATGCGAATTGTGGATATGGAGAAGATTGCTGGGGATATCGTGGACAGAAAAGAGAACAAATGCATCTGTCATCCAGGAGATAGGGCAACTAAGAGGAGACTTGACACTGCAACAAAGGGCCATTAGACAGAAATTGATGTACTTTGGACACGTAATGAGAGCAGAGGGTTTGGAGAAGGAGATGATGCTGGCGTGCGGGGAGGGGAGGAGGAGCAGGGGTCGGCCGAGAACTCACTGGATGGAGGAGATACATAAGAGGACAGCGATGAGCCTTGCACAACTAAGGGACGCAGTACGAAGCAGGGAGGATCGGAGGAAGCTGGTCAAGACGGTCGCTAGAGTTCCACGAACTGATGGCACAAGGTGACAAGGTGATTGCCACTAAAAGAAATCGATTCCTTCATGTCGGAAACATAACCTTCGACACTTCATTTGTCATTGTATCCTACATATGACATGAGACATACATATTTTTGTGTTTCATTATGGCCGCCATCTTGGATTGTAATATTCGCAAACTACTGTAACTACGAGAAATCGAATCCTTGACGTCGAAAACATAAAATTCTACACCTCGTTTTTCATTTAAGCATACTGTAACTGTGAGCTGAGATATAGATATTTCTGTTCTGGTGGCCATATTGGCCGCCATCTTGAATAGTAGCATTCCCACAGTATTGCCACTACAACAAATCGATTCCTTGACCTTGAAAATATTAAATTCGACACTTCATTTGTTACTCCAGCTCACCTATGAGCTGAGAGATATAGGCCTACATGTTCAACGTTTTCTAGATGGATTTCATCCACTATCATATTCTTTTGTAGATTTTTCTCACCGAACACCATTGTTTATGTTTTTCGAAGTTCATGTTATCGAGGCCATATCTTTTTCCTTCTTCGTTTAACTTCTGTACCGTGTGCTCCAATTTCCCTTTGTTTTCCCCAATCACATCGATGTCATCGGCGATACATAGATTGTTGATCAGTATGCAACTGACCAGCACTCCTCCATAGTCTTCCCTGATCTTGTCGAGTACTCTTTCTAAGTGTGTGATGAAGATATTTGTCTTAAACTTCTGCTAACCTCAAACCAGACTCCCATTTCGCTACACACTTTGATTGCTGCCTTTGCACTGCTGTTGATCTCTCTTAACAAACGTATCAGTTTGATATCTACGCCATACTATCGTAAGACCGCCCACGTTATGTTCTGGCTTATGCTATCGAAGACCTTTTTGAAATCTACGAAGGAATTGTAGATTCTCTTGTTTTTCTCACTGCTTCTTTAATCTTTACCTATCAGCCTTATCTGCTAGTATCTGCTGTGCCGTGCTTCTGTCCTTTCTGAATCCAGTCTGTTCATCTGCAAGGTATTCCTTGGTCTTGCCTATGAGTCTTTCCGTGAGTATCATCATTAGAATGAAATTAATCCATTAATATATAATAATGAAGTAGCTATAACGGGGAATGATGACCTTGACCCTGACCTAAATCTCTTTAATCCTAAAGCCAGAACACTGTTGAAATATTACTCAGCGGATACCTTTAATAAAAATGATTAACTGCAATATTCTCCAAGATAATATTAAAATCCTCCACCTTAACATTCGCGGCTATAATAGAAATCATAATAATTTATGGACTTATATCAAAAACATAAAAAGCAAATGCCATATTATTGCTCTCACTGAAACATGAGCTACGTTTGATAACGAAGACCAAATTATTTACCCAGGTTATATTACCTTTGCTAAATCTCGAACTACTGGTAGAGGAGGTGGGATTGCACTTCTGGTTATTGAAAGCCTTCAGGTCCAAATTATTAATATTAATATCACTTTTATTAGCCTGCTTGAATATTTATTTGTTAATATTTCCTTGCCCAACATTATGATTGGTTCTCTCTATAGAGCCCCACATTCTGTTTTGTTTTTTCAAAATTTTTTTGAGGTCACATCATTTTCCTTCTTCGTTTAACCCTGTTATAATTTCCGTTCGTTTTCCAGATGTCATCGGCCTAGTATAAATTGTTGACCTTTATGCCACTCCTTCATTATCTTCCCTGATCTTGTCTAGTACTCTTTCTGGCAGTGTGATTAAATATTTCTGGTGATATTTGGTACCTCTGCTATTGTCAAACTTTTCGTCACACTCTTTGATTGATGTCTCTGCATTGCTGCTGATCTCTCTTAACGGAAACGTGAAATCTACAATGCCATTGTAGATTCTCTTGTTAGTAGGGTCAAAGTACGAAATAAATATGGTGGACCCCCAAAAATTGCAAGAAAACGTTTTATGTTGATTTTCTGCTGTATTAGGTCGGGGATGAGCATATTAAAAGTTGGACGAAATGGGACCACGGGAAGGGGTCTAATTATGACGTCAAGAAAGATGGCCGTTAATGGGGAATGATTGCCTCAAATAGTCCAGGCGCAACAAATGGAAAATCCCGTGTAAGAGGCAAATCATGTTCATTTTTGGTAACATACTTTTTTTTACACTAATTCGACCCTGTTGATTACGAAAATCGCTGTTGCCAAGCTGGATTATTGACCATAAGGACATTTCAAGGTCATAAAAATGAAATTTAGCAAAATCAGAGAAAATGGCCAGATCTCAGCCAATAATTGTTGAATTCGATTAATTCTTTCTTGCTTTTTCTCGACTTGATAAGTGCTACCTGTGGTAAGAAACATAATTACTAAATGTAGGACGATCCAAGGTTATTTTAAGGTCAAAAATGCCAATTTCAGAGGAAAATCTGGGGAAATGGTCATTATGGCCATAACTAAGTGAAATATTTTTCTATTTGGGTGATTCTTTTACTTTTTTTCTCGGGCCGATAAGAGCTACATTTGAAAATACAAGTACTTAAAGGCTAACATGACCCAAGTTCAATTCAAGGTCAGCAGGGTCGAATTAGTCTAAGCACATTGTTTCAGAGTACATGCGATATGTCTTGCACTGGCTCCCATTCCCTAACCGGATAACTTATAGGGTTGTGCGTTGGTACTTCCTTTCTTTCATTCTAACCGATGTAGAAGTGAACCTCCATCAAGGACCTAGTCTTTCAAATGAACTGAAGTACAGCAGCATCAGATGGCTTCACATGGTTTCGTATGGCCTCCTGAATTTGCACCTGCTTATTTTATTCAGCTGTGTTCATTCTTTTAGCGGTCATATGGATTGTTCCAATTTTTAGTTTTCTAAAGAGAAGAACCATCACTTTCCATTTCAGGGGATCAAAATCTTGTGGTAAATCGGAGGCTCCTGGTAACTTGATTTCTTGTTTTCTGTGTATTTGGTCAAATGTCCCGGTTTAACTCAAGTATCGCTGTTGGTGTGTTCTTTGAGCTACATTCCTATAGGATTATTTGCCAACTGTCAGAATATTTCCTTGCCTCTGACTTTCTGTGAGTTTCTTCCATGTAATGCTTTGGCTTCTGTCACCATTAAGGCTACTGGATGCTCACTTTCGCTTCTTCCACAGAATACACCTGATTCGGTTGCCAGCATGCAACTATCATCCAACACAATTCCGCTGCTTGCTGGAGTGTGTTACAGTGTTGCAGTTATTGCGTTATTTTTCAAAAACTCCAATTTAAAATAATTATGTCCTAATTATTACAAAATCAATGTGAAAAAAACGGGCATATTTAGGGGGTTTACGGGGTCACCCTCAAATAAATTGCGGAATTTTTTTTCTATGCAATCATATGCGAAATACAAAAAACTGAACTTTTTCGACCATTTCCAATGGAAACCCCAGAAAACTTACCCCCCGAAATTTTTTCCTGGCTACGCCCCTGGTTAAAAATAAATTAAATGAAACATAATATTAAAACAAATTAATGATACATGCAACAATCAAACATTATCCACTGGCAAATTATGAACAGGGAACGCAATCACTTCATATTGGAATTTTACTAATGAGAGTGCACCAACGTTCCAAAAAATGGAACATGCTTCAAAACTGGTTTTTATCTACTAGAGTTCTGCTTGTTTTTCAGCAGTTTTGATTTTTATCACTGACTATAGATATCAATCAAAAAATGCAATGTGTCTCGCTTGTAAAATGATGACACAAATATTTGTTTCAGCTACCTAAAATATTTTTTCCAAAAATCACAAAATTCGTCAAAATGACACATCTGTAGCACAAAAATAAATTAAGTCAGTAAAAAAAACTACCTTTGTCTTACATTCTCCGTTCTTAGATCTTTCATTTGATGTGCAAATATAATAAATTTACAAAGGCAGAATAATTTTTTTAGCATAACACATTATGTTCCAAAAATGGAACGTTGGTAAAATAAAGGTTAATGTTAGTATTCTGCTGTACCGTGCTTCTGTGTTTTTTGAATCCAGTCTGTTCATCTGCAAGGTATTCCTCGGTCTGGCCTCTGAGTCTTTCCGTGAGTATCATCATTAGCACTTTGCTAGGATGGTTTATCAGCGCAACTGTTCTGTAGTTGCTGCATTCTAGTGCATTGCCTTTTTGTGGAGGACTACTAGAATGGATTTCTTCCATTCATCCGGTGACCTCCAAGTAGGGGCGCTCCTTTTACGCTGCGTTACATATCTTATGAACCTCCTTTATTGCAGCTTCTCCTCCACATTTTATCATCTCGCCTGTTATGTTTTCCCGGGGCTTTTATTGTTTCTCACTCTTATGACTTCTGCTTCTAGGATGCCATTTTCAGCGTCTTCTCTTGGCGGGGATCCAATTCTGTGATTATTTGATTTACGGTGTCTTGGTTCATTTGTGCTTTGTATTGGTTGCTGCAGTAGTCGGTCCATTTCTGTAGGCCGAGTGGCGAAACCAAGGGTTTCAGCGCCTAGGGGCAAGATTGGATGATTGCGCCCCTTTTTCGTTTTCTTGTTGACTTTTAATCGTTCTTGTCATAGTACTGAAAGCTAATTTTGCGCCCCCATTGTGCTGCGCCCGGTGGCGGTTGCCCCTCTGCCTCCCCTTTCTTACGCTACTGTGTAGACCTACTATGTCGTTTCTGTTCATCAATACTTTACGTTCTTCGTTTTTGATTGCTGCGAGTTTTGGCTGCAATCGCAAAATGTCATACATCTTAAATAAAATCAAAATTAAACCCAGTAATATGTCTTTCCACGCTTTACAGTTCGATAGTTTGCGTAAACTAGGTTTGAGAAAATAGCTTGCGCTTTGCAACTATATAATCGGACTAAATACGTTGAATATGCAAATACACGATATCAGAACATTTGGTGTTAAATTATTGTTGGCTGGTGTTATTCAGCCATTCTTATCGAATACCATGCATGCAGAAACCGATATTATTTTTCATTTCCATCGACTAAAACCTCTAGTGCTATTGAAAGGATTACTAGAACTTGTAGGCTATTGTTTGTGAATATACAGTAAATTTTACAAATGGCATTCTGGAATATATCTTCACATTTTATTATATTTTAAACAGAAAGAGATCATCAGCCTCCTAATGCAACGGTGAGTTGTGGAACTGCTTTATCTAACTAATTCATAGCAAAATATACGGCCTTCGTAAGCAATTTCGCAAAATACCCTCTTTAATTTGTACTTTAAATATTTTCGTATTTCAACCTCGCTCTGAAACACTAGACAATAACATGATAAGGTTTTGAAGCCTGGTTAATAAAATCAAATCTGTGAGTGCTTGATCTCATCATGCGCCGGAAAATTATCCAGTTCCCTGGGTATAGCTATCTCCTTTACAGTCAGTACTTAATGCTGCTGCTAGACTGATTGCTCGTCTTCCTCGATTCTCTCACATCTTTACAATCATGGTTGAAGAACTTCACTGGCTCCCTCTAGCTGTCCGAATACAATTCAAGGTTCTTATTTTGGTCCTTAAGTCTCATTTGGGTCTTGCTACGAAGTACCTTTGCGATCTCATGCTTCGCCCACTCTCTGCCACTTCGCTGCGTCCTCTTCGATCCTCTGATCGGCTTGACCTTTTTGTTCCCCATGTCAGGACTGCGATGGCTCAATCCAGATCCTTCGCCTGCATAATGTCCTTCTCTGAAGAATGGACTTCCTCCGCCGGTTCGCTCTGCCATCCTTTCTGGTAGTCTCTCATCTTTTACTAATCTAAAATCCTGCCTTTTCCCTCGGGTTGCTCGCACTGGGCGCGCTTCTGACAGGCTTTTGCTGTGAGAAGCGCTTTATAAATAGCCAAATACAAAGCAATACAATACAATATAGTATCGACAGCACTTGTAATATTATATTCATGACATTTACTCTCGAAAGGATTTGTAAGTAAAGCTCGATGACGAAAAATTGGGTAATAGAACAAAGCGTTTTCTTGGTATTGTTTTACACTCGTGTGTTTTTTTTATCTTAAGGCCTATTGTTTAATTCCGTGTTGTGACACGTGCACCATGAAAAAATTATTACATTTCTTATTTTTACCTTGTTTTATGTTATATATAAAATTATGTCGTCACTCCGCACTGTCAGTGTGCATAAAGCATATAAAGAAGTCAACTGTTTCAATGCGTCTTGACCGATTCACTATAATTATACTTGGCTTACACTGGACAACAAATGTTAACTTTTTTGCCTCCCAATTTTGTAGCTATTTTTTATAGAATTTGGCACGCTGAATCCAGTGGTGTTCCCAGAATTTTTTTATTAGGTAAGGTTTTTGAGAAAAATGGTTCGCAAGATTTTAGCAGAAATGCACAGAAATTTACTTAATGCATACATTTACAATGTACTTGTTATTTAATTTTGGACACTTTAAAACCGGACAGCTGCTGTTTTGCGTTTGTATTCAATGCCAGAAGCCTCTCTGATCAATGTCAAACTGTAATTAGACAGCATACTAGTGTTCCGCACACCCTGGAGTCGTTTTTCCATTGTGGCAATGTCCTGATGAAATCGTTCGCCATGTTAATCGCTGACATCACGAAGATTTCCTGTGAAAAATCCTGACGGGATTGAAATAAACCTATCTGTAGTAACATCCATCAGATGCAATGCGTGAATTATCTTTTCAACCACCTGAATATAATTTGGTGATTTGTTATTGCCGAGAAAGTTAACGTCCTTCAAAGACTGCCACCCATTTAACTCAAAATTATTCAGTAGTTCGTCAAAGCGACTGTCATTCATCAGTTCTCTTATCTGTGGACCAGCAAATATGCCTTCTCGTTATCTTAGCTTCACCTATGCGAGGAAGCTTGTCTCTTAAGATTTTTTAACCCATTCCCTTCTTTGTTCAATGCCTTGACAAAGTTCTTCACTAGTCCAATCTTGATATGAGAAGGTAGCAAGGACGTCTTACTGGGTTCAACAAGTGGTTCGTGATGAACTTTCCTTTTGCATGGCAACAAATGTTTGCGACGTGGCCAGTGGGTAGCTGGAATCTATTACACGACTGTCGCACTCACAAATGAAATACCCTAGGGGTCGTCCATTAATTATGTCAACAAATTTTAGGCCTTTTTGACCCCCCTTGTCAACAACTGTCAAACATTGACAGACCCCCCAAAGTTATGTCAACAATCCCAGAACAACCCCCCCCTTTTTTGCTTTTCTTCATTATTTGTGGAAAAAATTTGTTGACATCAACTTGGACCAAACCCCTCCCCCTGCCAACAACTGTCAAACTTTTCCAAACCCCCCCTATTTTGTTGACATAATTAATGGACGGCCCCCTAGCTGCATCCAACAATAGGGTGATTCAAGTTCTGTTGCAAAAAAATTACAGTAGACAATTAAGAGAGGCTCTTTACTTTTGAGTTCCTGTTACTACATAGAGCAAATCTGTTAAATTTGGCTGAAATTGGTTTGTATTTAGGACTGCCTCAAAGTTTTAGTCTGAAGATAAATTTTATTAAATTAATTATTTTTATTATCAAGCATTTTAAATTACTTATTTACCTATTTCTTAATAAAGAACTAAAAAAGAACATACAAAATTACTCCTCCGCCACTGCATGTCCGTGCCCTAGTGCCAGGCAGTGCCAGTCCCAAACCTGGATGAAGGAGGAGGGTGATGCTAATGATCTTTATTATCACACTGTGTCGTTAAATGAAACTACTTCTACTGCTATAAATTTTAAGCATAAACAAAATGGTGGATTGTGCAAATAACCAAATTAGTTAATTTATTGTTATAATTTATGATAAATAAATACTGCAAACTATTTGAGAAGTACTTTTTAGTATTTTTTAACAAAGAAAATAATATTATGGCTGAAACCAGGTCAAAGACTTTCATTTAATCTTATTGGAGAACCTTATGAAACGTTTTGGGTAGAGTATTACCTACAAGCTTGGGTAGTTGGAATATTTTTTGATACGACTGCATCCAACTCAGATCGCCTCAATAGAGTTTGCGTTTTAATAGAAAAAAACTTGAAAAATTTCCTATGGCTTGCTTGTCACCATCATATGCATTAAGTACTATGTGTACACGTATTCAAGGTAGCTTTTGGTCCAACGTCAGATCCAGATGTATTACTTTTTAAGGGATTCCAGCTATATTGACCCAGAATTGACCAAAAAATGTACTGTTCTAATAAGACAATTGTCTAAATGAACAGTTAAAGACACTAAAGATGGAGTTGATACAATAAATTAATAGAAATTCTAAATGAAAAGTGAACTGGAAGCTCCCGAGGGAAGATCATAGAGAATTGTTGGAGCTCGGTCTAATCTCTCTTACAGAGTTTCCACCACATGGAGCAAAGGTTTGAGTGCCAGATACATTTAATCTTTAACCCTGGATGGCTAAACTCATTTGCATTTCAAAGATTTTTTTATTTCAAAGTAAATTCAAGCTAAGACAAAATGAAGCCTCTGGTTGTTTGAAATTTGGATTTTTTTTAATAACTTTAGTTTATGTGAAACCATGGATCACATGTCCCAATGCATGTGATCTGCACTTGATAATTATAAGTGCTAACGAAATATTCATCAACATCCAAAGTAATTTCGCAAACAGGATTGAAAGCAATTGGTCGTCACTTATGGTATATCGGCAAAGAAATGGCACCACTTGGTTTCTTTCCGAAAACGTTTCAACAGAAACTAAACGTCTCAAAGAGGGATTTGCACTAGCATCAACCTTCAACTCAACCTTGACGAGGCAAGAAGATCAAAAACAATTTTTTTCCAAATTATAGAAGACCATCGGAAACAATTTCCAAATTCAAGCAAATGTTATGAACAGTGTTATTTAGTAAATACAGTAAAGAAATTGGGTACATACATACTTTCTACCAATTTTCATTTTAATTAATTAAATACATAGTGAGATTTTAAATAATTATAGACAATAAATAATTATAGACAATAGCTTCTTAGGCAATGCTACATTGTTTTTTTAAGACTGCATTATTAAGTTTTCCAGTAAAATTGTTTGTTCACTAAAATTCAATTTTTGGACAAAACGAGTTAAAGTTAAATAATTTCAAGGTCGTTGAGGCAGTACAAATATTATCCAATTTCATTAAAATTTTTCCCCCGTTATTTTATTACCAAAAGAAACAGAAAAAAGCAAGAGCACAACAAATATAAGATTTTAAATTTTTTTGATTCACCCTAATCCAACAAGGAGCTGAACAAGTGTTACAAGTTTCAAATCACCATATAGATAACAGTAATGCCTACTGACAGTCACAGCTTTAGTTCCTTGTGCCAGCAGATTCCATCCCTGAAGCCGAGAGCCCAGCAATTCCCTTTGACCCCTTCAACGAATTTCAGTCCCTGACTAGGTCATTAAATTTTAGCTCACGTTGAGTTATCAAATGAGGCTCACGGCACTGCAGTGGTTGGAAATCAGGATCACAACAGTCTTCTGTTTCCTTTGTCACAGTTTCACCAACGTCTCCGATGGTCAAAACAGCCCGTGGATTGGGCAGGCCTACAGAAAGGCTATCAACATGTGGTAGTGGTCTTAGTGCCGATGGAAGATTAGGATATTCAATTGGCCTCTTGCTTGTGGAGGAATGGCCCAAAACATTTGTCAAAAAGAAATAACAGTTTGAAACATGATTTTTAGCTCCCTTCATGTCATTGGAATAGCAAACGGCATAGACGGCCGAGAACAAGTAATCCATGCTCTGAGATTGACCGCGCAAGATGTGCAACAAATTTGAGGTATCCAACCTTTATTTTGGTCGCCAACCTTATATGATATATCCAAAGTAGGCCTACAATTCGTATGCTTTCTAAACAAGGGAGTTATCGCCTTCTTTTGAGGTTTTTAAGTTAACTCGTTGTAGCACAACGGCTGTTGGCGCATACATGTATACGTTACATTTCGAACTCAACTTGCTACTCTAACGTTTGAAAAACAGAAAAAATTGCCATAATGGTGAACCCATATATTTATTCTTAAGTATGCTCCATGCTATTTATGCCCGTTGATTATCAACATACGTACAAGCTACATCAAAGCGTCTGTGTATATAACCTGTTATAGCCTGTCCTGCCAACATCCTTCATGACTAAGCAGTAAGCATGCTGGACATGCCCAGGCATGCCTAAGTCTTACTTTTACATTGCAACCTGTACTGAGTGCATGTCCAGGCATGCCTGGAATACACAGAACACTGCACCTTGTGGGCGGCATATAAGAAGACTGAAAATGTGAAAAAAAATTCAAAAAATGGGCTATATAAAAAAACTATACGTCATAGGAAATTGTTAAGGTCATTTTCGTGATCAGCAGCCAAAAATAGAAAAGGTACACCCAACAGTTTTCAAGAGGCAACCTCTGTTGTCCAGTGTTACCTGTGTACTCAATGCGTACTGAGACATTTATACGTAACCATCTCTGTCTCTCCTAAACGAGGGCCATTCGACAATAATTATATTATTTTATTGTCATTTTCGTGTTCAGCACCTCAAAATTAGTAAAGATTTGCTATTTCAATTAAAAAGCATTTTGTGTGTTGTCCAGTGTTATTAGCTTTCAGAACCGACAGAATCGCTGACGACTCTGTCTCTTCTATTTGATTCGTGTATGGAAAGCTTTAGTATTAAATCTGATAAATTGTATTTTGATGGCTACCCAATGCCAGGTCTTCTACTAGTCGTCGTGACAATGTCACAGCTGATAGATAGTTGAAGAAAGCTTAACCGTGTCACACGTCGACCTGGGAGTCGACCCCAATAAGTAGACTGGGGTCGACTTGGTCATCCCAAGTCGAGTCGAGTCGTTTATGCTTAGCGCAACTGACCCCCAAGTCGAATTTGTACAGAAAAGTGACTTGAAGTTGTTTTATCCACAAGTCGACTTAAACCGACTTGAGACACAAACAAATCTAAATTTATCACGTCGCGCTGCTTAAATGCCGCCGTGAGGCCTTAAGCAGTTTTGTAGTGTTTTTGCAATAATGAATGTGTGAACATGTGTTTCTAAGATCTATGTATAATTACATATAATGTGTTAGGGCTGCGTCAGGACAATACACACACACACACACACACACACACACACACACACACACACACACACACACACACACACACACACACACACACACACACATATATACACATGTGTGTATATGTATAAACATGATATAGTATGGCGTTCAGCGTCGCTTGTCTTTTGTAAACATCGACTGAACAATCGATCGTTTAGCGCTACATTTGTGCACTGCATCAGTCGTCTGTAGACGGAAAAACTGTTGTATTGGACAATGATCGACTTTATTGTCGGTGAGTGGTAGTACTGTAGGATGATACGCATGCATTGCTATTTGATACGTTACGGAATGGCGTTATTGGCCAAATAATTATGACAACAGAATTAAAATGTATTATTATAACTCGCCATTCAGTGCAACCAGTCCGCGGTTCGCCATAGATTCTACTGTTAACCCATCAAAGCATTACAAAACTGTTGAAACACAAACATAAACAGCTTAAAATAGGTCTAATAAACTTTGCACAATTTTATTCATCAGGTGTTGAGGTCTCATTACTCATTAACATATGAAATTATGTTTACCATGCAAATTGGCATGACATTTTTCTATTATTAGCCGTACGTAATCGAATTTACCATGTCAGAAGTCGACTTTAAGTCGGAAGTTGGATGTTTTTCTGCCAAGTCGGATCATGTCGTTTTGGTTCCAAGTTGTCGACTTCAAGTCGACCTCAAGTCACTTTAGGGTCAAGTGGGGACAGATTGGCTGACCAAAGTGACTCTCAGTCCTAGTCACACGCCTAAATTTATGTGACGTTTGGTCTCTATAAACCATATCAGTCGTGTGATTTCGAAGTCAAGGGATCATTAATGCGAGGCAAATAAATGAAACAACATACCTATTGCACATATCCGATCCAGAGAGGTATGATGGCTTAGTGGACTCCACCTATCAAAGAGGTATCCTCGTCCATGCCTAAATTGTGTATATAGACTGCAGTAAGTCTAGTTCATCACAGGGACGTCGCACTTCGATTTGAGAAGGCGACTTATAGAAACGAAAACAATATTTTTAGTTGTTCAGCTGACTATATTATCACTTTATTTCCGAAAAGGTCTGTAAATTTCATTGTGGGCGTATGCTTATTCCCTTATTGTATTGTACTTGATCATTGATAAAGCGTTTCAAGCAGCATAGTCCTTTCAGAGGTGACCCGACAATTGCGCGCAGGACAATTGCGCGCCGACAAGTGCTCCCAGTGCGAGGGACCCCGAGAGAAAAGAAAGGTCTTCAGATGAGAGAAAGAGGCATAAATGCTACATGAGAGATACGAGAGAGCGTGGAGAAGGGGAAGCCCATTCCAATGGAGGTGAAGTATCTAGATTTAGTAACTGTGGTCCTAACACGGGGGACAAACAGGCCGAGTCGCTCAGAGGACCCAAGAGGACGAAACGGCGTGGCAGAGAGGAATTGTGATCTTTGGTCACAAAGATATTTGGAGCAAGACCGAGTTGAGACTTGAACACTAGTATGAGAACTTAATTGAATGCGAACAGAGAGAGCGGGGGCCAATGAAGTTGTTCAGCTATGTTCATCCATGAATGTAGAGATATGCGAAAAATGAGGAAGGCGCGCTATTAGCCTCGCAGCAGCATTGAGTACAGACTGAAGAGGGGATAGACAGACATTCGGCAGGCCAACAAAGAGAGAGTTACTGTAGTCAATTCGTGAACAAACACATGCTTGGACAATTAGGGTAAGGTAGGGGATGAAAAAAAGCGGCGAATAGCCCTAAGAGGCATAAGTTCGTAGTAGGAAGAGCTTATAATGGAGTTTGTTTCAATAGCGGCTTGCACTTAAGATGTGGCAGTACTATGATTTCATTAGCTGCTGCCTTTGTCCTGTTCGCTGCTGAGGACGATACGGTTCCGGGTTGATAGACTGTTCTTAATTGATCTCAGCCGACACGGCAACTGTGATAACAAAATATAAAGGCCCAGTGTGGTTTGATGCTGAGAAATGCGCGTAATGAATGAGAACTTTGAATCCCTAATGCTCTAGTATTAATAAAGCTCAAGCAACACAAAGGCTTTGTGATAGTAGCCTACTGACACTGTAAAATATTTACAAAGAATTCTCTCCCAGATATAGTGCATTCGAACGTTTCGGCGTACCAAAATTATTATTAATTTAGTGTTATTATTTATTAGGGCTGTGCAACGATAAAAGTTTTAATCGAGATTAATATTTTGACGAATCGCATCGTCAGAAAACAAAAATGCAGTCTTCTTGTCGCTTATAGAAAGAAAAATCTTGTCGTTTCTAGCTTCGTAATAGTAGCCTAATCGTAATCTCCAAACTTCTAAAGCGCCACTCAAAAGCCAAGCGCAGGGCACCAGGTCATTCACGAGCGCTGCGGCTAGTCAGAAGGGTTGTCCGAGAGAGTAGTCCGAAGGAGGTCCGAGTCCGGTTTCCAGAGGATCAGAGGGGTCAGAGTAGCTGCTAAGATGAGTGTCGTTTAGGTCGAGAGTTGGAAGGTAGATGATCAGTTGAATCGGGGTAGAAGTTTCGAGTGGAAAGTCTTGGAGGTGATGGATAGAGGAGCCTGAGGCAGATGATGGTAGGTGATTGGCGATGATGGTTGAGTAACCGAAAAGTGCGGAATTCAGGAGTTAGGTCGTTCCAGAGACGTGGTGCAGTGTTGGATATGGCTCGATTGGAGAACTTGAGATCAGTTGTGACCCGAGGCCGAGAAAGAGTGAGTACGGAGGATGATCAGGTTTGCCCAATTTTTGGTGACGTGATTTATATGCCGAATTGGCCTTCAAAGCATCCACTGTTTTATTTTTACAAGTCCTAAGACTTTGAGCTTTGGCATTAGACCTACCTCACACATTGCAGTGTTTTCGGTAAATTAATCGCGATGTTAATCGAGAAAATTTAAGGCGTTAATCGCGTGCGTTAATTGCGATTAATCCAAGCATCTGTTGATGGCGCTGAAGGATTTCGATTCAAGGACTTGCTCATGGTATCCAAACAGTGATCGTCGCACGGGGGACTCAAACCCGTACACTTCGCATTACAAGGCGAGCGGTTTAACCAATCGGCTACCGTGTTCCATACTCGATTCTGTCGGTAAACTGTAGCGACTTAATGTCCGAAGTTCAAATAGATTTATAGATGTATTACAAGGATTTATTATTATCAACTATGACGGAGGTTCTCCAGCATATATATTTACAGGGGAACACCGTCTAATTAAGATAATATCTATAAGATTCATTGATATCTCTTATGTTACTTGCTCTGGGAACAAGCTCCTACAAAATGGAAACTACTCGATCCAAATATAAAAGTAATTTAATATATGAAATGAATTTCGGTAGCAGATAAATGAAAACATAATAATAAAACATTGAAATAAAACCCATAATAAACATACCAAGAAAGAAGTAAAGCTTTCATACTGAATAATCATCATAAGCCACACAACGATTCCTGTAGGACACGGTTTCCACAAGAATGACGTGATCTGGGGTTGCGCGGGCTTATATGGAATTTCGGGGCTTGGGTTGGTCACATGGTACATCCGGGCCTCAAAATTACGATTGCACAACTACTGGCAGAATCAACCGAGAATGGTCCCTACCCAAGGCGAATGGGCCAAGGGCCTCTCGGGAAGATGGATCGCTTCGGCCGGTTATGGTGATGATAACTTTATCTGATTTGACAAATACTGTATCTAATACTTAGGGAGAAGGGCATGCATCTTACTCTTCTATAGCGCCCTTTCTACTCTGTGATAGAAGCACCGTTAAATTTAATCACCCGTAATGTTTTAGAATCAGGAATCTTTTTGTGTCAAAATACTACTGTGACAAGAGAAATTACCATTTACTACATAACAGTGCCGTTTTAAGGCCTAGGCACGCGAGGCACGTGCCTTGGGCCCCGCGCAACAGAGGGGCCCCGCGGCGGCCCAAAAAGAAACATTAAATCGCGACCAGGAAATAGCAATACGATAAAATTGCTGAACAGTATTACAAGTTCTTACAATTTTGCAAAGTAAGAACAATATTAAACAAACGTATTCATATTTAGTTAATTATAATTATTGGTAATGAGCGCAGTCTGCGCAGAGCGCTATATAATAGACGTTATACTGAAATAAATCAATAATTTTAACGTCTGGGCGCACGCTTGGCGCACCCTGTCCACACAGCTTCCTATATAATTTGTTCGCCTTCATTCGTCTGCTTTTTGCAACGTTATAGATGAGCAGTAGGGTGTGTTTAAAAATTTAAGTTTCAAAATTAATATCGACCTTGTTGTTTTTGTGTTCCACAATGAGGAAAATTGTCATTAGCCAAATTAGACAAAAATCGGATTTGATTTAGAACTGGCGCAAAGCCCCGGAAGATTTATCACTTAGAAAACAATGTAATACATTGTCATTTTCAAAGATCCAAACAACTTTTAACACTTAAACATAAAATATAAGGCAAACACAAAAGAAGAACCGTCAGTAATTTGTCAGTTCTTTATTCCCTTTAGTGCTTTTGTGAACTTCTTTCGATGGTACTACACCATTTGCAGAACAAACTGTTTTTCTTCCTCATTTCAGACCAGGGCTTCATTGAAGGACTGCATGAGAGCCACTCCTTTCTCCGCCAAATCGTTCGTCACTTTTAGGGCGGATATGATATTTTTTGCCTCACTGTATGGTTGTTCTGACTCCTATTGTTGCGGGTCTCGATCAAGAAAAGAGTCACCCAATCCGAGGATCTGGAATATTTTGGTGGTAGAAGTGGTGAAGAAATCGTTAAGTGCTTTTGTATAGGTGGATTATATATTGGAGGAAGTCTCTTTGGAGGTTCATCGGATCCCTGATTGTTTCGCATGCTGTAGACCATGCGCTGTTTTTCGTCGAAGGTGACTGAATCATCAAAAGGCTGAGGCCTACCAGGGTCTCCGACAGATACCACAGGTGTCGGGAAAAAGCTGTTAGGGCTATCTGTGAGACTTCCTTGTCATGGTACGTATGGATTGCCTTCAGAAATTGACGATCGCTCTTTGGGGCTTCAGCGGGTGACGTACAGGTGAACCAGTACTTCACGTAAGTTGTTGTCACAAAAAGGGACACTCGAAGTAAATGATTCCACACCTTTTGAGAGTAGGATTGTCGAGATGCCCTCTCTGAGCTCTGGCGTTGTTGAATGGGAAACTGATCCCTGAAAAGCCACATCTTGATCGCATAGATCGCACGTGCCATCCAACGCGCGCGGTGAAATGCCCCTGGGTATTTGAACTTTATTCATTTCGGTGGAATTCCTCCTAGAAAATGACTGTTAGTTCTAGTAGCTCTTTGTAGTCATCTCTGTGGTTTCCGGTACTCAGTTGCTGCAATGCGAAGGTGATCACATCGTCTCGAATGTCTGTGACACGCTGTGCTGCATCTTTATCATCCATTGCTGTGCGATACTTGACCTGATCGATTTGCGGCCAGAAGTCACGGAAATGACTGCATAGTTCCAATTTTGGAGACCTTGCAGAACCATGCAGTGAAAACACCTTTTCTAGAACAATTTCAGACACATGATGTCGACAGGCAAGGTTCAAGAGGTCCTTTTCTAATTCCGCTTGCAGCTTGATACACACGCCGCCCTTGCACACCGTGTTACTCGCTGTTGTGTCGAAACACATGGCCACGATTCTGTCTTCCAATCCCCAACTTCTTATCTCAGCCAAACATGCATCTGACATGACTGCAGCTGTCCCGGATATGAGTTTGGGGATGGCCAATAGCTTGGTCACATCCTTGCCAGATACCATTATTGGAAGGCGATCAACACACCCTCGTTCTGTCCCTGTAAGATCTGGCATGATCCTGCCGTCCCAGTGAATAGTAAGAGGAACATTTGGATCGAAAGATTCACGAATCTCTGCTGCTAGGGCTGCACGGTTATCTTTCCTTGCTTGATGGATCGCTGAAGGACTTATGATCAGCTCACCAGCTGGTGCTGGTACCAGCTGGTACATAAATTGGATACAG
Organism: Aporrectodea caliginosa; assembly: GCA_020284085.1. Lineage (NCBI taxonomy): Eukaryota > Metazoa > Annelida > Clitellata > Crassiclitellata > Lumbricidae > Aporrectodea > Aporrectodea caliginosa. The sequence continues at coordinate 435,105 of JACEVL010000285.1, read as the reverse complement.
CGAGAGCAAATAGAATGTGAGAGGCATTCCTGCTGCTGGTTTTGGTGCGATCTAGAGTTGTTGCAACATCACGACTTAGGCCTACTACAGAGATTGTTCCCCTTCGCCGCTTTGGTGGCCAAGCAGAAGTCGAAGGTTCTGGCTCTTTTTCTGAACTACCTGAGGACGCCTCTTCCTCTGATGACGCGGACTTAATCACTGTGACTGCTATATTCATATGTATCATGAATATTCATTACTTTGGAGCCGGCAACTGAGAGGGGCCTAAGGATAGCATCCATTGAAATTTTGGATGCCTGTATGCCACCTGTGTCCAATTTCGGTTGCCTTGCGCCAGTCCTAAATGTTCAGCTATCAAGATATAATTTCGGATATGGAGTTAATACATGAATTGGCATAATAATTCGACCAGGCCGGCCAAATATCTCTGAGTTGAAAATATCACATGTACCTTAAAAACACCCTAATGAGCAGCAACAAACATTTTGTCTTATAATCAAATATCAAAGAATTTTTTATATCTTGGTAGGTTAATATTAATTTTTAATATGAAATCTCTCTCAGTCCTATAATCTATAGTCATTTTCTAAATTATATTAAATTATAACAAAGTGTATTATAGGCCTAGATCATTTCTGGAAAGTTCTGCAAATGACACTGTTATGGATGCGAGCACAATATAGAATTCAGACCTACTTGCGAATCACCGACTCTTTGATCAATTTATTAACCAAACAGACGCGGAGAAGCTTATGAAGTTATTAAGAAATCAGGAGCAGATTTATATTCTTAGTGGTCCATTTAAATGCTGAACAAATAACAGAATACTGTAAAAAGCTGTCAAATTTGTATCCTCAAGATCTTGACCGACACGAACTCATTTCAGAATGTGAACACCTGAAATACTATAATTATGTCGGTGTCATTTGCAAAACACCAGTGCCATCTATGTCAATAGGCTATAATCTATGCCATGGTAAAGAACGACAATCTGGAATCAACGTTTCCAAACGTTGAAATTGCGATACGAATGTTTCTGCCAATGATGGCGACAAACTGTAGCCTACCGGTGAACGTTCTTTCTTAAAACGTAAATTTAATTAAGAGCAAGCTTCGCAGACGTAGGCCTATAATGCAAGAATGATTAACCTGCCTTCTTTCATGATCATATATAGAATCAGATGTGTTGGATTCTTTGAATTTCGATGATATTATAAAAGATTTAGCTCAGAGCAAAACACGAAAGCGATGTTTTAAAAATGTCTAGACAATCCATGTAGCCTATTATAGCAAACATTTACTCATTACAATCTCACTTTGAGTTATTTTGTATAACAAATTGACAATAAGAATTTTAACGTAATGTTAAACTAAACATTTATTTTTCACTTGTAGGCCTATTATCCTACAAAGATTGCTGTGTTAGCTGTGTTATCAGTTTTTTTGCTATATTAATATAGTTAAAAAAATGACATAAGCACATGCAATGCATTCATGCAATACTCTGTATCTGAGACTGAGAGATTGAATCGGAAATTGGGTTAAGTTTAAAGTTAGGGTTTGTGCCCCCAAACTTCTTAAAACGGCTCTGCTACATAATTGCACTTAAACTAATAAACTTTAACCGAAAATGTCGGTCTTATAAGTGTGAAACAAAACCATGCTTTTAACGTTTTACTTTGACTTTGAATAAATAATTCAATCAATTTTTAAACTTTTTGGTCAAATGAATTTCTGAAAGTCATCCATGATTCTATTTCAAAAGTCTCTTTGGAGCCCAATAACAGGGTGGCCACAACTCTGGAAAACAGGGAAATCAGGGAAAACTCAGGAAATTTCTTGACTCTGGAAAACTCAGGGAAAACTCAGGGAATTCCTCCAGCACTCAGGGAGTTTGTTCAGATCAATTATTTAACGCATGTTTTGTCGTGATTTCGTTGTGCAAGAGATTAGGAGGTCTATGATTGTTTAGGAGCAGAATGTGAGTATAACATTGCTGAAGGTTTTGCTAAAACTTTTGACAGAGATAGCAGCGTTGCTCATTACAACATGTCCCGGTATCTTATTATTTAAATGTCTGTGCAGCCTCTAAATATGTTTCTCAAGAAAGAGGTAGTCGCTGGTGCAGACTCTTTCTCAAAGTTGATGAAAGTAAAAATGGATACAAAAGAAAATTGGTGTTTGTACAATGTACAAGGATTTGATCTTGGTGTTGCAGCGAAGACTGAATTAACACAGTGCGTGGTGTCAGATTGCAAGAAACTTGCATTTCATATGGATTGCATCCAGTTTCTGTCCGCAATGAGTGCAAAAATAGTGGTGGCAGTGTTGATAAACACAACTTTTGCTGGTCTCGTTGAAAGTCTTTACAAGTCATGGAACATTCTCTCTACTAATATGGCGAAAATGCAATATTCCGCACTTTGAAAATTAGCACAGACAGAGATGAATCCTTCATTTGGGAATTTCAGCACACCCACCACCAGACTTGAATTCTACTTCAAGTATTGAGACAATTGAACTGAATATGCCGACATTTTGGTGAGTCATCAAATTGAGTTTAGTGTTGTCACATGGCAGAGTGGCAGTAGAGAATGGCTTCAGTGTGAATGGTGACGTGCTGGTAGAAAATCACTCCCACAAGTCACTGCACTCTCTTTTGAAACTGTTTCACGAAGCATCTCTAGTTGCTTAGCGAATGATTTTGATTCCATCAAGAATGCTGGTGGTGTCATGGAAGTACATGTAGCTACTGACAAACTAATGCTACAAATTACAATAAGTACGTGGTACTAGACCTTGATATGAAGATGTAACAACTGCAAGTAAAGCTGCAAAGGGCAAGAGATGATGCAAAATCTGCTTCGAAGAGTAAGATAGCTGCTAAAATCAAAGATCTCAAAGCGAAGACAGCCAAGCTGACTGGAGATGCAGGCAGTTCGGTGTTAAGCCCTGAGCATGAAATGAAGGAGCTAAAGAAACTGAAGTAGTCTACATTGTGGCAAAATAGTTTCAATTAGGTGCATTCACAGTATGTATTATTCATTCTGGGGTTTATTTAGCACCTCTTCAAGGGATCTACTAAGAGGTGCTTCCAACTCCAGCCATTGGTATTAAATTTCTGACTTGCACTCTAGTGATTGCATTTGCATCTGTAAAGTGCGTGAACATAGTAATGTTTTGAGTTTTTTGTTTTTACTAATTGATCTGAACAATTATGAGGAAAACAATTTAAAAAAGACAAGGAAAGGTGAGACTATAAGGGGAGGAGCCCGCTCAAAATTTGTTAACTTTTAATCTTTAGACCAATATAACAGGAAGCGATTAAAATGTACTCTGGAAAATTCAAAAAATGACTCTGGCAAACCTGGAAAACTCAGGGAATTTTGAAATCATATTTCTGTGGCCACCCTGAATAATCACAACGGCAATCGATTCGTCGACTTTAGGATGATATAGTAGAATTTGCAAATCCCTTACGTTTATCGTGTGAACACACCGGTGCGTCAGCTCCGTCTAGTTTAGCTGTTCTCTTCGGTGTTTGTAGCTTAACTGAATTGTCGTGTTTATATACTTGCGACTACAGTTCTTCGGACTAGTCGTTCCTACTTTTCAACGGATTACTGTCTTTTGTTAAAGAGTAACTTTGGTTCGATTTTCGTCTAATCTTCGTCAGACTCAGTGCACGTGCACGACATTGGATGTACGTTATTGGATGTACGTTATTGGATGTACGTTATTGGATGTACGTTATTGGATGTACGTTATTGGATGTACGTTATTGGATGTACGTTATTGGATGTACGTTATTGCTGGTATACTTCGTCACATGCCAATCGTCGGCCAGACAATCGTCGGCCTACGTCTACGTCTTCATCTGCTATTGAGCGTTTCTTCGCTGCTAGTCTAATCGGAAATGATGGCTCGGACTACGTTCAACCTGGTAAAATTGTTTTCGACCTTCTCGCTGCCTACGAAAGATTCTGTTTAGGGCTCAGATCTGGTGCCCTGCCAGCTGCCGCCAGGATCGCTCTCTTCCTGTGAGCTTTTCGGACGAGACAGCGCCTACAGGGTGGGCCCAAAAAAAGTAACCCCCTGCGCATTTTTGCTGATATTTCGGCCAAAAGTAAGAAGTTTTAAATCACGTTTTACGGGCTTAAAGGTAATTCAAATCTACGTAGCCTATAGGCTAATGGCCAAATTTCATCGAAAATATTCAAACAGAACAAAAGTTATATCACTTTTAGTGAGTCCACCCACTGTTTTTTGATGGTTCAAAAACGTAGCACAACAAAAAGCAACAAAAACGATTTTACCAAGTCACTTCTCAAATAATTGTTATCAAACAAACTTGATATTGCCAGATACATATTATTATTAGTTAGAAAAGAAATGGGGTACCAGCGTAGCTGCACGTCACTGTGACGTCACTTAGCAAGAAGACGATCAACTTGGTAAATAAAGAATTTTACAGATGAATATTTTTTATTGAAACCATGAAATTGAAATTGTTTAAATATCAGGATGGACAAGGTGTCAATGACAGACAAAATGTGTATGCAGACACTTCATGAGCAGGGTCTTTGAGCTAAAGCCCTAATCGCCGCTTGCCCTGATAAACAGTGGAAGCTGAGTTGACCTACCGTTAAAAAATATGCTCCCGCATTGATGAAAGAGGATCGGCTCTGGAACGTCGTAAAGGCAGCGGAAGGCCGAAATCTTCTGCACTCCAACAAATGGTTAATTACGTAAGGGGAGCTATGCTGGAGAAATACCACAATCTGCGGCCAAAGCCAAAAACGATAAGAGAATTGAAGGTCGCATTGAAGTTGATGTGGGAAGATTTACCTCTGGAACCCATCAACAAAGACATCAAAACTTTACAAAAAGACATGTATGGGTACTGGTGGTGGACACATTGAACTCAAGTTGTGAAACAATAATCAAGTTTGTTTGATAAAAATTATTTGAAAAGTGACAGTAAAATCGTTGTTTGTTGCTTTTTGTTGCATTACGCTCTTGAACCATCAAAAAACAGTGGGTGGACTCACTAAAAGTGATATAACTTTTGTTTTGTTTGAATATTTTCGATAAAATTTGGCCATTACATGTAGATTTGAATTACCTTTAGGCCTGTAAAACAAACGTGATTTAAAAATTCTTACTTTTGGCCGAAATATCAGCAAAAATGCTTAGGGGTTACTTTTTTTGCCCACCCTGTATAGCTCTGTCTATGTCTACCTCATCTTCCACTCCTCCGTTGGCGCCTCAGTATCCTTCTCCGAACTCTACCAACTCGTCTGATCAACCGCTCATCCAATCTCCAGGTTTGCGACTAGCTTCGTGGAATGCCCGCTCCTTATCAGACAAACACGCCTTCGTCTCTCTTGATGGCCAACTCGATGTCCTCGCCGTCACTGAGAGTTGGCATCAATGTGCTGAAGACACATCGACCCTGCGAGCGACGCCTCCAGGCTACTCATCCCCGGACTGTCCGCAACCACCTCACCCTGATGGCCACCCAGCCCGTGGAGGTGGTATCGTGATCTTCTTCCGCTCATCTCTTCGGCTCACTCAAGTCTCCATCGATACGTCGTTTACCACGTTCGTAGCTCTCTGTATGAGCATAGCCACTCCTCGCGGCTCAGTAACACTTCTTACCGTTTACAGACCTGGCTCCACTCCTCCTACTGGACAATTCTTCGAGGAATTTTCATCCGTTCTAGAAAGCCTCATTACCCGCAATAGCCAGCTCGTCATCCTCGAAGACTTTAATCTTCACCTTGAAGATCCTACTTCTCCTACCTCCTCTCGTTTCCTTGACCTCCTCTCTCAGGTTGGCCTCCGTCAGCATGTTGGCGAGGCCACACACCGCTCGGGAGGCTTCCTCGACCTCGTCATTACCTCTGACGATGATCGGGTCGATGATCTACAGATTCTTCCTCCGACGCTCTCTGATCACTCGTTCGTTCAATTCATCCTTCTTTCCATCCATCTTCAACCTATCCACTCCGTTCGGATGCTGCGGGGGTGGAAATCCTTCGATTCTCAGGCTTTCAGCGCTGCCCTTCGCAACTCCCACCTCTTCTGGCCTCGCGAGACTCTTGATGCTCTCACCGTCGACCAATTGTTCGACCTCTACACCTCCACCACAACGCTCTTGCTGGATACGATGCTTCCTCGTCGCAGCGTCAGGACCCGTCTTCGACCATTGGCCGTTTGGTTCGACGGCGAATGCCACCAGTCACGTCGCCGCGCCCGTTGCGTTGAGAGACGATTTCGCCGGTCCACAGATCCTAGCCACCGTCTAGTCCGTATTACCAAACTACGTGCCCTCCATCTTCTCTACCACCAGAAGGAGGCCGTCTACTGGGAACAACTCATCGCTCAAAATGCCAAGAATCCAAAGCGCCTTTGGTCCTCCATCTCAGGACTTCTCGGTCGACCATCTCGACCGTCGGAGATTCCTGCCTTTTCTGCCAATGACTTTCTGGACATGCTCACCGCGAAGACTGACCGTCTTCGCGCATCTACTACAGACGCTCCTCCTCCCACATTCTCCTCAACGACATCTGTCTTCGACGGCTTCCGACCTATTGTGGACTCGGGTCTCCGCTCGGTTTTTTCTTCTGTGAATTTAAAATCATGTGAATTAGACCCTTTATTTCCTTTTATTAGAACTGACAAAGTCTGACATTCTAGATAATATTGCTCCTTTCTTTCTGTAAATTTGTTAATGGATCACTTTCTGAGGGTTGCAACCCTGCCTCTCAAAGCGAACCTTAGTCTTTCCTGCACTCAATAAGGCCAATCTCAACCCTAACCTCTGTCAAAACTATCGACTCACTTCAAATCTATCTTTTCTGTCCAAGACTTTAGAACGACTAGTATCTTTGCAACTTCTCCCCTATCTTGAGCACTCGGGACTCCATCCTTCCTCCAGTCTGGCTACAGGGCTTACCACTCAACAGAAACAGCCCTACTGTCCTTGCTTTCTGATATATATATATTCAGCTGTTGACAAGTCTCAAGTTACTCTTTTGGCTCTCTTTGACGTCTCCGCAGCCTTTGACATGGTCAACCATGAGATTCTACTACATCGGCTTGAGACCTCCTGTGGATTCAAGGGCCCTCCTCTCCTTTGGCTTCGGTCCTACCTGTCTGATCGCACCCAAATGATCATCTCTGGTGACTCCAGGACTCAGTGGGTCCCTGTTATGTTGGGTGTTCCTCAAGGTTCTGTCGTAGGCCCGCTCTTAATCAGTTCATACACAGCTAATATTCCCTATCTTTGCCCGAACCGTTCTGCGACTGGCCACCTTTTTGCTGATGATGTCCAGGCGGCTCGTGTCCATGGACCCCTTCTGCTCAACACCCTTCTCGCTAGTCAAATTGAGGCTCTCTCTCAAGATCTTCATCTCTGGATGTCTTCTAATCGTCTTTCTTAAACTCTTCTAAACCGAGCTAATTTCGTTTGAAACTCCTCAGCAGCTCAAAACACTTGACTATGCATTACTCTCTGAAAGGTTTCTTTGTTTTACCTTTTCGTCTAGTGTCCGAGACCTGGGTGTCACCCTAGACAGTTCTCTAACTTTTACTGAACACATTGTCACGCTAACTCGCTCTTCCTACTTCCAACTAAGGCGTCTCAGGCTATTCGCAAATCTATTTCATCTTCGACCTTTGCCTCAATTGTTCACGCTTTCATCTGCTCTCAAATAGACTACTGTAATTCTCTCCTTGTTGGTCTCCCTAAGGTTGGCCTTTCTCCTCTACCGTCAGTACTTAATGCTGTTGCTAGACTGATTGCTCGTCTTCCTCGATTCTCCTACATCTCTACATTCATGGCTGAAGAACTTCACTGGTTCCCTCAACCTGTCTGAAGTCCGAATACAATTCAATGTTCTTATTTTAGTATTTAAGTCTCATTTTGGTCTTGCTCCGAAGTACCTTTGCGATCTCATGCTTCGCCCACTCTCTGCCACTTCGCTGCGTCCTCTTCGATCCTCTGATAGGTTTGACCTTTTTGTCAGGATTGCGATGGCTCAATCCAGATCCTTCGCCTGCAAAGGTCCTTCTCTGTGGAATGGACTTCCTCCACCGGTTCTGTTAGTCTCTCCTCATCTTTTTCTAAACTAAAATCCTGCTTTTTTCCTCGGGTTGCTCGCATTGGGAGCGCTTCTGAAAGGCTGTTGCTGTGATAAGCGCTTTATAAATAGCCAAAAACAATACAATACAATTAATTTGAGTCCATAAAACCATAGCTGTAAAAAACGTTTTTTGTTTTTTTTTATTTTTGTCCTAAAATCTTCGTTTTTTTCGTTTTTTCATTTCTCGTCACGTTTTCAGTTTTTTATTTCCTTATTTGTAACTTTATCTACTCTCTGTTATTATTTGTTTAATTTTATTTTTGTCTGATATCCTTTACGTTGTCCTCCGTCGTCCTCTCAAGGGTTCATCTAATTTACGTCACTATTTAATGTCATCAGTTGAGAAATAAATAGCATAGTACAGGAAATAAAATTTATAAAACTTATTTCAATTTCTAAGTTATCCAAAATGCGAAATGTTGTCTTTGTCCACAATAATCTCCGATTGACTGATAAACTGACTGATATTACTCTATATTAGTTTTTCAGTGTTTATGTTAGCATGGACTTATATGGTCTTATATATATATATATATTGTTACGAGTTCCCCCCAGCTATAATCAAGCAAACGACTCGTTGTCTATTTTCAAAGGAATAATTCTCAACAAAAAGACAAATTAAAACGATACATTACCCAACCGTAGAACGACGGTGGAAGAAGGGTTCGTTCTCAAGACGAAGAACGCCCAACAAACAAGTCTGCAACTCAGCAACGGGCTGACGAACATCACAAACTCAAGCAACCTTGAGTAACCAAGAAAAGTGGAACTTGCCACGAAAACGAACTTGACTAACATGCGCCCGGAAGATCTCAGACAAGACGAACAACGTGAGGTCGTATCAGCGGAGACTTCAAAGACGCCCCTTGTTCTAGGTCCTTATATAAGAGAATTTCCCCGCAAGAGGTCTCCCCTCAGCTACGGAAACCACCCAAGCGTAACTATGCCCATCCCAGGACCGGTTAAGCCATGGGATCCCAACATACCCCCGGACTTCCAAAAAAGGCAAAAACCAGAAGGGTTTTTGACTTAACTAACTTAAGTAACATGCACAATGAACAAAAATCACAATCAAAATCACAAATCAAAAATCTATATACACAAATACAATCATATAAGAAACGAAAACATTTAATTTATACACACTTAGACGTGCATTTACGTCTCCCTAAGCATGATCATTCACTATCTGCCAACGACGGACGACTCAACAAATCCGGCAGGAGATTCTCTCTCCCAGGACGATGCCGAATGTCCAGAGCGTACTTCTGTAGTTCCAAACTCCACCGAAGCAACTTATCGTTGGAGTTCGCGATCGAGTTTATGAAGGTGAGTGGGCTATGGTCAGTAAAGACCACCACCGGCGCAGAACCAAAATAGACGGAAAACGTCCGTATCGCCGTCACCAGAGCCAAAGCCTCCTTCTCCACGGTCGAATAGCGTCTATCGTGCGTCCGAAGCTTGCGGCTGTAATAACATACAGGATGCTCGACGTCCTCGTACATCTGGAACAAGCACGCTCCCACACACACCTGCGAAGCATCAACAGCAACGAAAAACGGTCGATCATAATCAGGCGGTTTAAGAATTGGTTTGGACGCCAATCTTGACTTCAAATCGACAAAAGCCCTTTCTGCTTCAGCAGACCACACAAACTTATTCCCTTTCTTCAGAATTTCAGTAAAAGGATTCGTCAAATTTGCAAAATGTGGCAAATATCTCCTGTAATAGCTTGCGAGACCATACAAAGACTGCAATTGTTTCTTATTAGTCGGCGTTGGAAAGTTAAGCATTACTTCCACCTTTTGTGAACGTGGAGACACTATTCCCCGACCTACATGATGACCCAAGAAATCCACCTCAGCATCAGCAAACACACATTTCTTCACATTCAACGTCAAATTAGCCTTTTGCACTCGTTGCAACACTTGCTGTAAATGATTCATGTGACTCGACCATGCCATACTGAAAATAATGATATCATCAAGATATGCATCACAAAAAGACTCCAAACCTGCAAAAATCTTCTTAACTAGCCTACTGAATGAACTTGGTGCATTTCGAAGCCCAAATGCCATGTATTTCCATTGAAAATGTCCATTAGGTGTTACAAAAGCTGTGCACTCAACTGCTGATGGCGCTATAGGAATTTGCCAGTACCCTTTCGTCATATCCAATTTTGTAAGAAATTTCGCCTGCACAACTTTATTTATGAGAGTTTCCACTCGAGGCATCGGAAATGGATCAGGTATAGTAACTGCATTCAGTTTCCTGAAGTCAGTACACAACCTTAGCGTACCATCGGGTTTTGGAACCAACACTATTGGTGCCGCCCACGGACTCTCAGATTCCTCAATTATGCCTGATTGCAACAACTCCTCTATTTCCTCGTTTACCAACTTTAACCTGTCCGGATGAAGTTGATATGGTGACTGCCTCATCGGTCTTACACCGTCCATCAGCTTCACATCATGAGACACCCACAGTCGTCCTCCCTGGCTTGTCACTAAACACACTCTGAAATTTGCACAACACATTTGTTAAATCATCTATTTGACTCTGATTTAAGTGCTCCATGTTAACGGAGTCCAAAAATGATGTAGACATGCCTGTATCAGAAATCAAAACATTCACTTCAGGTTCACTATCAACAACCAACACCTTTTCCCCTTGCCGTGGCAAATACTTCTTCATGAGGTTCACATGCACAACCCTCTTTGGTTTCCTCCGATCTGGAGTACCGACGAGATAATCCATCTCCCCAAGTCTTTTCAGTACCTGATAGGGACCACAATACTTTGCTTGTAAAGGTTTACCAATCAAAGGCAACAACAGTAACACTTGTTCATCCTTCTCAAAAGTAACAGACTTCGCATGCAAATCATACCATTCCTTCGACTTCGATTTATTTCCCATTTCATTTTCATTTGCAATTTGTAATGACACCTTAATCTTCTCTCGAAGATCCAAAACAAAATCAATCAAATTCGTCTTTTTCAATTCAGGCACAACATCAGTTCGAATCCAACTATGTTTAATCATTTGCAAGGGCCCTTTCACATCCCTTCCAAACATTAAATCAAATGGAGAGAAACCCAATCCCTGCACCGGAACCTCTCTGTATGCAAACAGTACCCAAGGAAGAATTTCATCCCAATCACCCTGAAAAGTTTCTCCCACAGCTTTCAACATATCCTTTAAAGTATGGTGAAATTTTTCGAGACATCCATTGGTCTGAGGATGAAACGCACTAGTTTTCAACTGCATTATCTGACATTCATTCATCAGCAATTGCATCAATTCTGACATAAATTCAGAACCCTGATCTGTCAAAACTTCATCAGGAAAACCAAATGTCGAAAACACCGACACCAACGCCTTCGCTACCTCTACCGCTGTGTGCACCTTAAGCGGAAACGCAAACGGAAAATGCGTAGCCAAGTCCATTATCGTTAACATAAATCTGTTCCCTGACTTATCACAAATGTCCAAAGGACCAACGATATCCAAAGCAATTCTCGACCATGGTTTATCAATAACTTGCAAATTAATTAAAGGCGCTCGAGCTTTTGTAGCTCCCTTGCCAAGCCTCTGACAAACATCACAAGTACGACAGTATTCTCTAACATACTTGAAAATACCAGGCCAATAAAAATGCCTCAACACTCTATCAAGCGTTTTCTGTGTACCCAAGTGTCCACTCGACGGAATATCATGCGCTACACTAATTATCTTAGACCTCAAAGAAATTGGAACGAGTACTTGCGTTCTACCGAAACCTTCTGGCTCCAACACACTCCTCCAGACACGAACCAAAACTCCATCACGAACCTCGTAGAAAGACCTCTCGCTTCTTTCCGGAGACCGTGCTAAATCAAAAAGACAATTGAGATTTTCATCACTTTGTTGTAACTCAATTAACTTTTCCCTCGAACAAATTTCTGAACCTTCAACCTTCCTGTTACAATCTTCAGAAAACAATTTATCAAGTTCCAAGTCAACACAATCATTCACATCAGAATTCTTAATTAAAGGATCGTCAATGTCTACAGCGTCTTGTTCCACCACGCTCGACTGCACCGTCGCACCTAGTTTACTTTGCGCCCTTGTAACTACCGCTACATCTATCGCTTCGTTTTGAACAACATCATTGCCTATCAAAACATTTATTCCTTTTGGCAATTTATCAACCAACCCACAAAGAATAGTTCCAGAAACCAACTCACTTTCCAATTGAATTTCAACCAAAGGCACCTTTACCGCTTCCCCAACAATCCCTTGAATTAACCGGTCTTCTCCCGTTAAGACATAATCGCATGAATTAAGCCCATCCCTGCTTACTATCGACTGTAATGCACCCGAGTCTGTCAGTAGCACTACATGACGCTGCGAACCTTGTCGTCCGTACATCAGTCCATCCTTAACACAAGGTCTATACTGTTGATTTATCTTTGAACTACCCGAATGCAAATATACTAAGCCAACATTATTATCTGCGTAATTTGTATTTGCCTTAGCCAAATTTCTCTCTCTAAGCTTTTCACAATTTGAAATGCTGTGCGATCTTGCATGACAATGCGCACAAGATACAGGAGTGCCAAACGCACCTGTATAATTCCTTGCTGTATTCTTAGGGCTGCCCCAAGAATTTTGACCTGCGCTTCGTTTCACATTAGCAGTGTCATTCACCCATCCCTTTTCAAATTTAACTGGAGCTACACTAGCTTTCTTGAAAGGTTTGTACAACAAATCGTATTCATCTGCCATACGTGCTGCCCTTCTGAAAGTGTCGTTACTTTGCGTTCGATTATCCAACGATGTAAATCCCCAGAAAGACAATTCACAAACTGTTCCAATTTGAAAACTTCCAAAGCCTTATCTAAATCAGACAATGCACCTTCACCTTCCAACCAACTCTTAAATGGAATATTCAAACGATACGCAAAATTTGAATAAGTTTCAAGATTCCCTTTTTGCAACTCTCGAAATCTTTTTCTATAGAACTCTGGCACTCTTGCATAAGCCGTAAGCAAAGACTTTTTCACAACTTCATAGTCCTTACATTGTTCCAATGAGAGCTCGCCGAAAATTTGTAACGCCTTCCCAGTTAACTTCGTATGAATTAACGACGACCATTTATCTTTCAGAAATTGATGTAGCTCCATGACTTTTTCAAACGACTGTAAATAGTGTTCCAAATTTGTGTCGTCAAACCGATGTACAAATTTAACTGCCGACGCAATATTAAATTTCATCGTATGCCCCGTTCTTTCTGCATTTTCCTCACTCAAACCCTGTGCTCCGTCCTCAAAGTAACCTCCAGTCAATCTTTCAAAAGACCCACCTAATTCTTTCATTTGCAATTGATGCTGTCTCTGTTTTTCTTTCTCTGCCAATTCCATTTGTAACTTTCTCTCAGCTGCTTCTATCTCCATTTTCTTAGCCTCGTTTTCCATAGACAACTTTGCTGCCAATGATTCGTTATCTACCCTTAACTTCCTTTCTAAAATTTCTGCCTCCATTCGTAACTTCCTTTCCATCGCTTCTGCCTCCTCTTTCTTTACCTGTGTCCTCCTTTCTTCCTCTTCCTTCTTAACCTGTATTCTCCTTTCTTCCTCTTCTTTCTTAACCTGTGCTTCTATTTGTATTTTCCTTACCACTGCTTCTGCCTCCTCTTTCTTAACCTGTGTCCTCCTTTCTTCCTCTTCCTTCTTAACCTGTATTCTCCTTTCTTCCTCTTCTTTCTTAACCTGTGCTTCTATTTGTATTTTCCTTTCCATTGCTTCTGCCTCTTTCTCAAATCTTCGTGATTCTAACTCTGCTTGCTCCATCTTCAACTTAGCTTCTATTTGTGCCTGTTCCTTCTTAGCATCCGCTTCCATCTGTATTTTTGTTTTGTACTTCTCCAGCTCAAACTGTCTTTCTAATTCTCGGTCTTCTTTTTGCTGCATACGTAAAATTTCAGCCTGCTCTTTCTCCAATTTCAGTTTTAACAATTCAGCTTGAACCCCAGACTCTTTTGCTTTTGGAGACGCATTTGGCGACTTAATCAATTTTAACAATGCCTTTTGCAATTGTACTTTTGAAAGACCTTTTACGTCTTGCCCCAATTTCTCCAATTCCTCCTTTAATTCCTCCTGTTTCATATCTAAAATGTCGTCCACTGTCAACATTTTCCCCGCCTCTGGCGTCTCCATTTTCAAAATTTCGAAATTTCAAAATTATCTTGAGACACGCCCCCTAATTTCTAAATTTTCTTCTCTGCCTAAACTTTTCTCTTAACGTAGCGAAAAATTTTCGACGAAACCTTAAATGTTGTCTGTGCTACCAACAAATGAGAATTTCAAACGTACGAGAAAAAAAAAACCCGAGCCCTCATATGTTACCAGTTCCCCCCAGCTATAATCAAGCTAACGACTCGTTGTCTATTTTCAAAGGTATAATTCTCAACAAAAAGACAAATTAAAACGATACATTACCCAACCGTAGAACGACGGTGGAAGAAGGGTTCGTTCTCAAGACGAAGAACGCCCAACAAACAAGTCTGCAACTCAGCAACGGGCTGACGAACATCACAAACTCAAGCAACCTTGAGTAACCAAGAAAAGTGGAACTTGCCACGAAAACGAACTTGACTAACATGCGCCCGGAAGATCTCAGACAAGACGAACAACGTGAGGTCGTATCATCGGAGACTTCAAAGACGCCCCTTATTCTAGGTCCTTATGTAAGAGAATTTCCCCGCAAGAGGTCTCCCCTCAGCTACGGAAACCACCCAAGCGTAACTATGCCCATCCCAGGACCGGTTAAGCCATGGGATCCCAACAATATATATATAATTTAAATTGTAGTTATATATATATATATAACTACAATTTAAATTTGAAGAGATATAAAATTTATATCTTTTCAAATTTAAAAATATTTAATATTTTTAATTTCTCAATTTCTTAATAAACCAAACTTATTAAAAAGAAAATAATTGTTGTAGATTACTGTTACTTGGGGTTTACTAATAAAGTTATGTTTTTTGTCGATTAAAATTAAATTGTGTCAACAAGGTTTTTAATTTTAAAATGCAGTAAAAGATGTAACAAAGTCAAATTAGCCTATTTTATTTTGGGTTTTTCCCCCGGTTTTCCGGTTTTCATTTTTTCGAATAAAACGACGTTTTTTCCGTTTTTATTTTGTTTGGACCGTTTTTATCAACTATGCATAAAACGATACCATTGCACTAAAAATTGCATGCTTTCCTAATTAAAGGAACTTAGCTAACCCACACTGCCGGATAGTCTTCACTGTCAGTTAAGGTTTTCTTCTTTTTACCGCATAGTGCTGGAATCTAGTTGATCATTAACTTTTTACTATGTACTAGTCTATAGGCCCTACTATTAGCTTTTTGCTCTACAAGACTTGATGCTGCGCTATTGAACATGGCTTTGTCACTAATTCAGACCTCGGAAATGTTTTTCTAGGTGTCCCTATTTAGCGGGATCTTAAACCCTTTTGAGACTCCAATTGCGGCCAATATTGATGTTTCATGATGGAATGTTCTGTGACATGATACGGCTTCAATAAAAAAAATTTTTATTTTGATTTGATTTGAGCATTAAATTTTTGCTTTTTAGTTGAGTGAACTTCCATTGGAGCTGTTGGATATTGTCTTAGAAAACTCTTTTCTGCATTGGATACTGAATCCTTCATCCCAACAAAGAGACGAAGATGTCATCATAGCTTTGGCATCAGTCGACTTCTGTTGGTTTCAACGAACAACAAGACCAAGATTTAAGAACAGAATTTGGCTGCGACTCAAAGGTTCATTGCTTTCCTAGTGTATTATTATCCATAGCTACTATCCTTAGGATTATCACACTTACTGGTCATACAACAAAAAAATATGAGTTATAAGTACATTTTTATATGATCTAAGAATTGTGGAAGTTTTATCAATCACATATTCCGAATCTGAGAACCGGTTAATATGGGCCCCTTACTGACACCAGTGTTGTACGGAGGTTTGGTTGCGTGTTAAGCCTCCAGTCTGGGTGCAGGAGGAAGTCCAAGCAGCTGATGCTTTACCTAACAGTTCTCTCGTAACATAGAGCTCATTGGATGGCAAACGCACATCTGCGTCGGATATAATTGATGCTGAAGAATCCATGGATAGTTCGCTTCTGGGGTAGTCCGGGTCTACTGAAGCTGTAAACTTGCAAATGGCGCATTTATTGTTCCTTCTCACCTGAGTGTAAAAAACAACAGAGCTCTGTTAATGCACCAATGTAGGCGCAATATAAATGTCATATTACATAATACATTTCACGTCTTTTAATCCAATGCATATGGAAAATGGATTAGGGTTTCCCTCTTAGATTAATCAGATATCAAAGAAATAATTTTTTTTGGCAAGAAAGAAAGATTGGCTGTGGATTTACACGTGATTTATTTATAGATAGGAATCAACTTCATCACCTCTGTCTAATCAAAATCCAGCAGGCGCCGAAGATATTTACTTCGTGCAAAATGTTTACTTACTAAAGTAGCAAAGCTGTGGTGTCATTCAAAAGTTTTCGTATTTTTAGATTTTTATGGAAAAACCAGAAAAAGCTCTGCAATCATAAGAAACAATCGAAGTTATCTCTTGGACAATATCCAATCGAATTACGAGTTAATTGCTTCGATGTTGTCTTTCAACTGCATAACTGAAAAGCAAAGACACTCCATACAACGACAATGTTCAAACGGCAACGATAACAGAAAGAAAGAACAAAGTCACTTCATTCAACGACGACGTTCGAAACAAGACAAGAACTCCGAGATTTTGCACCAGATGAGATCCTTCGACGAGACAAAGTTTTCAAATTTCATCAAGTGTCTTCGAGAAACGAACCAGAGGATTGTGGCAAGGATCATGGAAAACGGAGGAGGTTTACAATAATAAGCTTTATCTAAAGGACAATGTGTTAACATAATTTGATATATAATATTAGAATACTAGCTAAGCATTTATATCGAATTACATCAAGAACATTCCTAGACATTTTAGAAATAATTCCGTATTTTATAATCAATATGTCCTATCCTGTTAGGTAGGCCTACTAATCAATGCAAAATTCATTATCACGAAAACACGTTGAAAAGTCTTATGATATCGGTATTACATGGGTCTAGAGCCTCAGATAAAGGTCATACATGTAACGGCATACATTTAGGGCGACCTTGAATTCTGAGGAAAAGTTAAAGAAGAATTCTGGTACTTTATTGTGGCCACAAATAAAGAAAGTGAGCTCTGATAGAAGTTGAAGCAGCAGTAAATAGGCGTGCAATAAGTTAAATAAGGAAATTATTTAGATGCATCTCTATGCCTTTAAATAATATATCAGTTTTAACTAAATATTAAACCTGAAACTGCCGCACTAGTCCAAGGTGTTTCATCATGCTACTTTGTTGACTTCTACTTTCAAGCCATCTACACTTCAGTATGCCAGGTCAAATAATTATGATCAGCTTCCTCTTGTCATCCGTTAGTTAAAAATCCAAAGAAAGCGTAGTTCACTGCCTTTGGCTTTTAAGTGTCCCTAATCTTAATCTTGACGGGAGAGTACTCTACCGTAACGTTTAGAAAATACCTGGTCAATGATGAAAATTTCTCTGAAATCGTACTCATGTTTGTAATGATAAGTTCAATTGCATGAATCGATATCAAATGTCTAATTTGATTTGTTTGAGAATAAAAACCTAATTGCTCACGTATCTACAACATAAAAATATTCTTTATCTCAATTCGTAACCCAATTTTTATTGATTAAATTCAATTGCAGTTAACTGGATTTACGACTAGTTTAAGAAATTAGTTTGATATTTGAAATACGTTTTTGCTTGTAGAGGTATTGAAAGTTGAAGTGCAATATAGGAGTGCGAAGTGTACAACGTCTTGGGAAGCACAACTACTTTTTCATAAAAATATCGAAGACCTTCGAAACCGAACCAAACCGTGGTCACGTCAAACTGATAAACTCATCACAGTCATCAGTCAACTGAGAGAGGAAGGCATCGAAATCCTTAACTCTGATTTTGACAGACAGACTGTTGTCGTTTGGATCTGGTGTCAATCACAAGCAGGCCTTGATCATATTCGGAGGGTGTATGAATCGAATCAGCTGAGAGATGTCTTATTTGGTCTTGCAAATATTCCTGAAACTGACCCTTCGAAAGTGATCAACATTGATTGCCATCAATTCAAGAAAGCAGTAGGCAAGTTCCTTAAACATACTCATTATAAAGGAAAACTTTAAACATGAATTTTCATACATGTATAGGACTTAGACTAATGAATTGCGAACAATGCGCTATAGTTAAAATCAGCAGGATGCTCAAGCTACGATAAATGCTCTCATTTTTTTAATTAATTATAAAAATTATTATTGAAAATATAGACTCGGCAGATAGTTAAAGGGAGTAGTAGCATAAAACTACTAGACTCCTATGATATCAATCAATCAATCAATCGAGTTTATTGATCCAGTTCATTACAAAATCAGAACAGTACAATCATAACAATAAGCAAGTAGATCAGTCAATGTGCTATTCAATATTTTTTATTATTCTACTTGTTTAACCAAAATAAAATTTATAGTGATTGCACTTGTAGATGAAAGTACATTATATCATTAGGAACAAAGGGCACTCCTAGAAGGGATAGACTCCCGCTGGTTAGGGGCCCAGTTAATTAAGCTTGTGGCAGATGGCTTGATGGTAGATTATAAAGATGAAAAGCAATAAATGCCATGTGTAAAGGTGTGATAAAGACTATGTGATAATAAAAACCTTAGTATCTTGGTAGAGCACAAAAAAAGAACTGGAGAATTATAGATTATTGTTATATAGTGCGTGATTTTTAATTAAACATCTAAATTGTGAGAGACCTGCAGCCGTCTTAATTTCGTGCGGGAGGTTATTCCATACGAATGGACCTTGGTATTTAATAGATAACTGATGAACATTCGTTCTAACAAGAGGATACGAATAAGTACAATAACTTCTAGTCACTATAAGGTGTTTAATAGTGGGAAAGAAAGAGGTAAAGGCTATTGGGAGGAGATTTTTATTATATTTATACATTACTTCACCTATTTGGACGTACCTAATTTGATTGAGGTTTAGTAGTTTAAGTCTCTGGAATAAGTATTTGGTATGAGCATTGTATAAGGAATTAGTGATAACTCTGACTGCTTTTTTTGTAGACTCTCAAGTTTGTTTAGGTGAACAGGGTATGTAGAGGTCCAAATGAGATTACAGTAGGTTAAGTAGGGATATATTAATGCAAAATACAGATTTTTTAGAACAGTTTGGGGGAGTAAGTAAGAAATCCTTCTAATAATTCCAATATTCTTCATGACCTTTTTAGATATTTCATCAATATGTTGGTTCCATTTCAAGTGCTGGTCAATGAAGACCCCAAAAATTTAGTAGAAGTTACTTTCGGTATTACATGATTATCAATGGTGAGGTCATTGTTGATAACTGGAATAGTTTTGTTGGGTGTTCTAAAGATAATGTAATTCGTTTTAGATACGTTTAATGATAATTTATTAGCTTTAAACCAATCAGCTGCTAGAGACAATTCCTCGTTCGCAAGTTGGATGAGTTTATCGTATGATGAATGCGATAGAAAGACATTTGAGTCGTCTGCAAATAGGATGAATCTTAGGAGAGTAGAAGAGTTGGAAAGGTCGTTTATGTGGATCAAAAATAATAGTGGACCCAATATAGACCCTTGTGGCACTCCAAAGAGGATGTTTTGGAGGTTCGAGAAGCAACCATTACATTTTACTCTTTGTGTGCGGCTAGTGAGATAACTCTTAAACCATTCTAGCGGTTTACCCCGAATCCCATAATGTTTCAATTTTGCTAAAAGAATGTCATGATCAACCGTATCGAAGGCTTTTGCCAGATCCAAAAATATGCCTATCGAAAATTCATTACTGTCCATGGCTTTAGTTATTCTATCCTGGATATCCAATAATGACATGAAAGTAGAGTGACCTGGTTGAAATCCGTGTTGCAGAGGATATAAAAGATTTTTATGATAAACGAATGCAAATAATCTATCATACATTAGTTTTTCAAATATTTTAGAAAAGTAAGGTAGAATGGAAATTGGTCTGTAATTAGATAACTCTTTTTTTGACCCTGTTTAAATATAGGAACTACCTTAGCTGCTTTAATTTCCGTGGGTACTTCACCATTTCTAAATGAACAATTGATAATTTCCGCTAAAGGGTTTGCAAGGATTTCAATCAGAGGGGACAATAGGCTATGTGTGGAGCCAGGTCGTCTAAGCCTGCACTATGAGTATCTTTAAGAACTTTACTAGTGCTAACAATTTCATAAGTGGTAGTCGGTAGAAGTACAAAGGAATTCATAGACGAAGGGGGCATATAGGTTTGAAAGGACTGATTAGACTGTGGGATTTTTTGCAGTAAGGTAGAGGCTAGACCAGTAAAGTACGAATTGAATTTATTGTCTATAATAACCGGGTTTGTTATGATTTGATTGTCTATATTAAGTTCTTTTATTCCAGTGTCAATGTTGTTTGTATTAATTATTGATTTAATTGTATCCCATGTTTTTTTCATATCGTTATTATATTTTAAAAATTGGTCAGCATAGTAGGATTTTCCCAAGCTATCTCGTATCTTCTTGTACTTATTTCGATACTCAGTATATTTTTGTTTGGTATGAACAGTCTGGGTTTTTATGTAATTAATATAGAGTTTTTCTTTCTTTTTTACTGATTTCAAAAGGCCTTTAGTCATCCAGGGGTGTAAGGGGGTGTTTTTTTAGAGGTCTTTCTAGGTTGAAGCGGGCAGGCTAAGTTAAAATTTTGTTTTATTATATCAATGAATGAATCATAGGCTGCATTCGTTTCATTTCGAGAACACAGCTGAGTCACAATGGACCAGTCAGTGTTTGTGAGTAGTTCCTGGAACCTATTTAAAGACTCTTTAGTAGTAGACCTATAATATACAGTATTGTTAGGATTGTTAACAGGAGGTGGATTTTTAGAGACCCAAGTTATAATAGGCAGATGATCGGAGATGTCAGTCATAATTATAGCAGAGTCTATGACATGATCAATGGCATTAGTGAAGAAGACATCAATTAGTGTGCTTGATTTAGGTGTGATTCGGGTTGGTTGCAAAATTAGCGGTAGCATGTAATTTGCAGTCATGGAGTTAAGGAAGTCTCTAGTCGGTGGATGCCGTTCAGAGGACAGGAGGTTTATATTGAGATCACCTGCAATTATAAGCTTCTTTTTCTTATAATTTTTTGTAGTTAAGAATTCTAGAAGCGGTTCAGATAGTAGCCTATTATGATAAAGTAAGACTAAGACATCAGAAGAAACCAGAAATAAAATACTGAGATTAAGAGTAAAACTGTAGAGAAGCAACAAAGAGGCATACACTGAAATCGAGAGTAAGCTAAAGATACGGAGAGTGAAAGTATGAAAAGATACAGACATGGAAAACAGAGAAAGGATGATAACCAGTAACATATTCAGGTTATTCGCCAGATGTTAAACCAACAGAAAAAAGAGAATGGGTGGAAACTAATTGGACACTTTGATAAACAATAGAGAGAATTGTATAATTATTACCAGGTTGACCGTGGAAACCAGCAGTAGGCAGAGTCAGAACGTAACAAAGACAGCGTGAGAGAGATAGACTAGAAGACTACAAGAGTCAGGTCCGATGTAGAATACTGCAGCCAATCGTAGAAACCGAATAAATTCTGAAGCAAGAGAGTGCATCCGGATGTGAAGCTTAGAATAAAATCACATAAGGTCATTCCACAGTATTTCAGTCCATGAAAGGTCAAAGTAAAAAAATATTAAAATTTTTAATTATTGATAATTTTCTGTTTTATATAGATAGATAGATAGTTCTAGTTTTGCGATTAGGGTTTTGTGTCGACTTTGACTCAAACTAGTAACTTTGGTGTAGTGCTACAGACTGATTCAAGCTCAATAGCGACTTGTGGAACATTAAGAGCATTGACAATGTTGATTTTCGAACGTTAAAAGAGGTTCTATAAATTGTTTGTGACATTGAAATTTCACTATATTTGTTTAAAATTTGAGCTCTGAGACTACTTGTACAACACCTTGTGAACATCTAAATGATGCAAGCAGCAGGAAAAATTAACTGTTTTCATGAATATTAACTGGGTTTTCTTTATGGTCCATGCGGTAGAGTCCGTAACGCACAGTATGTACTTTAGTGAATGCACAACATCATTACTTATCATGATAACAAACTGCAATTATGATTACATCAACATCAATATCTGGCAATTCCAAAATGGTGTTTCAAAAGATTGCTTATGTAATAGTTGAACAGAAAATCAAGAGAGATCATTTAATCAAAAAGTTGAGGCTCTTGTTTGTAGAGTCCGTAACGCAAGCGTTTTGTTTCACCAGACATGATCCATAATGGCCAACGCAGTCTAACTAATATTGAGCTAATCTATGATTGAAGCGGCATCAGAGAAAAATGTCAATATATTTTAAACAGTAATCATCTGTCTTTATAAACGGTTCAAAGTCTCCTGAATGTAGAGTCCGTAGCATTTTAAAAACCGTGGGATTCCCCTTAAATCACTTTCAGATTGTAATAATACTGAAGCTTACGGAAGCTTGGGTTAATCGTGTTTAACAGACAGATGAAGAGCAATTGAGATGATGAGTTAGACGAATCTAATCTAACGATTTATATAGCGCCGCCAATAATCGATGATGTGTTCAAGCGCGAATGTAGTCAAAGTCATAGTCCATTAGAAGACAGGTACAAAAAGGAGATGACAGGTGAAAAAACGGAAGAGGTCGAAACGCAGTTGGAGTCAAACAACAAATAGGGTCAACAGATAAACAGCAACAGAAGGATGAACAGTTAATTACAGATTTAGGACCATTTGAAATAAGTAGAGATACAAATAAATAAATATAAAGTAACAATTTTTTTATTGCACCTAATACTACTACTTATAGTATTATAGAAACAATGATAAATAAACAGCTATTATTATTTGTTTTATTTTAGTCTTAAATTAAAGTAATTGAATCACCAAAAATTTGAAAGATACTAAGTAGGTAACTAAAGTCGATGCTACAAAAAAATAACGAGAACGAAAAAATAAATAATTGAAATTTAAGCAAATAATTATAGCAGTAGTAGTTGTAAACTGGATCCTCTGGGACAACCACCTAATACACCTAATAATCATAGAAAATACCGTGAATAACCACGCGCACGCCTGAATAACCCCGTTCTTACCATACCACGAGACCAATAATTCTACGCCACAGCCCGCGTCGCCTCATCATCCCGAAACTGATGGAAATCCACGCGGTATCGCTGACATGGCGTAATCGTCGAGTAAATCCCCGCAGTATCGATCGTTGAGTCATCGCGTAATGGCCGGGACAATACCGTAGTTACTTCCAGGCATTTGAAAACTAGCCATCGACTGCATGATTTTATCTTTCGCTTTGTTATATATTTCGTTCACGTCGGTAGAGTCTAAAACGACTTGCGTCTTCGAACGAAATGGGATATCGTCAGAATCTACTTCCCCGGTTTTACTATCCGCGCGCTGCATAGTACAAGTAAGAACAAAATTAATTTTTGTTTGCCGATTCTGAGAGAGTAGTCTCACTACTTGCGACTCCACGGTACTAAGAAAAGACGCGGCATCGATTCCATCCATTCCATCGATCGTGTGTTGTTTGGTAAATCCGTTAATGGCCGACGCAGTCTCTCGAATTTCGAACTTATTTTTTATTGATTTCACTGAAATACTCGAAACTCTTGCCTTCAACGATTTCAATCGTTCATTCACGGGTTTCTGTTCTCGGGGAGTGACGAAATTAATCAACCAATCCTCAAAAGAATTAATTGTTGACCTTACCTTACTCTTCACTTCAGTCAAAACGTTACTAAAAGAAGATTTCCAAGTATTAGACGGAAGTGTATACTTACTACTTAGTCGGAATAAGCGTTGGGACCTTAATGTCTGGAATAGGAGAGTCTAATTTGTGTCCGTTCCAAGGGGTTACGAATGCTATGAGTTCCGCTTTTCGCAGTCTCGAATAGCCGGCCATGCCTTTCTCTTTAGCGATATTTCGCAATTCTTTGACAGTCTTCGATGAGTAGTCCATTTTATATATTGGATTTTATTTCTTTAAGCTAAAACGAGATCATATTTTTCACGTTTCAACTGAGCTTATGTAGACAAACGACAGAGAGATTCGGTATTGCCTCGGCCATTACACCATGAATCATAGGCGTATGATCGAAACTGTGGGAAGTTCCCGTCCAACGTAATCGCCCCATGACTCGATACGATTCAGCGGTTTCGTAACGAGTCAGCGGCGTGGTGATTCACGGTGATTGCCCCGGCCTTTACGCGATGACTCATCGATCGATACTACGGGGATTTACTCGGCCATTACACCATGTCAACGATACCGCGTGGATTTCCGGCAGTTTCAGGCTGACGAGGTGGCGGCGTGGGGTATGGCGTAGAATTATTGGACTCGTGGTATGGTAAGAACGTGGTTATTCAGGCGTGCGCGTGGTTATTCACGGTATTTTCTATGATTATTAGGTGTATTAGGTGGTTGTCCCAGAGGATCCAGTTTATAACTACTAGCAGTGCTCGTTAATATGTAAATATATGAATAAGCTAGCATTCACAGTCCATTATTATGTTAATTGTCTGAATTAGAGCGTGTTATCAATATCGTAATAATGTTTTTAACTTTCAGTCGTGTGTCCGATTTCCATCAACTTCATTCAGACAATCGACGTAGACTTAGGAAGAGATGAATTTGTGCATGGAGTAACTAAACTGCGAGGTGAAATCTACGTCCTCTGTCTACAGTCTGTCTCTGGTCCAAATGTAATTCGTGTCTTTGAGGATCGAAATCCATTTAATCTTCGGAAGATAATTATAATGAAAGAGATTAAAGCTCCCATAGACATTGGATCTAGTGAGAAGGACAATTGTCTCTACGTCTGTGACGATAGAGAGCAATGCGTGTGGAAGATAACAAGAGAAACAGATGACGAACACAAAATCATCAAATGGCTGATCATTGATTATCAGCCAGTGACTCTGTCAGTATGCACTGATGGTCGGTTGTTGAAAGTCAGTTGGTTATCGTCCTCTCTGATGATCTACGGATCAGACGCAGAACTTATTCGATCCATTCAGCTACCAACAGACATCAAGTACCCTGTTCATGCAGTAGAAACATCCATTGGAAATTTCATCATCAGTAACCAAGAGAAGTTGGAGGAGGACGACGACGACGAGGAGGACGACGACGTCGAGGAGGACGACGACGTCGAGGAGGACGACGACGAGGAGGAAAAGGAAGAGGAGGAGGAGGAAGAGGAGGAAAAGAAGAGGGAGGAGGACGAAGAGTGGGGAAGAGAGAAAGATGGAGTGAGTGGGTCAAATGGGAGAAATTTGATCAAAGTGGAGAAAGAGAAAGAAAAGGAGGAAGATGGGAAGGAGGAAGAAGGATGGAAGAGGGATCGGCTGGAAGCGAAAGAGAAAGAGAGTGGGTCAAGCGGGATAAAGAAGAAGACATATTTTGCCGTAAGTGAATTGACCAGAGATGGAGAGATGATTATCCGTCGTTTTATTCCTTCAAACGAAACACAACAAATGAAGGATCCTGAATATCTCTCACTCGATTCAGACGATCAAGTGCTCGTGACTGACAGAGATAATCATAGAGTGATTCTCTTGGATTCCGATCTTAAATGGAATCAAAATCTTTGTCCAACAAAAGAAGAAACAGAAGAAACGAAGATCCAACAGCCACATAGATTGTGCTACGACGAAGAAAAGAAACAACTGATCGTCGGTGGATTTAATAGAGTTAATGTTTACACTTTGAGTCGGAAATAAACTCACTTTTCATCCAGCGTTTCTCACAAACAAAATCCCGTATTATTTCGATATATCCTATCACTCTACTATTATACATAAATATTTCTAACAAATTAATAACAGATGCAATATGAAGTAGGCTATGTGTTTTTGGATTGTTGCTACATTCGAATATTTAGAGAGAGAGAGAGACAGACAGACAGACAGACAGACAGACAGACAGACAGACAGTGACACAGAGACAGACAGACTGAGAGTCAAGAGTCAGAGAGAGACAGAGAGACAAAAAGTCAAAGACAGACAAAGACAGAGAGACAGAGACAGACAGACTGACAGAGACACAGACAGAGACAAAGATAGAATGACTGACTGACTGACTGACTGACTTAGACAATGATAATCGAGACAACGACAATATCTAGGTCTAACCAGCTGACTAGTTCTAATGTTCTATACATTGTATGTCGGTATTTTCTTGGTAAAGTCTATCGCCCAGCTAATGACGTCACAATGCAAGTCACTTTTTAATTAATAATTTGATTATTACAGCGATTTTCCATGTCGCTGCGCTGCAACCATTAGTTTAATTAAACAACGTTAGACTATCGTTTCTGTGATGTGGTACGAATGCGTTATGTGCAATTGTGATAACAGTGTTATAATTACAGTTCAGGCTGTGCAGCTGACATTCGATGTTGCTATAGCCGAACTGGCATTGAAATCTAAGACCAAGCCTTTAAGAGCATGTTATTTTGGACTATCTTATGTCCGTCCATTCGACAATTTATTTTAAAAGAACGAGAGGCTGATCGTAAATCTAAAACGTTTAACCTATTCTTCAGTTTAACTCGCTTCTTAGTCATAGCCATAACCATCAATTTATTGCTCCAAACATTGACAAAGTAACATCTCGCTGTACAAGAAACAAAGATTTGTTGGTCACAAAAGGGAACCCAGAAGAGACCATGGTCCCTCTGGTTAGGGCCACCTATATACTTAGTCAGTTGTTTGATGGTTAACAGAGATTAACTAGTACAGTGCATTCATATAATAGGTATCTAAGTATATTAACATTATTAGTTCAAAGCATTACACCTTAACTAAGAAAACCAGAGAAGGAAGCTAAGAATACAATTAATCGTTCTGATGACCAGGGGCGCAACCACGGTCCAGAAGTTGGGGGACCTACTAGAATGTCTCAGTGGGGGGGTTTCGAGCGCCGAAGGCGCGAAGCTGCGATTGCCGAAGGCAAGAAGCCCCTAACGATTAGGGGGTATTAGAGCGTCGTAAGCTCCCCCATCGGAGCCCCAGAAGCCAACGCAATTTTGAGCATATGATGCCAAATAGAGTACATTTTGGGCTTTAATTTATCTCAAATTTGTCATCGATGATTTCGATATAAAAGTACCTAAACCATCTAGATCTGTGAAAAATGTGACTTTATTATATGGACGTGACAAGGGTTTAAGAGAATTGAACGGAAAAGAGTAGAATAAGCTCTAGAACAGTGTTTGTCAAAACTAGGAAAATCAGCAGGGAGGAAGCCTGAACGGGTCAATTTTCTCAGAATACCGTTAAGGCGTTTATGTTCCCCTACAGTGGCAAATCCCCACCAAACAGAGGAGGCATAAAGTAGCAGTGCGAGGGTAGTAGGCTAGCTCTAGCAACGTCAAAGAGACGTTGACCGTGGGCGACCAAAACTCATGGCGCGAACATGGATTTTCGGGCTTTGCAGCATCTTTTGTCCATGTGTGCCCCAAACGGGCCCAAAGCTAATCCCATCAGAGATGGTGACACCCAAAATAACCATCTCCTGGACCCGCTCGATTCCAGGGATGAGAAGAGAGGGCAATCGGTTTGGACCTCGGTCAGTAGTGGAGGAACTGCAGCTCAGCCTACCAGGTCCTCACAGACGACTGCGGCTCAGCCTACCAGGTCCTCACAGAAGACTGCAGCTAAGCCTACCAGTTCAAAGGTCAAATGATAACATAAGTCGCTATTTGTGCTGACGTTATCAATTTTTGACCCAATCATTCTATGAAGATCACTTTTTGCTCTACATAGCATGGTTCATTTCATGTTCGCCTTAGAAACAACGACTGGCCCACCAATACAACCACTGCCGCGCTTACTCTTGGAGGGGGTAATCAATGAGAAGACGAGTCTGCCTGCCCACATAAAGTCGCTTCTGGGCTCTAAACTATACTCTATTGCTCAATAGTATAAAGTGCATTTTTCCAAATTGTGGTAGTTTTATGTGCAACATCTTTATATAAGTAATAACAAACACAAAGTCTGTAGTTTGACGAGTTTTTAAGCACAAGCAATTCATAAAACGTAAAAGATAAATGAGTCTCTATTCATAGATAAAATATTTTGTAAAGTTTGGTGAATAATACTAGTTAGAATAAGCACATTTTCCAAAAATAATAATTGAAATAGGCGATTCAAACAGAAATAAGAGTCACTGTTCCTGAATAAAACATTAAGATAATACAAAGCTAAATGTATAATAGTTGTTACAATAGAGCAATATCGACGTGTCCATAGGCCTATGCATACGAATCTGTAGAATTAAGCAGAAATCGCTTATCATCAAAAGGTGAAAGTGCTGCTTTGGTTATTTCAAGAGTGTGCAATTCATGATTAGTGCTTCGTATGACAAAGAAATTAGATGAGGTTGGCTGCTCCTTAAAAACACAATTTCTATAATCATCATGTCGTATTCTTTTAAACACATACGATTTCTTTATAGGGCCTACACTTGGCAGTCTTTTTCTCTTTGTTACCTGGGAGCAATAGACTATACATTTTGGAACGAAGACCCACAAACTCTAAGGGTGGTATTGCGTTTGTTTTATCTTTAAACTTACCTATCACCTTTGCATTATTTCTACTGAAAAGGAAATGATCAGTGGGATAGTCAGATGTGTCGTATTCGCTCGAATGCTTTTGCATATCCAAATATACGTCGTCAGTCGCAATGTGATAACAAAGGCTGTCGGTATCCGTAAAGAGCAGCTTGACTCGATCGCCATAAGTGGGTACGATGTGTTCGTAGTGAAAACTATACATTTTCAACTTGGAAATGTCTAGAATGCACATACCGGCGTACAGAGGCTTATTGAGATAGACATTCGATTTAGTTAATTGATAACTGTAAGATCTTCATTTATGATGTGGAAGAATTGAAAAGTTGGTCTGGCGATAAAAACGCTTCGCTCTTCTGGTGTTGGTTACTAGACGAATTTCAAGATGGCGACGTTTTTGTTCCATTGTCTTCCCAAAGACCGAATTATTCATTAATTTGAATAAATCTTTCTCGAAAGCGGATTTGGCCTCCTGACGCTTGGCTGTATTGAAATCTATATACTTTTTCAACCATCTACTTTGTTCAAATTCGAGAATTTTGTGAATTTTTACCAGTTTCATACCCATTTTCAGATAGAACTGCAAATTTCTGTAGTGAACTACATAGTTGATCTTTTTCATCAAATTTGATACTAATTTCTCAGCATGCCCGTTAACTTTGCCTCCAATCTTTTGAGAAACCGACTTTGCGTATGGAGATAGCATGTCATGAGTAATCAAAAGCTTTTCAGGTGCCAAAGGATAATCGTTATGTTTATCGTGGAGATTTTGAGGATAGTCCAAATCAACTTCTAATATGTAACCCATATTATCATCAGTCGTTTTAGATTCCAACTCAAAATCTTCAATTTCGTCCGAATCTAGGAATCTGAACTCGCTAGTTGGTAAAGGTTCACTCATCGCGAATCCATATAGATTATTACAATCAAGATATGTCATAATAGCTGTTTGGCACATTTTCATCGTACAAATCACCCAAATACGGATTATTGGACTTTGCATAACGGTTAGAAATCATAGAAACGCCGCCGCGCATTCCCTTCTCGATGAAACGATATTGATTGGGATCTGTTATTAGTTGCAAAGACACGCCAGTCATTTTCAAGCAGGCATCAAAACTCAACCCGGGCGAAGAATAATAGTGCAACGGATCTAATTTATAATAATTCATTGACATCTTTCTAAATTCTTCAAACACATCGGCGAGTAAAAGTACATCGGTTTGCAAATAAAGATCGTGATAGTCGCGCATGGAGTGCATATCAAATTTATTCCAAATCATTTGGGCGTGTTCGTAATCAACGTCGCTAATATAATTCTCATCAGTTAGGCAGCTGAAGAAGTGTTCCTTCGTCGGCAAGGTAGTTTCCACCATTCTTTCCGCAGAATCCATATATTCATATGGAAATATTCCCTTTCGAAGAAGCAAATTGAATTTGTCGTCGTCTCGGTAAAGCCGGCGCAGGTGCATAAATTTAGAATCATCCTCTTTCGACAGATTTTTCGACAAAACGTCTAGACTGCAATTTAGGAACTGGAGCGAGTCCAGAAATCTTAAACCATTAATTTCAAACGCCAGATATTTTTCCATGTTTGTCGCTATGACCGAAACGTCTTGCGATGCAAATGACTGAACCCTAACCCTAACCCTAAGCACACCTTCGTCCAGTCATTGGCAGTCCAATTTTTGTACTGTTTTGCCCATAGCAACCTCTTCTTCATCATGGCCGGTGTGAGTTTGGCTTTCTTAACAGGACGCCGCGCAGTTAATCCAGCATTACACAACTCACGTCTCACAGTTCTGGGTGAAACCTTTACGCCATACTCTGATACCTGACGAAAGAGCTCGGAACTTGTTGCTCTACGATTGGATTTACAGAGTCTGATCAGAATTCGTCTGGTCCAAGTACAAAACCTTGATTTCATGCCGCTACGCTTCCTGTTCTTGGTTCTTTCTTCACAGAAATCTTGACCAAGGTCTAATTCTCTTTTAACTCTGTTAACAAAAGCTGCAGAAATGTCACATTTCTTAGCAATCTCCCTCTGACTTTAGAACTGCTCCTTAATCAAAGTTTTAACAGCAGAAACCCTCAGGCTACCAAGCTTTTTTTATTTTTTTACCACCCCCCCCTGGATTTTGGGTCTGGTTTGAGATATCATATCTTGTAATATATCATTGGATTCAGCATTCATTTCTGCACAGAATGGTATATTTAGTTGACATTATGTGAATGCCCCCTCGAAATTACATCACTTTTAACAACGGAACCCCTTAATTAGCGATATTTTATTATTATTGCGTACATTTTGTACTTTTTGGATAAAAATATATAAGATTATGTGTGTTTTGAAACTGATCTATGTCACATACATCCCTACAAATGTTTATATACGTATAAATATACATACATACATATATATCCATACATATATATCGGTTTACGTTGTAATGCTTTATTCAGCCATTTTCACACAAATTACGCGTATTATTATTTATTTTGATCACTTCCGGTATTCAAAAAACAAATTAATCAGTATGAAAAAATAGCACTACATGTCCTCTATGCAACGGCATAATTTATTTTTCTTCAAAAATAAATTATAAATACGTTATAATCGAAAAAACATGAAAAATGTGTGTAAGTGTAACCTATTTTCATACATTTTAATTTATTTTGAGCACTTCCGGTTGTCTCAGGTCAACTCTCTGACCAAAGAAATGTAGCCCCACATTCCCTCTATCGACTGGTATAATTTGTGTCTCTTAATATTAAACGACGGATAAGATATAGTCGAAAATCTAAGGGGGGGGGTGGTATCCACCCCCCTGGTGCCTCGGGTATATCGGGTATAACGTTTGAATGGTGTGAGCTACCACCATGATGTTTACCTCAAAATGTGCGCCAATGAATCTGCTACAGCTACCTAATTTGCAAAAATTTTATTCCATATGAAAAAAAAATTTATGCATAAAAACCTAGGGGGGGTGGCAACCACCCCCCCCCTTGGTAGCCCGAGGGTTAAATCTTTAATTTTACCCATTTTTGATAGAAAAAGTCAAACTTTCCGTGAATAACAGTTATTTCAGTGACAACTGACTTTCACCTACATAACCAGAGAACATAATCTACTCAAAAAAACACAGATATCACTAGCGCAGAGCATTGATAATATTATTTCATGAAATTTTAACACTTTCACTCGTGTGTTTCTAATGTTCTGTCTGTGAACAGATGTTTTGCATATATAATGAGCACAGGTGTTCTTTAGGTTGATATATATATTATAAGGTGAATCGAGTGTTAAGCGGTTTTAGTCTTAGGCCTTAGTTGCGCGGTCGGCTTAGCGGGCGCTTGGCCTAAAGTAGCCTAAACATTGGCCGACGCTCAACACCTGCTAATTAGCGCGCCAAAATTAGAAACTTGCTGACGGCAGTTTTTTGAACAGTGTAGAGTGTAGTAGTTGTTTTAATGCAGTAGAGAACTGTATGTTAGAAGTTACAGTTGAGTGGTGTTGATAATAAATTTGATATTGATGTTTGACTTTTCATAACTGTGTTTGGAGAAAGAAGAAACTTTTATAAAGAACTGTGTTAAATTATTAAACAGTTAAACGACGTTGAGCATATTATAGGTAGAGGTAAGGAAAAGTGTTTGAGTTAGGTCACAACTAAGAAAGGACAGAAGAGTTGGTGACATATTTGGTGACAGCGGTGGGATCCAACAACGTCGGTGGGATTCCAACAACGTCGGTGAGATTCGAAACAACGTCGGTGAGATTCGAAACAACGTCGACTGGTGAATACGCACTAAAATCATCGGTAAATCTACGACAACGAAAGCCTCAACGACAAAGGTATACAAGTTTGTTGTTTGCAAACAAAGAACAATCCCCTTGATTCAAACACAAAAGAAAACTCGTGTTTTCCAGAAAGGAAATCACACAAGTAAAGAAGTAAGATGGAGAAATTAAGTGTCAAGAAACAAGCAGAACTGAAGAAGATGTCTTCTGAAAGATTAAAACAGCGCTTGTTAAAGGCTGGTTTTGAAGAAGAGAAACTGAAAGATATGTCACGTGAGGACATGTTAGAAGCGCTAGCTGAAGTCTGGCTTAAAGAAGAAGCAGAAGAAGAGGAAGGTGCTGTCGGTGGTGCTGTGGAAAAGGTTATTGAGAAACCACCTGGGCCTATGACTATGGAGATGATGATGCAATGGATGATGATGACAAGACAAGAAGAGAAAGAGAAAGAGGAGAAAAGCGAAGACAGGAAGAATTACGTCTTCAAAGAGAAAAGAAGAGAAGGGAGAACGTCTTCAAAGAGAGAAAGAAGAGAAAGAAATGCGAGGAAGAATTACGTCTTCAGAGAGAGAAAGAAGAGAAAGCAGAAAATGCCAGACAGGAAGAATTACGTCTTCAAAGAGAGAAAGAAGAGAAAGCAGAACAAGTTCGTGTAGCAGAACTTGAGTTGCAAAGGCAGCAATTTGAGATTCAATTAGAGCAATTGAGAAGAGAT
Source organism: Aporrectodea caliginosa (assembly GCA_020284085.1). NCBI lineage: Eukaryota > Metazoa > Annelida > Clitellata > Crassiclitellata > Lumbricidae > Aporrectodea > Aporrectodea caliginosa. The sequence continues at coordinate 401,610 of JACEVL010000285.1, read as the reverse complement.
AGAGAAGATGCTGAAAGGAGAAGATTAGAGCAGATGATTGAATTTGAAAGGGCGCGGAAAAGTGACGAAGAGATACGTCAGCAACAGATTGACGACAAGAGACTACGTGAAGAAGAAAAGGAAAAAGTGCGAATTTCAGAGTGGGAACGAGCAGAACAGGTTAGACAAGAAGAACTGAAATTACAGAAAGAAAGCATGGAGAAGGCGGAAGAGGAAAGACAAGAACGTTTAAAGTTGGAAAAAACAAAAATAGCATTGAAAGAAGCACAACTCAAAGAGGAGAAGGAAAATAGAGAAGCACAAGAACAAAGAAGGAAAGAAGAACGAGAAGAAGAGAAAAGAAAACAAGAAGAAAGTGAAACGATGGTTTCGAAAATAAAGAAAATTGGTGATGCCATGAAACATGTGTTACCTAAAATGCCAAACGATATGATGGAGGTGCCATTATATTTCGAAACGGTGGAGAATGCGTTTCGTAGTTTCAACGTGCAGGAACAATTCTGGGTGAAGTTACTGTTACCCTTGATGACTCCGAAAGCTAGAACTGTTCTAAACAGATTGTCATTCGCTGATTTAGACGATTATCAGATCGTGAAACAGCACTTGTTAAAAGAATTCAAGTTGACACCGAGAGAGTACAGATCGAAGTTTATTGATGCGAAGAAGACAGCTGAAGAAACATATACAATGTTTACAGCTAGGCTGAAGAACTTGTTGAACTATTATGTGAAAAGTCGCAAAGTGGATAAGAATTTTGAGAAGCTGTTTGATTTGTTAGTGGCGGATAAGTTGAAAGAATCACTACCACCAGGTCCACTACAGTTTGTGTTGTCGAAGGAAGGAACTGATTGTTACGAAGCTAGTGTTGTTGCAGACCTAGCGGACATTCATGTTAATAATCGAATTGGTTTGGCAATTCCGAATAAGACAAGTTTTGGTTTTGTACCCAATGGCAAAAGAAATCAACAGTTCACTCCAAATTTTGGTTTTCATTGGAAGAGCAATCAAGAAACAGGGAATCAGTTCAGAGGTACAGAAGTGAAAACAAATTCTCCGGTTGTTCACGAGAATAGAGAGTCGATGATGGCCAGACAACGTCAGGTATATAACAAGTCACCACCAAGGTTTGTCGCGAGAGAAGGCAATGCATCGTTTACTCCATATAAGAGAAAAGAAAGCATTGAACAACGAGGTGCAGTGGTGAAACGTTGTCACAATTGTGGATCAGACAGGCATTTGATGAAATTCTGTCCAGTTCCGGTTACAACCTCAAATTATGGTGAAAAACAAGAAAATTCGAGGGTGAATCGAATTCAAGTGGTTGATAATTCAGAAAGTCAAGCCACAGAACATCAGAATAATGAAACTGAAGTAAAGTCAGTGATGAAATGTCATCTTTCACCTGATATTCAGAAAAAAATTCTATTGGACAATGGAATGCAGAAAGAAATGGCTGGAAAAGATGAAAGTACAACATTGAAGAAAGTGTTATTGCAGTACGTCGAGGTAGAGATTCGTGGAACAGCAGGAAAAGAACCAATGAAAGTTAAAGCACTTATTGATTCTGGAGCAGAGGTTCCGGTGATTAGTGAAGAATTACTGGAAGGCATGAAGGTGGAGCAGATTGGAAAAGTGAATTTACAATGTGTGGCAGGAGATGCCATTCCTGCAAAGTTGGTGAAAGTTGATGTAAGGCTGTGTTGTAACGATGTGGAAGAAGAGGTAATTCCGCATAAAGTCAAATGTTCACTTACACCTTATGTAACATTGATGTGTGCTAGTATTGCAAAAATGGGAAGCACAGAAAGATTCTTGTTGCATCCAGAAATCATTGCAGAACTTAAAGCCGTGCCACAAGTGAAAATGATACAAGGAGATGTGCAAGCGAATGTAACGACGAGATTGCAGAGTCAGCGAAAGAAAGTGGTAGATGTCGAAGAGGAAAGTGAAACTGAAAGTTCAAGTGAAGAGGAAAACGAAAGCGATGATCAACAAAGTTTAATGCAAGATGGTATAACAGCAGAGATGAATGAACAAGAGATGGCTGCATGCAAGAATGGTAATCTAAATGAAACGAAAGAGGATAATGATTGTGATGTGGAGATAGGAGATTTGTTTCAAGAAGATGAGAAAGATGAAGAACAACAGATGCAGATTGCAGACGCAAAGAAATTCGAAGAACAGCAGAGACAAGATGAATCATTGAAAGCATGGTGGACGTTAGCGCCAGATAAAGAATCTGAATTCTGCGTGGTAAATGGCTTACTGTACAAGAGATATCGAATATTAGAGCAAACGATATATCAATTGGTGTTACCAAAAGAGCGACGAATGAAAGTGATGGAGTTGGCTCACGAATCAGTATTTGGAGGACATCTTGGAGAAGAGAAAACTAGAGAACGAATAAAGTTGTCTTTTACGTGGCCAAAGATGAGAAGAGATATAATGAAATTTTGCAAATCATGTGAGAAATGTCAATTAAAGGCAAGAAGTTTGGTGATGGACAGGGTTCCTATCACTCCAATTCCAAGAGAAGATGTAAGCTTCAGAAGAATTACTATGGATTGTGTAGGCCCAATCGAGCCAGCATCTGCTGCAGGTCACAAGTATTGTTTGTGTATTGTCGATTCTTGCACCAGATGGCCTACAGTGTTTCTGTTGAAATCGTTAACTGCAAAAGCTGTGTGTGATGCTTTGATGGAGTTGTTCATGAACGTTGGTGTACCTTCGGTGATCACAAGTGACCAAGGAACAAATTTTACTGCTAGTCTGACAAGAGAATTTCTGAATTTAATGGGGTGTAGTCCAAGATTTGACACGCCAGGTCATCCAGAGGCAGCTGGATTAGTAGAAAGATGGAACCAAACATTCAAGAAAATGATCCATCATGTAATTGTTGACAATCCAAGGCAATGGCACAAAGTAATTCCGTTTACAGTGTGGGCATTACGAGAAGTACCGAATGCAACTACTGGAATTGCTCCTTATATGTTGGTGTATGGAAAGATTCCGCGTGGACCACTGGCAATTCTAAAAGAAAGTTGGACAAGAGAAATTAATTTACCACCTCATATTGGAATACAACCAGAAAAGTACTTGAAAGACATGAAAGCAAATATGGAAAAAGCATTACTGTTTGCAGAATCATATTCACGAGAGAAGCAATTACAGTATACGAATCAATACAACAAAAGAGCGAAACATAAAGAATTTGAACCGGGTGAAAAAGTCATTGTGTTATATCCGACTTCAACGAATAAACTGATTTCACGATGGCATGGTCCATGTACTGTCATACAACGAAGATCAAAGTACTCTTATTTGATTGATATGGGTGACGATTGTCGAAAGATAATTCACGCAAATAAAATCAGAAAGTACATTACAAGAGCAATGAGTTGTGGACTAATCGTCGAAGAAGATGAAGACTTTGGTTCAGTGGTTGAACTGCTGACGAAGAATGACTTGCAAGATGAAAAGAACTCACTGAATCTCGATCCTGATCAGATTAACCATTTAACATTGACTCAACAAAAACAATTGCTGGAAGTACTGAACAAATATTCTGATCGATTTTCTGAAAAGCCTGGATTATGTACATTGGTTGAACATGAAATTGAACTGAAACCGGAATTTCGTGAAAAAGAATTTATGGCTTACCGAATTCCACTCATCTATCGAGCAGAAGTTGAACGACAAATTAAAGAAATGCTTCAAGCCAACATTATAAAACCATCTTCGAGCAGAATGGCAAGTCCGCTGGTTATTGTTAAAAAGAAAGACGGTTCTCTGAGACTTGCCTGCGACTACAGATACATTAACTCGTTCACTGTGGATTGTAAATATCCGATGCCGATTGTAAAAGATGTGTTGCACAAAGTTGGAAAATCAAATGTGATCTCGATTTTTGATTGTCGAAGTGCTTACTGGACTTGTCCTGTTAAGCAAACTGATCAATGGAAAACTGCTTTTGTTACTCACAATGGACTGTACGAGTTTACTCGTGTTCCTTTCGGAATGATCAACTCAGGAAGAACATTTGTTAAAGCAATTAACATGGTTTTACAGCCTATAAATGAATTTGCTGAGCCCTATGTAGATGACATTGCTGTGCATTCAGATGATTGGAAGATTCATTTACAGCATTTAGATGCATATTTAATGCAAATGAGACTGCATAACATTACTCTGAACTTAAAGAAATGTATCTTTGGTAAGAGTGAGGTAAAGTTTATCGGTCATGTGGTTGGTTCTGGAACGATTCAAATGAATCCAGATAGAATTGAAAGTTTAATTAATTTGAAAACCCCAGAAACGAAGAAACAAGTTAAGCAATTGCTTGGATTTTTTGGTTACTATAGACAGTTTATCAAAGATTTTGCACAGATTGCGAAGCCTCTATCTGATTTGACAAGCAAACATGTTTCAGATAAGATTGATTGGACTGATAGACATCAACAGGCATTTAATTTACTTAAAGATGCTGTACGCTCTAAAGTTGTTTTATATGTTTTGATGTTGGAAAACCTTTTAATTTGTACTGTGATAGCAGTGATTTTGCAGTAGGAGCTGTTTTAACACAGATGGATGATAAGGGAATAGAGCGCCCTGTGTCATTTATAAGTCAGAAGTTGACTGACACCCAGAGGAGATGGGCAACTGTGGAGAAAGAAGCCTATGCTATTGTTTGGGCTTTAAATAAGTTAAAAGAGATAATCATTGGATCTAAAGTTCACATCTTTACCGATCACAATCCTTTAACTTATCTGACTGAATCTATGTCTAAGTCTGCTAAACTGGTGCGTTGGGCTTTGGCACTGCAAACTTTTGATGTAGAAGTTAATTATAAGAAAGGACGATTAAATGTTGTAGCAGATTGTTTATCTAGATTATAAGATTGTTTATTTTATTGTATTGTATAGTATTAAGTTTATTGCATAATTTAGTACATGATGATTTCGCAAATTTTTAAGTTTAATTTGCTCAATCCAAAGAAAGGGAAGGAGGTAATGTGAACAAATGTTTTGCATATATAATGAGCACAGGTGTTCTTTAGGTTGATATATATATTATAAGGTGAATCGAGTGTTAAGCGGTTTTAGTCTTAGGCCTTAGTTGCGCGGTCGGCTTAGCGGGCGCTTGGCCTAAAGTAGCCTAAACATTGGCCGACGCTCAACACCTGCTAATTAGCGCGCCAAAATTAGAAACTTGCTGACGGCAGTTTTTTTGAACAGTGTAGAGTGTAGTAGTTGTTTTAATGCAGTAGAGAACTGTATGTTAGAAGTTACAGTTGAGTGGTGTTGATAATAAATTTGATATTGATGTTTGACTTTTCATAACTGTGTTTGGAGAAAGAAGAAACTTTTATAAAGAACTGTGTTAAATTATTAAACAGTTAAACGACGTTGAGCATATTATAGGTAGAGGTAAGGAAAAGTGTTTGAGTTAGGTCACAACTAAGAAAGGACAGAAGAGTTGGTGACACTGTCCTTGTACTAAATTTAGTGAAAAGAAGAAAAATTTCCCGGAAAATATTTTTCCCAATTAAAACTAACCTCCACCTATAACCAAAAGATATAATCAATTCAAAAAACCCTAATATTACTAGCGCATAGCATTAAAAATGTAATTTCACACACTTTGTAGTGTTTTATATATGTGTTTCTAATGCTATGGCCAGCACTGTATGGTGGTTGCGCCTATGCTGATGACTTATCCATATGCGTAACTGATGTTGATATAGCTTTCAATTTGAGATACTGCGAAGTTCTTGAGGTATTCTGTTCAGTTCCTCTGGGCCAACACGATCGAGAATTTACGAGTGTTTGTACGTGCAATCTCAATTCTGTATGACGCTAAGATTTTTTTTGTTATGTTAGTGAATGTCCTAGGCTAGGCAATAGAAGTTGACATGGGAGCTAGGCCATATGTAGTAAGTATATCCATAGGCGTAAACTTGTCGAAAATATTGGGAGGGCCCATTGCCCTCACTCCCCTTCCAATCGTATGTGACGGGAGGTGAAGGGATGGGGTTCTGGGGTGCACTGCAAGCTCCCCCCAGTGGGATCCGGGGCGAATCATTTTAAGGCCTGCGATGACCGTATAATTGTATGGTTTGCATAACATTCTAGAGACTGGCGTGGGGTGCACGATAGTGTAGTGGTTAGCGCGCTGGACTGTCAATCGAGAGGTCGTTGTTCAAATCCCCGCCAGGGCAGAAATTTAGTTCTAAATTTCTGTTCCACCAGCACCCTCTTGCCAACTCAGCTATAATGAGTACACTGAGTATAGCTACACAGGTCCAGAGTCTGCCGGAGATATTTCCCAGGTCATGACCTAGAGCAGTTCAGGCCCCGTGCATGCACCAGCCTGCACCCCGAGGGCCGAGGCATATCAGCCCCAGAGCCTTGAGCGTCCCGTTGTAGGGTTAAAGGTCGGGCAGACAGAGCTATAGTCTGTCTGAGCGTTCCACTGGCTCCAATGATCCTCAAATGCACACGTATGGCAGGGCACAAATATACTTACATGGAGAATACAGTACTTATTGGAAAACTCGAGGTTTATTTTTAAGAAGATTAGCCTACTAGCTCTGGCAAAAAAGTGTGACTCTATCTAACACCGAAGTATTTTAGTATCATGAATGAAAACAGAAAAAGCAAAGCAATAGGTTTCGTTAATTATGCATACAATCTCGAACTATTAGTCCTACTAGCTAATTCAGATATCCTTGGCAAGCCTGGTGCTTTTGTCCAGGTCTCTATGTCTGCCCGACTTCAACCAACCAATAACACACTTTTCGGCATTCCATAGGGCGAGAGGTGGACCATTTATACCAATCATTAGTAAGTCATTTACAGGTATAACGATCAACCTGTTTCTTCCACTGGCTTGATAGAGATTCATAATTTTGACTGAATCATCTGTCACAATCAGCTGAAAAAACAGGCAATACCTTTTTAACAGTGCTATCAAACTTTTTGTTTCCTAACATTGCACCATCACTATTTTTAATATAGCATATTCTTCTACAATATCGGTCAGTAGGCCTAAAAGATTTCTCATTAACACTTACCAGCTTTTGATTCATAACCTTCTCAGCTTCATTGCCACATCGTCTTAATTTAGTTGTTGCAGTTATAGTTTCTCCGTCACGTTCTTCACTAGCAGCAAATTGCTTTTTGCGCGAAAATCCACTCGTAAGTAGCCTAAACTCATTAAATTTTTACGTGGCACTTGATAAAAGCCTCGTTTATAAGTGTAACGAATCCAATAGAACCCCCAACAAGACGCCGCAAGTGTAGAGATAGGCCCTATACGGAAATAAAACGGCGGCATAATGTGACATGATACGTTCATATATACATGTATATATGAATATATGAATCAATATAGGCTATATATATATATACAATATTATATATATATATATACTGGAAAGTCGATCATTTCTTCGGAAGATCCTGGGGCTAACCGTGGATCCCGAAATATTTAGTTCTCCATGGGCTAACACATGTTGGAGATATTTGGATGCGCGCGAAAATCAAGATACATTGAGCCGCTGAAAGCTGCTGGGGGCGGTGGGGGGCGTATAGCTTGACCCGCCCAAGGTAATTACACTGCTGCATGGACGGCGTCCAGGCTGTGGTGGTCTGTTGGTCTAATAAGTGGCAGGGCCAGGGCAGCGTTCAGCCTTGAAACTAAGTGCCTGCCTAGACGCCGTCCATTAAAACTTTAAGCCCCGAGTTTAGGCGAAAAAATATATTACTACTGTCATAATATTGGAGGGGCTCAATGTATGGGCAAGCCTGACGCCTCAATTATTGGGGGGGCTCGAGCCTAGCGGCCTACAGGAGTTTACGCCTATGAGTATATCGATGAATGAATTAATTAATCTGTATTTATTTGATTTGTGCAACTTTTAGAATCCAGAGCTGCATGAGTAATTGTTTTGTGTGAGAATAACTCATAATATTACAGTCAAAATTTGCAGAAATTTAAAAGAATTCAGATTTTTGTTGGCTAAAGTCATAGCTGATACCTAAAGTATGACCATGTGTGGGGCGCAGTGGTGTAGCGGTATGTTCGGTGCCTTGCAGCTGGAGGGTTGCGGGTTCGAATCCACCTCAAGCCGCAACTTAGGGACCCTGGGCAAGTCCTTCACTCGCAATTGTTCATGCGCTTCGGCGTGAAACTCCGATTAAGTGTCCGCGCTGTAGTCGGGAGCGCCTCTGAGTAGAAATCTTGAAGGGGAGCTATAACAAGTGCTAATACATACATATGACCTAGTATTTGAATTTTGTTGGTAAAGAGCCTATTTCAAAGTAAGGCCGATAATCTTGAGGTTAAATGTTTCCATTTGCTTCCAATTACAGCGAAGAATCTATTGAAATCAAGCTTATGGATTACATGACTTTTAACTGTAGCCAACCGCAGTGTATCGAAGCTAGATTATTAACCCTCATGCGACCAACATGTCTCACTCCTTAATATGACCAACTGGGGTCCCTTGGTACCCCAATAGTCATGTCGCGTTCAGTGCTCTCTGCTCTTGCTGAAATGTCACTTCATCTTGCTACAAGTTGAAGTGACATCAGTTTATCTTTCACCTCTGTATTGCATTGTATTGTAGCTATAAATTTATATAGCGCCTCTCGCAGTGTACATCAATCAAAGTGTATTGCTCACCATCTAATAGTCTGAAAAGACAAAATTAGCACTCTAACCTAATGCCAAGATTGACCTAACTAATTACTAAATTAAACATTGTCATGAGTTTTGCTGAGTGCAACTTCCACAGTGAACAGTTTTAATAGCAGCTATCACAGACGGCTTGCTGACGACTGTGTTCGCCACACAAGAGCTCAGTTCTTGGCGCCCACGCCTGGCGTTCATTTCCTCAGAAACACGAGGTTTGTTGCTACGGAATGTACCAACATAGCCTAATCGTTCGATCTGCAAGTTGCTGCTCTGCAAGATCAAATGATGAAAAAGTAATCTGCCACCACGTTCCTGCATGCCACTGTACTCATGTACGTTCTCCTGTCTCATGATGAGTTCCCTCATGTCTGTCCAGATATACATCCGAGGCCTATGGATATGGAATAACAGCATCGCAGCACCACCGTATCTTGATACCGTATTTTGCAGGTTTGGACGGTATACGTACTTCCTGAAGTTAATCATGCCATGGCAAGCCACCAGCTGCTCATATATGCACATATCTCGACCAGCAAAAAAAACTTTGGCACTTGAGCAGTAAACATCGTTCATACGATTCGACTGCTGCTTGGATTGTATGAGTAATGAGGTTTTCAGTGACATATATATATAATTATATATATATATATAATTATATATATTTAACGAATATATACGTATATTAGTCACGGAAAGCCGCAAGTTTGTTATGGTTCAGCTTTTCATCGAGTGTTGACTTGATATCGAATCTCATGCAAAATACTATAGTCCAGGTAGTATAGGGTTAGACCTGGGCAATTGCATCAGAAGCAATAATTATTCATTTGTCATTGTATCTTACCTCTGACCCGATATATGAATATTTAACTGGTTTTGGCGGCAATATTGGACGCGATCTTGGATAGTCGTATTGCCACACTATTGCCATTACGATAAATCGATTCCTTGGCCTTGAGCTTATTTAAATTTGACACTTCATTTGTTATTGTATCTTACCTCTGACCCGATATATGCATATTTTACTGTTTTTGGCGGCCATATTGGACGCCATCTTGGATTGTAGCATTGCCACACTATTGTCACTATGATAAATCGATTCCTTGACCTTGAAAATATTAAATTTAAACTTAATTTGTTATTACAGTTTACCTCTGACTTGATATATAAGTTTTTTCTTTTATGGGGGCCATATTGGACGCCATCTTGGATAGTAACATTCCGACACTATTGCCACTACGATAAATCGATTGCTTGACCTTGATAGTATTAAATTCGACATTTCATTTATTATCCAAGCTTACCTATGACCTGATATATACCTGTTTTCTGTGTAGACGGATTTTTTTGGGTTTCGGATATGTTATTCAGCAATGGAAACTGAGCAGGAAACCGTTTAGAAAGCTTCTGAAGCAATTTTGCCCAGGCTCAATTTATATTAGAGATAGATTGCCTGGACTACTACTGAAGCTGGGGTCCTGCGGGATCCCCTTGATATTTTATATTTAAAATATAACTTTTAAAGCAAAACCGGTTTTCAGTCTACCCGAACAATGAGCGATATCCAAGTGACAAATTCATAAGATACCGTGAAAAAATACTGGATACTTCAAAAGTTACACAACCCGATGCTGTGCTGGGGTCAAATTCGCATAAGGGTCAAATTCCATATTTAGATTAATTTGTTTTATACATAGCAATTTAGCATGAGTTAGATAATGACAAACCGTCACAAACGGTCGGATGATCCACGAGGAAAGAGAAATTCCGAGAACCAATTGCAAATAAGTTTGCAAGGGTGATTCGAAACGAGTTCTGCAGTCATTTCTTAGACTACGTACGGTGATCGTTGATATTTCTGAAACAGCAACCCTGCACGTGTAATGTTAAATACGATTGTCTCTAACTGATGAGTAACGGCAAAAGCCTAAGTTAACCCTCTCGCACACAAACTACACTGCTTACGAGGAAGGTCAAAATGAACCCAGTAGCAGCGGGTATTGCAGAAGGAACTGGTTCAAAAAGCGGCAGGTCCGGTCGATCAAGTCTACTGCAATGATTGTATGTATGTGCGAGGGACGTGTACATGTGCACACTTTCGACGATACGGGAAAAGATCGTAATCGTAATATCTAAATTTCTACAACGCCAAATTATTGACAGGCACTTAATCAAAACAAAATCGAAAGGCAAAAGGGTCAAGATCCAAGAAGCAGGCAGGCAGACAGACATTCAGAAGGCTAAGATGGAAGGTGTTTAAAACGGTCATGGAGTTGAGAGGAATAGAAGGAATCGGGATAGGATTTATGAAAAATCAGTGTTTTCACTTTTGAGTGAAAGACCTGTGGAGAGATAGCAAGAGGCGAACTTTCGGCGAGTTCGTAGGATGGATCGGATATTTGTCGTAATATTGGCAAGAGTTTATTCCATAGAGGCAGAGTAGCTATGGCTATGGAGCGATTTGAAATTTTAGTGTTGAGGTGACGGAAGGGCGCTGGACTGTTAGGATAGAAGAGGAGCGGGTTGAGCGAAGTGGTTGGACCGTGTAGGCTACTACTAACGGAGATAGGATCGCTGGTGAAGTGTGTTATACTAAGTAAAGCATCATTCGGTCTACACCTATTCTGTTGAAATTATATAGAGGTGTCCCTATTTAGCGGGATCTTTGATCCCTTCAGGGCCTTCCCTTGTGGCATTCAACAATCCATGCTTAAAAGTGCAATCTGATTTGTAATATTATTGTTTATTGTTGTTTGGCTACAAATAAACGATTGATTGATTGACTGATTGAAGTGAATGATATGACATAATGTTGTATTCGGTCAGATAATTTTAAGCCGGTGGAAAGATTTGTGGCTGCTGTGATGTGGTGGTGTTAGGAAGTTCTGGTGATAGAAAGAGGAATAATTTGGTGTAGTCCGCATGTAGGTGATGGTCATCTGATGAGCGAGCTGAGCTGACTAGTGGAGAGGATGAACAAAAGGGGCCCAAGAACAGATCCTGGCGGAACACTGCAGGTGAGAGATCATGATTGGGATGAGGTTTCCTGTGTTAACGGAGAAAGAGTGGGAAGGATTGAACCCAGAGGAGAGCAGTCTCAGTAAAACGAACCATATAAGGGCGCAGACAAAACGACGCAGACAGAACGGCGCAATTCAAAGTACCCCGACAAAATGGCGCAGACAATACGGCGCAGTACAAAGATTATGATACCCGCGCAGTACAAAGACTATGATAACCTTCCAACAGACCGTCGATTGTAATCACCCGTCGGTGTACAAACTTATGCATCATTAAATTTCGTCAGGAGCAAGCTCACTACGAACTGAAGATAACGAGATATCGTTCCGGATTCCGGCAGCGAGGAGCATCGAAGTCACCTTACTGCTGGGCGATTACTTGAGTGGTAGGCTATCGCTCACAAATCACAATTGTTAACGTTAACATTATTTTAGACTTGCTTTTAATGCCATCGTATGAACTATAAGACTTGTTGAAGTTACTTCTTTATATAGTAGATATTTTAGTATAATTTTATGCTTCTGCTAACATGGTACACGGGTATCCCTAACTTAGCGGGACTTCTGTCCCTTCTGGGAACCCGATTGTTTCCCTCTAACGTTAATTAGATAATCATGTGATCTGTCTGTTTTTAATTTTCAAACTTACGATTGTTGATTATGATTATTCTGGATCACTACTTGTAAACTATTCTATGGAAACAATAAAAGGATTGATTGATTGATTGATTGATTCTACTATTATGACAACGTATGAACTATGAACTAGGCTATAAGACTTAATGAAGTTTCTTAGTTGTTTCTAGTATATATTTTATTTTAAAATTTTGTTGCTTATACTATTAAACTATTATAAACTATTGTTCTTTAGTTCAGTTTTGCGCCGTTTGTCTACGCCGTTTTGTACTGCGCCGTTTTGTCTGCGCCGTTTCGTCGACGCACCTGATCAATGATATAGAAGGCTGCAGAGATATCAAGAAGGCAGAGACAAGAGACTTGTTGATGAGATTCGATAGATACAAGTTTATTGTAGATGACTTCCCTCTACAGGGAGTAGTGATTTAGTTGGTGGTGCTTCATATAACCTTACTAATATGGGTCAAGGAGTGAGTTGAGATCAGGTAGTCACTGATCCGATAAGGATTCAGGACTATGCGTTCAGTTAGTTTAGAGATGGATGACAGGTTGGAGACAGAGTGTTTTACGAGGAAGGAAATTGCCAGTAGATAAAGAGTGCGCAGTCTTTCAATAGGGAGGTAGGCATTGCATCGAGTTCGCACTGCTAGTTTGGAAGATATTTCAATGTGTATGAAACATCAGTCAGTCTCTGATGTTGATTGACAGATAGCGATGATCGAGGTAAGGAGGGTTCGAGGGGTTATGTAAGGAGCGAATATCTGCAATTGAATCGATTGTGGTTGAACCAAGAACGAATAACGCCGCATGATGACAGTTTGCAGTAGGCTACTGAAGCCAACAGAGACATGAAGCCTAGATAAGGTAAACGAAGATGCCGAATCAGACGTGAAAGCGCCATTGATTTCAGATTTTAAACCGTTGATGTCGGTCAACCTCATCTGCGAGCAGAAATACTTGGTTCAAGACTGTGAGGATGATATCGAGTTGTTCACAGCTTTTGTTAGTCAGCAAGACGCAGAGCAAATGCATCTTTTTAAACCCATTCGCCACACTTATTCTTGAAAGCTCTCTAATTACATTACGACACTATTCACCCTTCGAAACACACTGACTGTACAGTAGGCATGAAGGAAACCTACAAAACATGGCGCTGTTGTTGAAACACATAGAGTACAACCATTACAACTGGAATATCTACGGTAATCTAAAAGTAGTACCACGGCTACTAGGAATGCAGCTCATATACAGGGTGCGGCCGAAAAAACATAAATACCACATTACGAAAATGGAATATGTGCGAAAACCGCTGAATATTTCTGTTACAAATATTTTCATTCTTATTCATAACATATTTTTGCATATTATTATTTGAAAATTTTATGTCATTATCTTTATATTTGTGATCATGACATCAGGCAGAAGAAAGAACTGCATTTTTCAACTGAACACGGCATTCACGAAATAGGAAATCATATTTTTACATAAAGTCAGACTGCGTTCAAAGCATAATTGCGACATTTCAATTTTGCAAAAACTGTTTTGTTTACATTTTGAGTAAAATTGCAAATGTAAGCGTCTGGGCGTAAAGGAAAAAGTCGATATCCATCAAGCTACTGTTGGTCGAGAGAGCCAAGTTCTCTCCCCACATCATGGTTTCTGCAGGTGTCAGCTATGAGGGTAATGGACGCTTGCATTTCATTGACGAGAAGGCCAAAGTCAATGCTAAGTATACTACGTGGAGAATCTTTTGCCTAATCTTGTCGATGACTGTCGACACTATACTTTGGAAATCAGTTCATTTTGCAGCAAGCAGCAAGATGGAGCGCCCGCTCACGGCGCAAAGCTTTGCCCAAGATTGGTTAATTAAAGTCACTGCCCGGACTTCATCGACAAGGATTCATGGCCGCCAAAGTTCTAAGATTTGAACCCACTCAAACTACTGCAGTCTGGGGAATTCAATGCATGAGATACTACAACAAACTTACCACAAATGCCGAAGAACATTCCTGAACTGAAAAACTCACACTGCAAATCACCTCATAGCATGACTTGCCACTTGAGACCATGCATTCAGAAGTCTGTTCTGAGGAATGGAAAACGTCTGCAAGACCTTGCATAAAAGCAAACGGCGGTCACTTCGAACATTCCTTGCACAAAACTTAACACTTGGCCTATAACAATCATTCTGTAACCTTGAACCTTGTTACATTACTGTTTGCGTCGTACTACTTTGTTACTAATTGCTGTCAGTAACTGTCTGTTGAAACGAAAATGACATTGTTTCACTTCAGGGTTGCACCATTTTGGTTTTCATGATTCGAATTTCATTAGATTTAGCCAAGCTGTAGATAGATATGTGTCAAATAGACTGACGAAGTTTTGTAACAAAATGTTTAGCGGTTTTCGAGAAATCGCAATTTTCGAAATGGGGTATTTTTTTCGGCCGCACCCTGTATATACAAAGTAGGCCCACTACAGTGCTCTTGCCCATTGAGAGCCGTGCTAAAGGTTCTGATTACAGTAAACAGGACTGACCGCTCCGTACTTTCCATGGAGAGAAAAGTGTGACACAGAAACCACTGGACATCAGAAATCCATTTTGCCTCCTCTTCATATAAAATTCGGATTGGTGAGAAATCTCGTGAAAGCGATGAACAAGAAAGGTGGAGGATTTCGATATTTCGAAACGATATTTCTAATGATGACTAAAGGCATTTTCGCTGGTCCACAAATCAATGACAAGCTGTTCTAAGATCTGCCAATGAGGCCCAGAGAAGTATGTTGTTAAGGATTTTCTTCATAAAAACATAGCACCAAACTACGTCGAGCTGGCGGACAACATTCTTCAAGCATACAAAAACCATGAAGAGCAGTATGTCGCTGAAGATTCATTTTCTGCACTCACAGTTCGATATCTTCCATGCTAATTAATCTTTTTTCAGTCAGTGACAATGGAAATCGACACCAGAGCAATTGAGACTCATGAACGCTGGGCGACTATATTTTGACATTGAAACGAGGAGCATCAGACGCTGAGTAAAAACGAACTCAACAGAAAGACATTTAGTAGCGTTAATGTCTTTTTTGTCGGCTTCATTTTGCAATTTAACGCGCTAAATTTAACAAAACTTAATTTTAATGTTCTTTCCATTTTCTCATGATACAGCAAATCTGAAAATTCATTCATTACTTGAATTTGTATAGCTCCTCTTCAAGGGAACTACTCAAGAGGCGCTCCCAACCCCGGCGCGGCCAAATAGGACCATTTTAAGTTGAGAGAGGAATGACTTAGAAGGGGTTCTAGGAAGGGAACAGAGTGCCAGAGTGAGGCCTTTCCAAGTCGAGGGGCCAGTCAGAGAGAAGGCACGGTTTTGCCTGGTGGATGTGCGAGCAAAAGGGACAGAGAGAAGACAATGTTCAGCCGAACGTAGGGAACGCGAGCCCGAGCACTGAGGGAGGGGCTACAAAGCTCGATAAGGTAGGCAGGAGCGAGGACTATCAGGCAGCGCCAAACTAATGCAGCTATCCTATACTCGATTCTCTGCCTAAGGGGATGGGAACAGTGAAAAATGTCGCGCATGATTATAGCTGGAGATGTGGTCGAATTTGAGTATGCGGCCATAAGGCGGGCTGCAAAGCGTAAGACGCGATCCAGACAGCTCAGTCGGGCAACCGGGAGGCCAGAATAGAGACAGCAGTTAGTAGTCAAGTATGATGGTAACAAAAGAATGGACAAGAGTACCAGTAGCGGTAGGACTTCGCGAGCGAGCGATAGTTCGTAGTTGGCGCAGTTGATAGTAGCAAGCCCGGCTGAGAGAGTGAATGTGAGGAGCAAAGGTGAGCTCCTGATCCAGAGTAACATCAAGGTCACGGACCACAGAGGAGAAGACAAAATGAGGAAAGGCGGTAGCAAGTACAGCCATATCTAACTTAGCCAGCTGCTGGCGGGCGCCAAGCCAAATAAACTGAGTTTTAAAGGAATTGAGGCGGAGACGGTTGGTACGACATCCAGGCCCCCAAGGCCTCCATGGCCAAACTCATAGCGCGGACGGTTACAACGGCGTCAGAGGCGAGGCAGTGTTGGTAGGCTTGAACGTCATCTGCAGTTAGCTGGGTCAGCATAGCGTGGTAGGCGAGTAAAGAGGCGAGATCAGAGGTATAAATTATGAAGAGAAGGAGACCCAAGACGGAGCCCTGGGGTAGACCATAGGGGCGGGGGCCCATCGGGACCTAGAGGACCCATGGACCACACGAAAGTAGCGCTCACTAAGAAAAGATCTTAGCCAGAGGAGCAGTGTACCAGAGAGGCGAAGGATATAATTATGTAACCGTTCTAGTAAGATCTCAAGGTCCACAGTGTCAAAAGCTGCAGTGACATCAAAGAGAGCTAAGAGTGTCAGTTGAGAGCGATCGATGGCATCGTAGACATCGGAAAGGAGACAAAGAAGCAATGCCTCGGTGGAATGACCTTTCCGAAAGCCAGACTGGATCGCTGATAGCAAGTTGTTAGTCTCAAGGTACGATGTGAGCTGGAAGGCGACTATCTTCTCAATGACTTTCGAGACGAACGAGACATTGGCGATAGGTCGGAAGTTGACTGGGTTGTTCGAATCTAGTCCCCACACTTGAGAACGGGGTCTAGAGTGGATTTATTTTTAGACGCCAGCAGAACGCCATCGCGGATGGAGCTGTTGCATAGGACGGTGAGGAGCGGAAGAAGGACGTCGACGAACTCCTGCAGCAAAGACGTAGGGAGGGGTCCAGTTCGCAGGATTTAGGAGGAGAGGCGAGGATAACTCGGTGTAGTTCATCAGTGGTGACTGGAGTCATAATTGACAGAGCGAAGCCTGCAGGAGGATAAGCTGGGGTGGAGTCGGCGGTGTCCTTCCGGATGCTTAGTACCATAGTGGCTGAACGAGCTTAGTAGTCCTCCGCAGAAAAATGGAACGTCCTGAGAACGATCAGCTTGTCAACGGTCCGAACTTGTGAGCTAATCTACAAAGTCATCAATCACGCTTTGGAACGAACCACACATAGCCTAATCTTGCGAATTTGTTGACGAGCTTTCTTTCCGTTACTGCGGCCTGAACTTTATCGTTCGTATTACAACTAGTTCTACCGCAATGAAAGGTGTGCCATCGAAGAAAGTAGGCTAAACAATACGCAGTTAGCAATAAATCCAATAATCCAACTTTTAAGTTTTTGCTATGACAACAATATTATAAAATATACCAGCAACACCATGTGATTAAATCTACGAAAATAGAGCAGGAAGTAGAAGTCTGAATTATATGCAACATGGTTCAAGTAATAGATTCAGAAGAAGAAATTTGTCGATGGTGTCTAAAGAGAACACATTCTAGTGACACTGAAGTGACTGAGAAACAATGGATGGCATCAATATCAAGCAATTATGATCCACATTCTCATAATTGATCGCAGTTTCAGTGCATACAGCTAATTTGCAGATTTTCCTAACTGAAGAATTTGTAGTCACATTGCAGAACGTGAACTATTTGCAAAATAGTTGCCAGCAGATAAAGAACACTTACACGAGCGGCGCATTGTCACGTCAAACACGCAAAATGGCATAGGCCTGAGCTTACATCTTAAATCAAAACAAATTAAAATCAGTTCCGAGCCTTCAAAGCTTTGTAGAGTGTTAGGTTGGCTAAACAAGGTTTGAGGAAATTGTCTACGCTTTGTTAGATAGGCCTAGGCGGATGAAAATAATACGTTGAGCATGTAAATACTCGTAACTCGATACCTGAACGTTTAGGGTTAGATTGTTGCTATTCGGCTTTTTCGTCCTACATCAGAAACCAGTATTGTTTTCCGTTTGCATCGACTAAAACCCTCTAATGTCATTACATTGATTAGTGGAACTTGTGATGTTTGTTAACAGTAAATTTTTACAGAAAAAACAGTCTTTGAAAATAATCTTCACATTTTTGAATTTCAAACAGAGACAGATTTCCAGCCTTCTAAGACAACAGTGAGTTACGAAACTACTTTATCTGACTAATTCATAGCAAATATAAGGCCTTCATAAACAATTTCGAAAAATACCTTCTTTTGTACTTTAAATATTTTCGGATTTAAATCTCAGTCCGAAAACTGAAGCAACAGACGTGATTAGGTTTAAAGCCAGGCAGGCCTGCATTAAGGGGAGGGGTGCTAAGGGTGCTACAGCACCCGGGCCCGCAATTTTGAGGGGCCACATTTTCGGAAGTGAAGACATTTTCTTAATGTTCTTGTTGTTATTCACTAATTGCGAAATCTAGCGAAAATGCTGCAACATAAATAAATATGAAATAATAAAGAATTTAATTACTTATAGTTATTTAACCTAAATAAATTCGAGGTAATAGATAATTTATTTACTTATAAATAAATACGATTCAATAAATAATTTAATTTATAATAGATATTTACATGATATTAATCGTTGTGTCACAGTTTTCTCATAACAATTACAAAGCAGCAATCCGCCTTATCCGCAATTAAACTTGAATGACATTGACACGATCTGAGGGAGTGATTCAAGGTTGAAGTTTTCCTGGTAATTGCTGATTGCTTTGTCTAAGCGATGAATGAGTGACTAGGTGCTTATCAGGTGGTAAGTGATAATTATGTTAGGCTTCCTCAGAAAGCTGCAAGAGATGTCTTCACCTGAGGTGGTGACAGCTGCTGCCCAGACTCTCATCGAGAAGTATCCAGAAGACCCCGACAGTGACCTCTTTGCGGAACTGACCTACTTTGCGCAGTTTGTCAAGACCAACAGTTCAGGCAACGGTAAACTAGAGGATAGTCATGGTGGAAAGACCGGTGTGAAAGCAAATGGTGATCTCTGCATGTATCTGCTTCTGCACGAACTGCAGCTGACCCAGACATTCCCGAATGTTGAGATCATGCTGCGTATCTACAGGTAAGTAAGTAAGTTACAGGTTGCAGCCCACTCTGTGACGTGGTCTAGTAGCTGTTGATGATGGTGAGCAACTGCTTCGGAGAATTAACATTCTCCAAACTGGGCATCATTAAAAATGTAATTCGTTCAACGTTAGGACTATTCTCTAATTTTAAATATTGATGTGAATGATTAATGATTTATATAATTATATTGCTTGTCGTTCGTTCCTACTGTCACTGTACTATAGAGTCTGACACTTTTTTAGAAACAATTGCACGTGTTTGCACCACATGAAAAGCAATATTAGGCAGTTAATACTCACTAGTAAGCATGTTATCAGGTTATAAGTATATGCTTGGTGGACCAGTGGTTGTCAGAGTATTCAGAGTTTGAAAAGAAATCACTGCACCCGGGCCTGCACTAGCCTTAGGTGCGGCCCTGAAGCCAGGTTAATCAAAATTTAATAAAAACTAGCTCTCTTCAAAGGCCGGAACTCAGAATGATCTTTTTGCATATAGTTTTGAGTATACTTGAAATGTTATATTCAAGACATTTCTTATAAACAAAATGCGCAAGTGAAGTTCTAAAAATTCGGTTATAATACGATGAAGCGTTTTCTTGGTGTTGCTTTTACACATTATGTCTTGACTTATCTTTATTGTTTAATTTTGTATCGTGATAATCGCAGCATGAAACAAAATAATGGCAAAATCTTCTATTTTACCTGGTTATATACTTAATATACTGTCACTGTACAGTGTACACTGTACATTGCACCAATTGAGCGCCTCTGAATCTCCGAGTGTCGCTATAAAAATGCTTAATTCCAATTACAATTAGGCCTACTGCCAGTGTGCAAGAAAGGCGTTAAAAGAGGTAAAAACTGTGTCTTATTAGCTTTCAGGACCGACAGACTCGCTGACAACTCTGCCTTTTTTTTGTTTTTTTGTAAAACTAAGAAACCTAAATAATGACAATCATCGACAATGGTTTCTTGTAAAACTAAGAAACCGAAATAATGACAATCATCGACAATGACGACACTTTGTTGCATGTCTTCCGCAAACAAAGTTGCCACACTCGTGACAACGAATAGGCCTACTGGTTCTATTCTCCTTATGTCGTTTGCATTTATGGCTTAACCCTTATACGGTAACGATTTTTTTTAACAGTTGTTGGTAACCGGGGGGTAAAAAATTACCCCCAATTTATTTTCGTCAAATCTAGGGAAATGTTTAGCCAATTTTGGTCATGTTTAATTTATCTGATACACAAGGACAATAGACAAATATATATATATGTATATATGTATATGTATTTATGGATATATACATACATAAATATATACATATATGTAAATTTATGTAGGCCTATAATTATGTTTGAGCCCATAATGCTAGATGTCGACTATGTGTGAGTATATATATACATACATATATATTTATGCATGTGTATATAATGTATGTATATATATATTCATGTATATATATGTACATACATATATATACACATATGTAAATGTATGTAGCCTATATGTTAGAGCCCCTAATCCTAGATGTCGACTATGTGTGAGTATATATATGTATATATACATATGTATTAGTGTGGTTCAAAAATATAGAGTTTGGAAATTCAATCCTCCACAAGGCTGCCCTTGTTCCATATGCTATTAGTGATTTACTTGCCAAGTTTGAACAAAATTGAACACTGTTTACTGGTACCAACTTTCTGCAACTTTTTAATTAAACATCGAAAAATTTAAAAAATCGCCTTTCGACAGTACATCGAGTACAATTATCAGCTTTAAACAGATATTGTCATGAAAAATGAGAATCTGTCTATTAAAGCTATTAAACTAATGTCGAATCAATGACAGTCTTAAAAAACTGAATCATAAAATGAAAAATTGTAGATGTTCTTTATTGTTCTTAAAATTTTAGACTGAGATCTCCTTACAATGGGAATGGAAATTCTCTTCGGAGGTTGGACATTGGCTGCAATAGATATTGCTTTTGAGTTTCATCCTTTGTCAAGGCTGCATTATATAATTGGATAAGTGCAACCCCTCTTTCTGCACAATCTTTCTGCACAATCTTTCTGCACAATCATTGACGACCTTAAGAGTCTGACTTTTTCTTTGTGGGCCTGAAAAGTTGGGTCCAACAGCCAAAGAGCTAGGGCAGCATCCATTATCACTTTAACACTTTGCACAATTGTTAGTCCCTCTTTTAGATGATGAAACATAAAGTTTTTGAAAATAGCTCTATTGATTGGCAATCCAGATGTAAGGATATCCGTTTCAGGTTTCCCTGCTAGCCATGCTAGTTGCGAACTCTCGGTCATTGCTAATGCCATGACTATCAAACATAATTTTATCTAAATATAAAATAAAAAAATTATAGAATCTAAATATTTAAAACTACTTTTTAAAATAACTATTAACTAGAATAATTGAAATATAATTATATATTGCATTATTTAGAACAGTCGCTCAGTCAGTTATGTCATTAATGTCAAATCTTCTCAATACTTATTGCAAAGGCACAATGGCACATGAAAAAATATATTTAGGCTAGTTATGTGATCTTAGTTCATACACTGCTTACTCATCAAGATCAGTATCATAGATATTACTAATAAATGAATAAGACAGCTACACCTTCATAAACTTTGCACATTTATTTCATTTAGAATTTTAATATCAATAATTGTTTCATTTGTAATTTTTACTGTTAACTACAATGTGGTAGCTTCTAGCAAGGTTTTTGTTGTTTAAATTACAGTTGATTAAATTGTGTACTTAAATCTAAGTTCAAAAATAGTAATTATTTAAACTAATTGCAATACTTGAAATATTTTGTCGTTGTGTAGCCTTGTCTATTGGAATATAATTATTATTGTGATTGCCAACACAGTCACCATCTGGTGACTGAATATTTTACTGCTAATTAATCATGAATACACAAAACATTAAACATCAAAATCAGATTCAGGAAACAGTCCATATTCACTGCAAATTTACCGAATAGGTAAATAATTATTGTGCAATGTCAAGATGTAAAGTGAGAATCCTTTATAATTCGAAAGCCAAAACTCGAACATTCATATTTGAGGTGCTATTTGGTTGGTACCTCTAAACATGGTCGAATTCAGTTCAAATTTTGCATGAGGATACCTACAACCATATGGAATAAGGGCAGCCTTGTGGAGCAGCATTATTAAAGAAAAAATATTTTCACATGTAATCTTGGACCACGCTAATATGTATGTATATATATGTATGTATATGTATGTATATATATTCATGTATATATATATATGTATACAAACATATGTATATACATAAATATAAATATATATGTAAATCTATGTATATGTTAGAGCCCCTAATCCTAGATGTTGACTATGTGTGAATTTATATATGTAGGCCTATATATTGTTGTATGTCGCTCATCGATGCGTGGAATATTTATGCACAGACTATAGTTAAGGTCAGCAATGTTCTGCTTGAGTAGTTGCTAAGAAGGTGTGTTACTGTGTTTTTACGGCTGACTAGTTTTAAGAGACATCTGGTGTACGTGTTTCGTCCCTCTAATGTTGAGAGAGGAACGAGGCAGTTAGTTAAGAGAGCTTGACAGGAAAGGTTTTGGCCTGACGAGGTCTTTGTATAGTTAAGACCGTCAAGTCTCGAGTTGTATTTAGTTAAGGTATAGTTTAAAACCGCACCAGGTTTTTCTATCCTTTGTCGTTCATGTTGCTGTTGAACGAGGAGCTGAACTGGTTTTCCTGTATCGTTTCAACGTTTGACGTTTGCACATGGAATACGTTTGTATATTTTTCTGTTAGAACTTGTAAATAAAGCGAGATATTTTATCATACCCTAGACTTTTCTCTAGTTAGCTCGGAACTAGAGGGGGAACCTCTAACAATATACATATATATGTATCTGTATATATATATATATATATATATATTAGGGTGGCCCAAAACAACAAAAGTTGGAAATGTTTGGCTCCACAAGGCTGCCCTTGTTACACATGAAAATATAACCCTGTATGAAAAATTTTGGACAGATTGAACTATATATTTAGAGGTCGCGCCTTTTGCACACTTTTACACTATATAGTATGAAACGTCAAAAGACATGTATCATTTTGAACTTCAAGGCAGTTATTACTTTGAACTTTGAACAGCCTAATAAAATATATATACCTCAGTGTTACTGCTTAGTCAGAGTGCATCTAATGCAAATAATTTGTAATGCAATATATATTTGATTAGTAAAGTAGTTTTCCAGTCTGCATAAATAATCGTCATTGAAGTGCCGGAAAACGCGAAAACCGCGATTATTTAATTTTGCTCTTGTCTAAAAAGAAATCATTGTGCGATGACTGGAGTCAAGTTGCAGCAAGTATTGTTTCTGTGACTCATCCTTAGTTAGTAGGGCCTACATTATTGTGAGACTAGATCAGAGCCACTCCACGTTCTGCGCAGTCATTGACTACATCAAAAGTTAGACATTAGCCTTCATCGACTGGAATGTAAGGTTCAATGGTCAGAGAGCATAAAGCTTCGATAGGAATGTTTTGGCTTGCTTTTGACCCTGGATAGTAAGAAGACCAAAGAGTTTAAAGAACTCCTTGTGACATACGCCTCCAGTGTAGTGTGGTGGTCAAAGGATCTCCTGTCCAACCGTTTCGTGGATAGCTGATTAGGTGTGTTTTCACCATATATAGCGGCCTTGATGTTTTCACTGTTCTCTCATCAAACAGAGGAAGTGGCACAGGGTGTTCGGTGAAATACCAGAGAAGACGACTGAATGCCTCCACTGATTTTTCTTTGATGACACGGTCTGAGTATTCAAGAAACTATGCAAGAAGCTTCAAATCGTTGAATTGTAACAACACTAGTCTACTTAGTTGCAATTGGTCGGATACTTGCTCTTACTTTC
Source organism: Aporrectodea caliginosa (assembly GCA_020284085.1). Lineage (NCBI taxonomy): Eukaryota > Metazoa > Annelida > Clitellata > Crassiclitellata > Lumbricidae > Aporrectodea > Aporrectodea caliginosa. The sequence goes on along the minus strand of JACEVL010000285.1, from coordinate 377,396 downwards.
GAACAGCCGCTTGAGCGCCGCTTAAATTCTTGTGGCAACAAACTTGAAGGATCTTTTTTCTCATTTTTAGGAAGAGCTTGTCCTCTTGACTTGTCGTCAAAGTCATTGCATCTTTTCGTGAGATGTCAAATAGTTAATTTACATCGACCTTATACTGTCCCTCTTTGAGTCGGCAGAAATCTTGAATTTAAGTCTATTCTTCTTCAGCAGACTGTAACCGTCATACAACTTCCGGCGCTAGCTAACGCCCGAATCACTCATTTTGGTGATGAAACATAGCCCCATTTGTTGATAGTCCAGACCCAAGAATGTCCTTGTTAGGCATCCTTAACAGCCAAAATTGTGGAGAACTCCTGGTTGATGCCATGATAGCTGCTGTTTTTTGCGATATATAAGCGTTTATTATACAAAGTGAAAAGGCATGCGTTGTATTTCACAGTTAAGGAGTGCTTTCCAATTTAAAAAATACTTTAATCATGCAAATTTAGCGGTATGAGGAGCAATTGTGAACAATCCAATCGTAAATTAAACGAATTGTTATGAAAATTTTAGTCTACACTATGTCCTGAAAAAAAGGGACCCCTTATGGTAATACGAAAAAAAATAGTAAATGTTCATCGATTTTTAAAATTCCAAGACCATTTTAATTATGACATAATTATCAGCAAATTTGTAATTTATGAACGGCCCAGTTAAAAAATTACGTCATAATGACGTCTTGAAATAGCAAAGTGTAAAAACAACACGGTTAGAAAATGGCGTTCAGCCAGGAAAACAAAATTGTTATAAAATATTTACGGAAAAACAAACATTACGGAGCAAAAAATAAATGGAGCTTATAACCAGGATTGTTTGCTGTGGGAAAAATTGTTGTCTGATGTCCGCGAATATTCGGGATTATTACACATTTCAACAAGATGGCGCTCCAGCTCACCGAGCTCGTGAAACTGTTGAACTGCTGACAAAGAAAACTCCGGATTTCACACCTCCTAATCTTTGGCCGCCAAACAGCCCGGACTTAAATCCCGTTGATTACAAGACTTGGGGACTAATGCAAGAGAAGGTTTCAAGACAAAGATCAGAGACATTGAAGAACTCCGTGCGCGTATTGCTCATGCCTGGGATGAATTTGATCAGCTGGTTATCGATGCTGCTATTGGCCAATGGCGCGCTCGTCTTGAAGCTTGTGTTGAGGCCGAAGGCGGACACTTTGAGCACGCCTTGTAGTCTAATATTATTCAAATATAAAAATTAAATTAAACTAACATTTATAGCCTAATTGATCAATGACAGTTTACAATAATATTGAAAGTTTTGGATGATTTTTTGTGCCGTCCTTGACACTTGAATTTTGATGAAAATGACGTCATTATGACGTCATTATTAAATAACATAAACTTTTATACTTTAACCAGTATTTAGCAAATTATGTCAGGATTAAAATGGTCTTGGAATTTTAAAAATCTATTAACATTTACTGGTTTATTTTCATATTACCAAAAGGGTCCCTTTTTTTCAGGACACAGTGTATAAGTTAGCATGCAAAATTTAAAGATTACCTCTAATTCAGCAACCATTCTCTAAAGACAAAGAACTTGAAAACAAGCTTTTTTATTTGGAAGTAAGCTTATTATTCTTTAATCTACTTAAATACAGTTGACATCTAGATTATTATTTAGAAAGAAGGTGCGTGGAGTTCATGGTGTTAATCCTAATTTATAATGTAGCTATTGAAACGCGACGTTCGGTTTTTACGATCTCTACAAAAAAGTGTCAAAAAGGCGCGACCTCTAAACATGCTCAGATCTCTCGAATTTTTTCACCACATAGTCTTCTTGTCAAGTGAAACAAGGGCAGCCTTGTGGAGCAGCATGTTTCAACAAAAATATTTTCCCCGTGTAAGTTTGGGCCACACTAATTATATGTACCGGTATGTATATTATATATATTCATGTATATCTCCAACAATTCAGTTCTATCAACTACTATGTTTTCAAATACATAGTGCAGAAATGATTTATCCAGTACCGGAATATAAAACCTTATTCTTCATAGTAGTCTGTCGCTAGGTGGCAGCGAAATGTGGCACAGCTGAAAACGACATTGAGAAGAAAAAACATATCTAGGAAAAGTCACAAAAGCAAAAGTCTTGTTTGTTTTATTCAAAAGAAGCGTACGAAAAAAAGTAGACTGGGGTTATTTTTTACCCCCCGGTTACCGTATAAGGGATAAGCCGTTCCGAACGGTTTCAGCCATAAATGCAAACGACATAAGGCGAATAGAACCAGTAAAATAATGTTATTAACAATAGATAAATTGATAAATCTAACATTTCTTCAATGACGTTCGTTCAATTTAGTAGTGACGTCATAAACAGGCGACGACGTCAAATGAAGCGGTTCTTTATTGCAATGGAAATCAAATTCCAAACAAGGGCTTCGAGTCATCTCTAATGTAGCCTAATAGGAAAACTACATGGTTAACCTCAGTAACATTCTTTAAGTGGAAAGAGCTTTCTAATTTCTCTAGGAACACTTTCTTGATCTTTTAGTGGCGTGTGCGAACGTTTTAAACTCAGAAGCTCGGCTTATTGGAGAGATACAAAATCTTACCGTACCCATATATTTAGCTATACGCGATGCATGAACTTCACCAACTCCTAGAGGCTCCTCTGCGACCACTCTCACCAACTAAGACCTAGAGCACACAACCATACTCTTCCACCTAAAGATAACTCTCAATTTATTCCCAGATCCTTATATAAAAATATTTACTAGTTTATATTACAATTTTATAATTCACTTTTATTATCCATTAGGCCTATCACACAATCATGTCGGCATCTCTGCGTTTTTGTCAGATTGTTTTTCTCAATAAACGAATAGGTAACAGTGCATTTTAGAGAATTTTATTATTTCAATGATTTTCATAATAACTGAAATGAATCCAGCTTATATCTAAGCAAGATTCTTTTCATCAGTCCCACTTCTATTTAACCCTTTGGAGGTGAGTTGGGGTATGACATACCCCATAGCTATTCTACGCAGCGTTTTCTACGGAATAAGTGGAACCAGCTTGGATTATTTTTGTCTACCTTAGTGAATGTGAAATACGGACACTTTAGGTCAATTTCAGCTATTTTTGAACGCACATTTTTTTTATTTTGTTGCAAATTCAAGTGAAATTATAATTTTTCGTAGGGGAGACCAGGGCATAATGGGATACCGGGGTATAACGGGAAACTTGAATATTATTGGTCTTACTCACTTTTAATTGCTGAAGACGTTATCAATCGGAAGTAAAACATCTTTTAAGGTGAAGGGCAAAGGCAATTGCGATATCGACGCGTCTTGCTAATTTTATGACTAAAAGTAGATTTTCTGGGTTGCCGAAGTAGGGTACGTTGATAATTCAGGACTTTTCTATAATTATGAAGTGGAGCTATATTAAATTTAGCTTATGCGTTGAATATGTAGGTATCAGCTATGACTTTAGCCCAAAAAAATCTGAATTCTTTTAAATTTCGGCAAATTTTGACTGTAATATCAGTTATTCTCACACAAAACAATTCCTCATGCAGCTCTGGATTCTAAAAGTTGCACAAATCAAATAAATACAGATTAATTAATTCATTCATCGATATACTTACTACATATGGCCTAGCTCCCATGTCAACTTCTATAGCCTAGCCTAGGACATTCACTAACATAACAAAAAAATCTTAGCGTCATACAGAATTGAGATTGCACGTACAAACACTCGTAAATTCTCGATCAGATGTGTTGGCCCAGAGGAACTGAACAGAAAACCTCAAGAACTTCGCTGTATCTCAAATTGAAAGCTATATCAACATCAATTACGCATATGGATAAGTCATCAGAACGATTAAGATCTTTGTTTCTTGTACAGCGAGATGTTACTTTGTCAATGTTTGGAGCAATAAATTGATAGTTATGGCTATGACTAAGAAGCGAGTTAAACTGAAGAATAGGTTAAACGTTTTAGATTTACGATCAGCCTCTCGTTCTTTTAAAATAAATTGTCGAATGGACATAAGATAGTCCAAAATAACATGCTCTTAAAAGGCTTCGGCTTAGATTTCAATACCTACAATTGGGCATAAGTTGTTTCTATACTAATTGGAACCCATCTGGGGGGGGGTTTAAGACCGTAAGAAATCGAGCTTTTTTTCTGTACTGCAGAGTGGGTGTGGGCCTTGTACCGTTTGGCTTCTGTCGTCTTCCCATTGGGTGTGTGTGTGCTCTGGCTTCCCAGCTAAAGCTGTAGCGGCAGCAGCAGCAGAGGGTGGAACTTGGGTTGGGTGTGTCCGCCATATACTGTAAAGCATTATTGCCACGCCCACATTGATGTGTCTGTCTGTGTATGACGGTATGTCTGTTTGTGTGTGTGTATGTTCGTGTGTGTATTTGTGTGTGGGCGTGTGTGTGTGTGTGTGCGATCGTGCGTTTGTATTTGTGTGTGTGTGGGTTTGCGTGTGTATGTCTATGTGTATGCCTGTATGTCTGTATGTGTGTATGTGTGTATTGATCTGTTCCAGGATTGATTATGGGAATGCGGTGTACATTGGACTCTCCTCTACAAATACATCTAAACTTCAGGTCATCCTAAACGCTGCCGACCGCGCCATAGGGAACATTGCAAAGTGTGACCATATCTCTCATTTTATTCGTCTGTTTGTGTATCTGTATGTCTGTGTGCCTTGGAGCCTATAACGCAATTGACATTCAACCTGTACTTTGGTCTAGATTGGCTGTGGAAATGGGGGTTGGATTAAAGGATAAAATGGCTGTCTATATGGTAGTTCAGTAAAAGCTACTGTGGAAATGGGAGTCGGGTAAAAGTAGTAGCAGTGGTGGTGGTGGTGGTGGTGGTGGTGGTGGTGGTGGTGGTGGTGGTGGTGGTGGTGGAGGTGGTGGTGGTGGTGGTGGTGGTGGTGGTGGTGGTGGGTGGTGATGGTGGAGGTGGTGGTGGTGGTGGTGGTGGTGGTGGTGGTGGTGGTGGTGGTGGTGGTGGTGGTGGTGGTGGTGGTGGTGGTGGTGGTGGTGGTGGTGGTGGTGGTGGGTGGTGGTGGTGGTGGTGGTGGTGGTGGTGGTGGTGGTGGTGGTGGAGGTGGTGGTGGTGGTGGTGGTGGTGGTGGTGGTGGTGGTGGTGGTGGTGGTGGTGGTGGTGGTGGTGGTGGTGGTGGTGGTGGTGGTGGTGGTGGTGGTGGTGGTGGTGGTGGTGGTGGTGGTGGTGGTGGTGGTGGTGGTGGTGGTGGTGGTGGTGGTGGTGGTAATAATAATAATAATCACACCTATCTCAAAATAATAATAATAATAATAATAATAATAATAATGATAATAATAATAATAACTCACTCTCATCCCTTGGCGAGCGGGGCGGAGCCTGGTTTGGGATGTGACGGTCACAGACACACTGGCCGTCTCTTACCTACCGAGTACTTCTCGGACAGCCGGGGCTGCCGCAGAGATGGCGGCTGCTCGAAAAAATGCTAAGTACATCCAGCTCGCAGCCGTCTATCACTTTGTCCCCTGGCCTTTGAAACCATGGGCCCGGTGAGTTCTGAAGGCTTGGCCTTTATATCATCATTGGGAGAGAACCTCAGCACGATGTCCGGAGATGCACGCGAAACCTCCTACCTATTTCAGCGCATATCTGTAATGATCCAGCGGTTCAATGCGGTGGCTTTCCGCGGTACTTTTGCCACACTGGACCTTAACGACGAGTAGGTGCCGTTCCAGACGAATTTTATTGGTTTTAATTAATATTTAAGTCCCTGAGGGATCATGTATACCTCTTATTTAAAAAAAAAAAAATAATAATAATAATAATAATAATAATAATAATAATAATAAAAAATAATAATAATAATAATAATATTAATAATAATAATAATAATAATAATAATAATAATAATAATATAATAATAATTAATAATAATAATTAATAATAATAATTAATAATAATAATTAATAATAATAATTAATAATAATTAATAATAATAATTAATAATAATAATTAATAATAATAATTAATAATAATAATTAATAATAATAATTAATAATAATAATTAATAATAATAATTAATAATAATAATTAATAATAATAATTAATAATAATAATTAATAATAATAATTAATAATAATAATTAATAATAATAATTAATAATAATAATTAATAATAATAATTAATAATAATAATTAATAATAATAATTAATAATAATAATTAATAATAATAATTAATAATAATAATTAATAATAATAATTAATAATAATAATTAATAATAATAATTAATAATTAGAATTAATAATAATAATTAATAATAATTAATAATAATAATTAATAATAATAATTAATAATAATAATTAATAATAATAATTAATAATAATAATTAATAATAATAATTAATAATAATAATTAATAATAATAATTAATAATAATAATTAATAATAATAATTAATAATAATAATTAATAATAATAATTAATAATAATAATTAATAATAATAAGCTGCCACAGCAGCCGGTGCAGCCGAATTGGCAGCAGACCGGAAATGCGCCAAATACAACATATATACTTGCTCAAACCTACCACTTTGTCCCGTTGGCATTTGAGACTCTTGGCCCAATTAACAGCAGTGGCCTACTTTTCATCAGAGAGTTGGGGCGCTGTCTCTCTCGTATAACCGGGGATCCGAGAGAAACCTGCTATCTTTTCCAGGGCATTGCCATCATAATCCAACGTTTTAACGCCATCGCCTTCCTAGGCACCTTTTTGCCGCCTGATCTTGACGAGGTCTAGCCTTTCCAGAATGCATTTTTGTATCTCCGGATAATTTTTATAATTCCTGAGAGATCTGAGGTACCTCGGGTAAAAAATAATAATAATAATATCTTTTCTTTAATTAAGCGCCTGACAAACGCACTTTTCTAGTGCATTGCAATCCATAGCTACTATGACTCGGTTAATCACAACTGCTGGTGGTACAACAAGAAATGAGTTATGAGCATATTTTATCTGATCTATAAGAAATGTAGTGTGTTTTATCAAAGATATAGCCTATTTCGAATTCAGGAGCTGTTTTACGGGTTCTCGGGACCCCTAGGGCACAAGTTAATATGGGCCTTCTCTTTCCTCACCTCAAGGTTGTAGGGGGTCAGGTTGCGTGTTAGGTCTAGAGATAGGGTGCAGTAGGAAGTCCAATCCGCCAATGCTTTTTCTTGCAGTAATCTCCTAACATAGAGCTCATTGGCTGCCAAGCTATAATGTAAACGCACAACACCTGATGAGGAGACGATGCGTCGGATAGATTCATTGGTTCTGTTCAGATGGATAGCTCGCTTATAGGTCAGTAACGGTCTGCTGAAACTGTAGAATTGCAAATAGCGCATTTATTGTTCATTGTTATCTGAGTGCTAAAAGCAACAGAACTTTGTTATTGCATCGATGTAAGCGCTATATAAATGTCATAGTATATAATTTTGCATTCGCATCTTTTCACCCAATGTGCACGAAATATAGATGTTGTTTTAGCTCTTGCATGAATCTTATAAATAGTTTGGCGAAAGGAAATGTAGGCGTTAATTTTGCACGTGGATTATGGTGTATTTGGTAAACCCGTAGTTTAGGTTGGTAAATTATTTTATATCGTCAAATTAAAACTGAAGCTGGATTGATGAAAAAAATTGTTTCACCAACTGGATGTGAGACTGATGAAACCATTTATATTTTATAAATTGAAGTTGGACAGATGGAAATCATTTTTACCATAAATAGAAGCTGGATTGATGAAACTAAGTTTTTGATGCAATAGAAGCTGGAATAATTAAAATAATTGTTTCAGTAAGTCGAAGCTAGACCCATGAGAAACATTCTTTGCTTAAATAAAAGTTCCATTGATGAGAAATAAGTTTCTCGTTAAATAGAAGTTGTATCATTTTTTCATGAAATGGAAGCTGGATTGATTAAAAAATTCTCGATGAAATGGAAGCGGGATTGATGTTAGTTATCATGGACAGAGGTAGAGTGCTTACTTACCAACATCAAGTACGGCATCTAAGGCATTCATATAATTTACCAACCTAAACTACGGGATAAGCGTGTATTTATAGATAGGAATCGACTTCGTTATCTCTATCCAATCAAAATCCCGCACACAACGAAGTTTCTATTTATTTCGTGCAGAATGTTTCCCTGCTAATGTAGGTAAAAAGCTGTGGTGTCATTCAAAAACAATGTTAGTTTCGATCTTTAGATTTATATGGAAAAACCAGGAAACGTTCTGCAATCATAAGAAACAATCGAAATTATCTCTTGGACAATATTCAATCGAATTACAAGTTAATTGCTTCGATGTTGTCTTTCAACTGCATAACGGAAAAACAAAGACACTTCATACAACGACAACGTTCAAACTGCAACGATAACAAAAAGAAAGAACAAAGTCACTTCATTCAACGACAACGTTCAAAACAAGATAAGAACTCCGAGATTTTGCACCAAATGAGATCTTTCGACGAGACAAAGTTTTCAAATTTCGTCAAGTGTCTTCGACAAACGAACCAGAAGATAGTTGCAAGGATCCTGGAAAACGGAGGAGGTTTACAATTTAAGCTTTATCTAAAGGACAATGTTTTAACAACATTTTATATATAATAAGAATACTACCTAAACATTTTTATCGAATTACATCAAGAACATCCCTAGACATTTTATAAATAATTCCGTATTTTTATTATCAATTTTGTGATATCCTGTTAGGTATTAATCAATGCAAAATTCATTATCACGAGAAAGCGTTGAAATGTCTGATGATATCGGTATTATGTGGGTCTAGAGCTTCATTAAAAAGGGCATAAAAATTATTTGTAACGGAATACATTCTGCGGAAAAGTTATAGAAGACTTCTAGTACTTTATTATGGCCACAATGTAGAAAGTGAGCACTGATGGGAGATGAAACAAAAGTAAACAGGCGTGTAATAGGTTATAATAAGGAAATTATTTAGATGCACCTCTATGCCTTTAAATAATAATTATATCAGTTTTAACTATAATATATTAAACCTGAGACTGCCACATTGGTCCAAGGTGTTTCGTGGTCTAACATAATGCTGCTTTGTTGACTTCTACTTTCAAGTCATCTACTCTTCATTATGCCAAGTTAAAATTACGATCAGATTCCTCTTGTCAGCCGTTAGTTCCAACTCCAAAGAAAGCTCGGTGGTGTTCGGTGGTGCAGGGGTATGTTCGGTGCCTTGCAGCCGGAGGGTTGCGGGTTCGAATCCACCTCAAGCCACCGCGTAGGGACCTTGGGCAAGTCCTTCACTCGAAATTTCTCATGCGTTTCGGCGTGAAACTCCGATTCAGTGTCCGCGCTGTAGTCGGGAGCGCCTCCGAGTAGAAATCTTGAAGGGGCGCTATATAGATATCTAAAATGAATGAATTAATTATATGAGAATAAAAACTGAATTTGTCGCGTATCTACAACATAGAAAAATTTTCTTTATCTCAATTCGTAACAAAATATTAATTGATTAAATTCAACAGAGGTTAACTGTATGAAAGTAGATTTATATTTGAAATACGTTTTTGTTTGTAGAGGTAATAAAAGTTGAAGTGCAGTATCGGAGTGCGAAGTGTACAACGTCTATGGAAGCACAACTACTTTTTCATAAAAATATCGAAGATCTTCGAAACAGAACCAAACCGTGGTCACGTCAAACTGAGAAACTCCTGATTCAACTGAGGGAGGAAGGCATAGATATCCTGAACTCTGATTTGGACAGTCAGGTTGTTGTCGTCTGGATCTGGTGTCAATCACAAGCAGGCCTTGATCATATTCGGAAGGTGTATGAATCGAATCAGCTGACAGATGTCTTGTTTGGTCTTTCAAATATTCCTGAAACTGACCCGTCAAAAGTGATCAACATTGATAGCAATCAATTCAAGAAAGCAGTTGGCAAGTGCTTTCAAAACACTCACTATGAAGGAAAACTTTAAAAATGAATTTTTCATACATGTACAGAACTTAGATTAATTAAATGCGAGCAGTGCTCTATAGTTAAAATCAGCAGGACGCTCAAACTGACGATAAAAGCTGTCATTTTCGATTAATTATTTAAAAAAATTAAATTAAAAAAGAGACTCGGCAGATAGTTAAGAGAGAGAAGCCTTATTTTATACGGAGAAAGGCTCTCAGAGAGAGCTGTATTAACGTCACACTACTTCACTTCAAGTCGCCTACTATGATAAAGTAAAACTAAGGCATCAGAAGAAATCAGAACTAAACTACTGGGGTTAAGAGTAAAAATGTAGAGAATCAATAAAGAGGCATACACACTGAAATTGAGAGTAAGCTAGAGAGACGGAGCGTGAAAGTATGAAAAGATACAGAAATGAAAAACATTGGCAGGAAGATATAATGTTAGACATAACATATTCCGGATATTCGCCAGATGGTAAACCAACAGAAAAAGGAATGGATGGAAACTAATTGGACAGTTTGATTAACAATAGAGATAAATTAGTATAATTAGTTAACGGGTTGGCCGTGAAATGCCAGTATAGACAGAGTCAGAACGAGGCACAGACAGCGCTCGAGAGAGGGACCAGAAGAATACATCTAGTCAGACCAATGTAGAGTACTTCAGCCATTAATGGAATCCGAATCAGTTCTGATGCAAGAGAGTTCATCAGGGTATTAAGCTTAGAATAAAATCACAGAAACTATTATGACTTATAAGATTGTAATAAGGCTGAAGCATAATTATGGCAGCTTAAATTAACTGCGATTACCAGACAGATGAAGAGCGATTGAGTTGATGAGGCAGTTACAAAGAGAGAGTTAGACGTATCTAATCTAAAGACGTCTATAGCGCCGTAAAATAATACACAAGGCAACAATCGATGATGTCTTCAAACGTGAATGTAGTCAAAGTCAGAGTCCATAAGGAGGTGACAGGTGAACAACGGAAGAGATCGAAAGACAGAGACAAACAACGAAACAGGTCAACAGATAACAGTAACAATGAGGCGAAGAGTTAATTACAGATTTAGAACCAGTTGAGATAGGTTCAGACAAATCTAAATAAATATAAAGAAACATACTGCAACTTTTTTAAATACTAATACTTTTTTAGCATTATTATTATTATTAAACTGTCATTTAGGCCTATAGCGCGCCTAAACAAAAAGAATCTTGCACAAAAGCGCGTACCAGATTACAGTATAATAAAATAATGATTATGATATAATAAAAACAATGATTAACAATAGTTAATTATCTGTATTATAGCTGGTTATCAATATCATAATTATTTTGTTTTCATCATAGTTGTGTGTCCTATTTCCATCAACATCACTCAGACAATCGACGCAGGAAGAGATGACCTTGTGTGTGGAGTAACTAAACTTCGAAGTGAAATCTACGTCCTCTGCAAATCGTCTTCCTCTTCCTCTGATACATGTATAATTTCTGTGTTTGAGGATCGAAATCCATTTAATCTTCAGAAGAAAATTGAATTAAAACAGATTAAATCTCCCTCTGACATTGAATCCAGTGAGAAGGAAAATTGTCTCTACATCTGTGAATCAGGTGAGAAATACGTCTGGAAGATAACAAGAGAAACAGAGGACGAACACAAAATCATCAAATGGCTGACTACTGATTATAAGCCATATACTCTGTCAGTGTCCAGTAAAGGTCAGTTGCTGGTGGTCAATGATTCATCGTAGGCCTACTCTCTTATGATCTACGGATTAGACGCAAAACTTATTCGATCCATTCAGTTACCAAGAGACATCAGGAGCCTTAGTCACGCAGTAGAAACATCCACCGGGAATTTTATCATCAATTACATAGACAATTTGGAGGAGCAAGAGGAGGAGGAGAAGGAGGAGGAGGAGAAGGAGGAGAAGGATGATGAGGAAGAAGAAGAGGAGGAGGAAACGGAGGGGGAGGAGGACGAAGAGCAGAAGGGAGAAAAAGAGGGAGAGAGTAGGTCAAATGGGAAAAATTCGATCAAAGTGGAGAAAGAGGAAGAAGAGGAGGAAGACGGGAAGGTGGAAGAGGGAGGGAAGAGGGATCCAGTGGAAGAGAAAAAGAGAAACAATGGGTCAAGCGAGAGAAAGAAGGAGAGACATTATGCCGTATGCGAATTGACCAGAGATGGGCAGATGGTCCGTCGTTTCATTCCTTCAAATGAAACACAAAACCTGAGATATCCTTCTTATCTCTCACTCGATTCAGACGATCAAGTGTTTGTGGCTGACGAACTAAATGGTAGAGTGATTCTCTTGGATTCCGATCTTCAGTGGAATCGAATTATTTGTCCAACAAAAGAAGGAACAGACAAAACGAAGATCCGATATCCTTGGAGATTGTATTACGACGAAGAAAAGAAACAACTGATCGTAGGAGATGTAACAGATGGAGTTAATGTTTACACTTTGATTCGAAATTGAGCTCACTTTTCATCCATAGTTTCCGACAAACAAATATCCAGTATTATTTCGATATATCCGATCACTCCTGTAATATCTATTAATATTTTTTAACAAAATTAATAACATGCAATAAGTTCTACATGTATTTGGAGTTGGATTATGTCCTAGAGACCTAGACCTATTTCGATTGTCGCTACTTTCAAAAACAATTTAAATTACAGACGATGACAGGAAGAGAGCAGTTTTCGATAACAAAGAGACAGAGAGACAGACAGAGAGAGACAAACATACAGAAAATGTGAAGTAGTTATTCTTCGCTGCCTTGAAGGTGTCTAAAGAAGACGTCGCTAAGTCATCTCAAATTTCGTATCTGTGGTTGTTGGCGACCCTGACTCCATCAATAAAAGGCAACTAGAAAAGTCTCGCTTCATTTGGAATTTATAACAATATCGACCAACGTTTTATATGGCCACCATGTATATCTCATTTTGAAGAGAGTTCTGCAAGAACACGGTGTATGAAGTAATCTATGGGGCACACCTAATAGCTATGAGCAATTAAGAAGTACGAAGGCATACGGCTAATCGCGGTAGGATATACCCCGCGTTGTATGTCGGCAAAGTGCTACAATGTGAAGTTGTTTCAATGCAGTGACAGTGCTATTGATTAGCTTGCCCTTATTCAGCTTGGGATGAGAACTCCGAGTGGCGCTGAGCCACCTGCTAATGCGACATTGTATTGTCTGATTAAGATGACGTACTGTTATAGCAAAAATTTTCCAATGCCTTCAACACTTTCGAAGAGATTTGCTTATAAAGACATTGCCCATTGTAGCCGATCGATGCTGCTGTAAGGCCATCATACGATCGGTGGAGGGAACACAAAAAGGCGATTCCTTAGGCCTGTTAGGTTCCGCCCGATTGTGACCAATTGAAGTTGGATCTATAATATAAAATTATATTGTATAATAGCTGGATGACTTGACGTTGGGTTGCAGCAAGGATACAGTGACTGCTTAGATTGCCTGCCACATTATCCAGATAACCATAACCATTACCAACACTTGTATTGCTACAAGTAGCTTACAGCATCACAAATAGATTATACATTGGCCAACATAAAGCAAAGTTAAGTTTTGTTCTTTTATTCTTTTAAGTTTTGTTCTCTTATCTCCTGTCGTTGTGTATTCGACAGTATTATCCCGATCACCTTCTTATGACAGTTTAATTCAAAGAGTATTTGTGACGCCAGGGGTCAAAACCCGTCACATGTCGGTTTCTGACCTTTTTATTCAGTCATATTCCACAATTAATCTTTTTTTAAATCCTTTTTACAGAATGAAAATATCTTTTTTCTAACTGAAGTTATGTGCGTTTGATTCTTGCATTGGTATAGAGTGAAAAAATCGAATAAAAAGTTTCGGAATATTCATGTCATTAAAGTCCTCAGCAACCATTACTTGATTATTCTGCAATTGTGGGGTGCAATAACGGGCTCTATTCTGCATTGAATATACAACAAACGGCATCAAAATCGGATAACTCCTTTGAAAGATGTGGCAAATTCGCAGGCAACTGCTGAATTGAAGAAAATTCTACATTGTTGACCCCTCTCCCCTATTTCAGCTTCTAGCTCAGTAGGCCTATCTAGGAAGCGACAAGCGACGGGTTTTGACCCCTGGCGTCACATTTAAGGCGACGCTTGTTAGTGGGGTTTAGGCCCTTTTAGGACTCTCCCATTGTTTCCAATATCATCGTTGTAACATAATATTGCATCTGTCAAAACCGATTTGTTTGATTGTATTCAATAGAAAGTGTGGTTATGGTGTGGTTATTATGGTGATGAGAAACCCTTAAAGGACCAGTATCGCGCTGAAAGGATTACCCGTGTACATGAAAAAGGTAGCAACAGGTTATGCATGAAATTACCAAAAGTTATAGAGCTTAACTAGTTAACTAATTCTAAACAAATAAACACAATGAATGTCTGCACCGAGCACAGTATGTACACCGACTTATTGCCTCACATTGATGGACTGATTAACGTTAAACTGTTGTTTCTGTGCAGTGTTTCGAATGCGTTATGCGTAGGCCTAAGTATGTAGTTCAGTCTTTAAGTGAAAGTTGTGCAGTGGCTGGATTGCTTATATAACGCCTCTGAGTAGGTTCCTTTTTTGGCTGTAGAAAGGGGTATGGTTTTTCTGGTTGTACAACTGGTAGTATGGGTTTTTTGGCTGTAGAAAGGGGTATAGTTTTTCCGGTTGTACAACCGGTAGTATGGGTTTTTTGGCTGTAGAAAGGGGTATGGTTTTTCTGGTTGTAGCCTGTAAGTATGGGTTTTTTGGCTGTAAAAGGGGTATGGTTTTTCTGGTTGTACAACCGGTAGTATGGGTGTTTTGGCTGTAGAAATGGGTATGGTTTTTCTGGTTGTACAACCGGTAGTATGGGTTTTTTGGCTGTAGAAAGGGGTATGGTGAGCACAGGTGTTCCTTATGTTGATATATATATAATTCGTATTCGATTGTTAAGCTGTTTTAGTCTTAGGCCTTAGTTGCGCGGTCGGCTGGCGGCGCTTGGCCTAAAGTAGCCTAAACTTTGGCTGACGACAGATTCTCTGCACGTGTAGTTAGCGCGCCGAACTTAGAAACTGCTGATGACAGTAAATTTGAAGATATGTAAGGCAGTAGTTGTTTTGGTGAGGTAGAGAGTTGTTGTGATGTAGAAGTTACAGTCGCGTTGTGTTTAATGAAGAACTGTGTTTGAATATTAACTGTGGTTTAAAAGAAATACATTCAAAGAACTGTGTCAATTTACTTCGTAAACAGTTAGAAGACGTTGAGCAAAATATACGTAGAAATAAGGAAAGTTTTGAGTTAGGTCACAACTAAAGAAAGGACAGAAGAGTTGGTGACATATTTGGTGGCAGCAGCGGTGGGATTCGAAACAACGTCTGGGATTCGAAACAACGTCTGATTCGAAACAACGTCTGGGATTCGAAACAACGTCTGGGATTCGAAACAACGTCTGGGATTCGAAACAACGTCTGAGATTTGAAACAACGTCGACTGGTGAATACGCATTCAAATCATTGGTAAATCTACGACAACGAAAGCCTCAACGACAAAGGTATACAAGTTGTGTTGTTTTCAAACAAAGAACAATCCCCAATACTTCAAACACAAAAGAAAACTCGTGTTTTCCAGAAAGGACAGCACTGAAGTAAAGAAGTAAGATGGAGAAATTAAGTGTCAAGAAACAATCAGAACTGAAGAAGATGTCTTCTGAAAGATTAAAACAGCGCTTGTTAAAGGCTGGTTTTGAAGCAGAGAAACTGGAAGATATGTCACGTGAAGACATGCTAGAAGCGCTAGCTGAAGTCTGGCTTAAAGAAGAAGCAGAAGAAGAAGAAGGTGCTGTCGGTGGTGCTGTGGAAAAGGTTACTGAGAAACCGCCTGGGCCTATGTCTATGGAGACGATGATGCAATGGATGATGATGACAAGACAAGAAGAGAAAGAGAGAGAGGAGAAACGAAGACAAGACGAGAAAGAAAGAGAGGAGAAACGAAGACAAGACGAGAAAGAAAGAGAGGAGAAACGGAGACAAGAAGAAAAGAAATACGACAGAAGAATTACGTCTTCAGAGAGAGAAAGAAGAGAAGAAGAACGTCTTCAAAGAGAGAAAGAAGAGAAAGCAGAGAATGCAAGACAGGAAGAATTACGTCTTCAGAGAGAGAAAGAAGAGAAAGCAGAAATGGACAGAAGAATTACGTCTTCAGAGAGAGAAAGAAGAGAAAGCAGAGCAAGTTCGTGTGGCAGAACTTGAGTTGCAAAAGCAGCAATTTGAGATTCAATTAGAGCAATTGAGAAGAGATAGAGAAGATGCTGAAAGGAGAAGATTAGAGCAGATGATTGAATTTGAAAGGGCGCGGAAAAGTGACGAAGAGATACGTCAGCAACAGATTGAAGAGAAGAGACTACGTGAAGAAGAAAAGGAAAAAGTACGAATTTCAGAGTTGGAGCGAGCAGAAGAGGTTAGACAAGAAGAATTGAAATTACAGAAAGAAAGCATGGAGAAGGCGGAAGAGGAAAGACAAGAACGTTTAAAGTTGGAACAACAAAAAATAGCATTAAAAGAAGCACAACTCAAAGAGGAGAAACAAAATAGAGAAGCTCAAGAGCAAAGAAGAGAAGAAGAACGAGAAGAACAGAAAAGGAAACAGGAAGAAAGTGAAACGATGGTTTCGAAAATAAAGAAAATTGGTGATGCCATGAAACATGTGTTACCCAAAATGCCAAACGATATGATGGAGGTGCCATTATATTTCGAAACGGTTGAGAATGCGTTTCGTAGTTTCAACGTGCAAGAACAATTCTGGGTGAAGTTACTATTGCCATTGATGACTCCGAAAGCTAGAACTGTTCTAAACAGATTGTCATTCGCTGATTTAGACGATTATGAGATCGTGAAACAACACTTGTTAAAAGAATTCAAGTTGACACCGAGAGAGTATAGATCGAAGTTTATTGATGCGAAGAAGACAGCTGAAGAAACATATACAATGTTTACAGCTAGGCTGAAGAACTTGCTGAACTATTATGTGAAAAGTCGCAAAGTGGATAAGAATTTTGAGAAGCTGTTTGATTTGTTAGTGGCGGATAAGTTGAAAGAATCACTACCACCAGGTCCACTACAGTTTGTGTTGTCGAAGGAAGGAACTGATTGTTACGAAGCTAGTGTTGTGGCAGACCTAGCAGACATTCATGTTAATAATCGAATTGGTTTGGCAATTCCGAATAAGACAAGTTTTGGTTTTGTTCCCAATGGCAAAAGAAATCAACAGTTCACTCCAAATTTTGGTTTTCATTGGAAGAGCAATCAAGAAACAGGAAATCAGTTCAGAAGTACAGAAGTGAAACCAAATTATCCGGTAGTTCACGAGAATAGAGAGTCGATGATGGCCAGACAACGTCCGGTATATAACAAGTCACCACCAAGGTTTGTCGCGAGAGAAGGCAATGCATCGTTTACTCCATATAAAAGAAAAGAAAGCTTCGAACAACGAGGTGCAGTGGTGAAACGTTGTCACAATTGTGGATCGGACAGGCATTTAATGAAATTCTGTCCAGTTCCGATTACAACCTCAAATTATGGTGCAAAACAAGAAAATTCGAGGGTGAATCGAATTCAAGTGGTTGATAATTCTGAAAGTCAAGCCACAGAACATCAGAATAATGAAACTGAAGTAAAGTCAGTGATGAAATGTCATCTTTCACCTGATATTCAGAAAGAAATTCTATTGGACAATGGAATGCAGAAAGAAATGGCTGGAAAAGATGAAAGTACAGCATTAAAGAAAGTGGTATTGCAGTACGTCGAGGTAGAGATTCGTGGAACAGCAGGAAAAGAACCAATAAAAGTAAAAGCACTTATTGATTCTGGAGCAGAGGTTCCGGTGATTAGTGAAGAATTACTGGAAGGCATGAAGGTGGAGCAGATTGGAAAAGTGAATTTACAATGCGTGGCAGGAGATGCCATTCCTGCAAAGCTAGTGAAAGTTGATGTAAGGCTGTGTTGTAACGATGTGGAAGAAGAGATAATTCCGCATAAAATCAAATGTTCACTGACACCGTATGTAACATTGATGTGTGCTAGTATTGCAAAAATGGGAAGCACAGAAAGATTCTTGTTGCATCCAGAAATCATTGCAGAACTTAAAGCCGTGCCACAAGTGAAAATGATACAAGGAGATGTGCAAGCGAATGTAACGACGAGATTGCAGAGTCAGCGAAAGAAAGTGGTAGATGTCGAAGAGGAAAGTGAAACTGAAAGTTCAAGTGAAGAGGAAAACGAAAGCGATGATCAACAAAGTTTAATGCAAGACGGTATAACAGCAGAGATGAGTGAACAAGAGATGGCTGCATGCAAGAATGGTAATCTAAATGAAACGAAAGAGGATAATGAATGTGATGTGGAGATAGCAGATTTGTTTCAAGAAGATGAGAAAGATGAAGAACAACAGATGCAGATTGCAGACGCAAAGAAATTCGAAGAACAGCAGAGACAAGATGAATCATTGAAAGCATGGTGGAATTTAGCGCAAGATAAAGAATCTGAATTCTGCGTGGTAAATGGCTTACTGTACAAGAGATATCGAATATTAGAGCAAACGATATATCAATTGGTGTTACCAAAAGAGCGACGAATTAAAGTGATGGAGTTGGCTCACGAATCAGTATTTGGAGGACATCTTGGAGAAGAGAAAACTAGAGAACGAATAAAGTTGTCTTTTACGTGGCCAAAGATGAGAAGAGATATAGTGAAATTTTGCAAATCATGTGAGAAATGTCAATTAAAGGCAAGAAGTTTGGTGATGGACAGGGTTCCTATCACTCCAATTCCAAGAGAAGATGTAAGCTTCAGAAGAATTACAATGGATTGTGTAGGACCAATCGAGCCAGCATCTGCTGCAGGTCACAAGTACTGTTTATGTATTGTCGATTCTTGCACCAGATGGCCTACAGTGTTCCTGTTGAAATCATTAACTGCGAAAGCTGTGTGTGATGCTTTGATGGAGTTGTTCATGAACGTTGGTGTACCTTCAGTGATCACAAGTGACCAAGGAACAAATTTTACTGCGAGTCTGACAAGAGAATTTCTGAATTTAATGGGTTGTAGTCCAAGATTTGACACGCCAGGTCATCCAGAGGCAGCTGGATTAGTAGAAAGATGGAACCAAACATTCAAGAAAATGATCCATCATGTAATTGTTGACAATCCAAGGCAATGGCACAAAGTAATTCCGTTTACAGTGTGGGCATTACGAGAAGTACCGAATGCAACTACTGGAATTGCTCCTTATATGTTGGTGTATGGAAAGATTCCGCGTGGACCACTGGCAATTCTAAAAGAAAGTTGGACAAGAGAAATTAATTTACCACCTCATATTGGAATCCAACCAGAAAAGTACTTGAAAGACATGAAAGCAAATATGGAAAAAGCATTACTGTTTGCAGAATCATATTCACGAGAGAAGCAATTACAGTATACGAATCAATACAACAAAAGAGCGAAACATAAAGAATTTGAACCGGGTGAAAAAGTTATTGTGTTGTATCCGACGTCAACAAATAAACTGATTTCACGATGGCATGGTCCATGTACTGTCATACAACGAAGATCAAAGTACTCTTATTTGATTGATATGGGTGACGATTGTCGAAAGATAATTCACGCAAATAAAATCAGAAAGTACATTACAAGAGCAATGAGTTGTGGACTAATCGTCGAAGAAGATGAAGACTTTGGTTCAGTAGTTGAACTGCTGACGAAGAATGACTTGCAAGATGAAAAGAATTCACTGAATCTTGATCCTGAACAGATTAGTCATTTAACATTGACTCAACAAAAACAATTGCTGGAAGTACTGAACAAATATTCTGATCGCTTTTCTGAAAAGCCTGGACTATGTACATTGGTTGAACATGAAATCGAACTGAAACCGGAATTTCGTGAAAAAGAATTTATGGCTTACCGTATTCCACTCATCTATCGAGCAGAAGTTGAACGACAAATTAAAGAAATGCTTCAAGCCAACATTATAAAACCATCTTCGAGCAGAATGGCAAGTCCGTTGGTAATTGTTAAAAAGAAAGACGGTTCTCTGAGACTTGCCTGCGACTACAGATACATTAACTCGTTCACTGTGGATTGTAAATATCCGATGCCGATTGTAAAAGACGTGTTGCACAAAGTTGGAAAATCAAATGTGATCTCGATTTTTGATTGTCGAAGTGCTTACTGGACTTGTCCTGTTAAGCAAACTGATCAATGGAAAACTGCTTTTGTTACTCACAATGGACTGTACGAGTTTACTCGTGTTCCGTTCGGAATGATCAACTCAGGAAGAACATTTGTTAAAGCAATTAACATGGTTTTACAGCCTATAAATGAATTTGCTGAGCCCTATGTAGATGACATTGCTGTGCATTCAGATGATTGGAAGATTCATTTACAGCATTTAGATGCATATTTAATGCAAATGAGACTGCATAACATTACTCTGAACTTAAAGAAATGTATCTTTGGTAAGAGTGAGGTAAAGTTCATCGGTCATGTGGTTGGTTCTGGAACGATTCAAATGAATCCAGATAGAATTGAAAGTTTAATTAATTTGAAAACCCCAGAAACGAAGAAACAAGTTAAGCAATTGCTGGGATTTTTTGGTTACTATAGACAGTTTATCAAAGATTTTGCACAGATTGCGAAGCCTCTATCTGATTTGACAAGCAAACATGTTCCAGATAAGATTGATTGGACTGATAGACATCAACAGGCATTTAATTTACTTAAAGATGCTGTACGCTCTAAAGTTGTTTTATATGTTTTTGATGTTGGAAAACCTTTTAATTTGTACTGCGATAGTAGTGATTTTGCAGTAGGAGCTGTGCTAACGCAGATGGATGATAAGGGAATAGAGCGCCCTGTGTCATTTATAAGTCAGAAGTTGACTGACACCCAGAAGAGATGGGCAACTGTAGAGAAAGAAGCCTATGCTATTGTTTGGGCTCTAAATAAGTTAAAAGAGATAATCATTGGATCTAAAGTTCACATCTTTACCGATCACAATCCTTTAACTTATCTGACTGAATCTATGTCTAAGTCTGCTAAACTGGTGCGTTGGGCTTTGGCACTGCAAACTTTTGATGTAGAAGTTAATTATAAGAAAGGACGATTAAATGTTGTAGCAGATTGTTTATCTAGATTATAAGATTGTTTACTTTACTGTATTATATAGTATTAAGTTTATTGCATAATTTAGTACCTGATGATTTCGCAAATTTTTAAGTTTAATTTGCTCAATCCAAAGAAAGGGAAGGAGGTAATGTGAACTAATGTTTTGCATATATAATGAGCACAGGTGTTCCTTATGTTGATATATATATAATTCGTATTCGATTGTTAAGCTGTTTTAGTCTTAGGCCTTAGTTGCGCGGTCGGCTGGCGGCGCTTGGCCTAAAGTAGCCTAAACTTTGGCTGACGACAGATTCTCTGCACGTGTAGTTAGCGCGCCGAACTTAGAAACTGCTGATGACAGTAAATTTGAAGATATGTAAGGCAGTAGTTGTTTTGGTGAGGTAGAGAGTTGTTGTGATGTAGAAGTTACAGTCGCGTTGTGTTTAATGAAGAACTGTGTTTGAATATTAACTGTGGTTTAAAAGAAATACATTTGAAGAACTGTGTCAATTTACTTCGTAAACAGTTAGAAGATGTTGAGCAAAATATACGTAGAAATAAGGAAAGTTTTGAGTTAGGTCACAACTAAAGAAAGGACAGAAGAGTTGGTGACCGACTTGGGGTCAGTTGCGCTAAGTTCCGAATTCGGTTTAAAATTCTATTTCTTACATCCAAAGTGCTCTTAGGTCTGGCCCCTCGCTATCTCTGTGATTCAATTCGCAGACCCCTTTCGGCTGCCTCTAGTCGCTCACT
Source organism: Aporrectodea caliginosa (assembly GCA_020284085.1). Classification (NCBI taxonomy): domain Eukaryota; kingdom Metazoa; phylum Annelida; class Clitellata; order Crassiclitellata; family Lumbricidae; genus Aporrectodea; species Aporrectodea caliginosa. Next base: position 355,443 of record JACEVL010000285.1, on the reverse strand, counting down.
CCGCTCTTTAGACCGGCATGACCTTCTCGTACCTCGGTCGCGGACTGCTACTGCCCAGCATCGCGCCTATGCATCTGTTGGTCCTATGCTCTGGAATGACCTTCCCACCACGATTCGATCTGTGATCATAACTAGGGGTATTTCGGCCTCTTCTCGTTGTCCTAAGACGTTTCTTTTTTCGCAGAGCTCTTAGCACTGGGAGCGCCTCTGATTGGATATTACAAATTCCTAAATACAATACAATGTAATGCACGTGCAGATGCAACTAAATGCTACTTAATTACTTACTTTAAGAATGTCCACGTAATGGTTTTAATGTTTGTTACAAAATAATTTGTCTAAGTCCAACACATATGTCCCATAACCCTTAGAGGGTTAATTAAAAACTGCCCGCAAACCGTTTCTTTTTGCTATTCTAGCGCAGACGATTTTTGATGCCGTTGGGGATCCTCAGGATGTTTAAAATAATTTTGCACAGTTATTAACGTATACAAAAGGCAACTTTTGGTCGCTATTAATATCTTATCTTTCTTTCGATCCAACCTGATATGCATGCAATGTAATTGTAATCTGACATTTAAAAAGCACCACTTGAAGAAAAAACTTACCAGTGTCACTCCCGACCGAACCAGTGAAATTGTTGTCGAATAGTAAGACATTAGGCGCTGGCGAAACTACAGAAGGGACTAACTGAGGAACTCGAACCGCAGCTCTCGTCTGTATGTGTCTATGTATGTATGTGTGTGTGTATGGATGTATGGATATATTATGTATGTAAGTAAATTATTTATGTATGCCTGTGCTTATGTACGTATGTATGTAACTATGTATGCATGTGTCGCGTTATGCGGTAGGCTATGGACATTTGCCCTAGCAACGGACATTTGTCTTAGCAACGGACATTTGTCTTAGCAACGGACATTTGCAAACGGACATTTGTATATGGACATTTGCCTTAGCAACGGACATTTGTCTTAGCAACGGACATTTGTCTTAGCAACGGACATTTGTCTTAGCAACGGACATTTGCAAACGGACATTTGTATACGGACATTTGTATACGGACATTTGCCTTAGCAACGGACATTTGTCTTAGCAACGGACATTTGCAAACGGACATTTGTATACGGACATTTGCATATGGACATTGGTCTGCCCCTCGAAACACTATAAATAGAGACGCCTGTTGCGTGTAAAAAAGAAGCGGAGGGTAAAAGTGATTGTAGAGTATTAGAGTCGTCGTAGTTGAAGTTAAGTCGTTGAAGTTGATGTTAGTGTTGGTGTGTTGAGATCTATTCGTTGGTATTAACAATACAAATTGCTGTGTCGAGTTGCTGTCGTCTTCCTAGTTAATCTGGGTTAGGCATCGTCGGTGGCACTATTAAGACCTTTGCCCGAAGGGAAAGGCCGAGCTCAGCAGACGAGCAAAGAAGAGGGAAGATTCCGAAGACGCTATCCTGGTGACCGAAGAGATACCGGAATCCGCCCTTCGGCGACAATAGAAGAAAGAAGAAGAAAGAGAGTTTCGCCTCAGTGGTCCCATCAGTGGGGTTGATTCTGCCTCACGAGAGACCAGACACCAGATCGGCGGCGGCTCACAACTTCCGCCAGAGTGGTACCCGCGAAGTGGGGTGTCAGACGATTGCAGAACGCTGATTACCGATGGGAGACGAGGAAGACACACGCGTCTACCCGCTGGTCGACTTTGACGTCCTGCAGCCTCAAACCTCTACGCCCGCCGAGAGAAGGCGACCGATGGAGATCAAGCCGGACCGGAACAGCCTGCCAGACGACTTTGGCTTCGAGGGCGTCGGCGGCCTGTTGAAAAACCGGCCGATGCAGATGAAACCCGGGCGTTTCGATGGGACAGGTTCGCTGGAATCATTCCTGTCTCAGTTCGAGGTGTGTGCGAGGCACAACCGGTGGACCGCTTCGGACAAAGTCGATTTCCTTCGCTGCTCGCTGGAGAAAGCCGCCACTCAGCTGCTCTGGGACTTCGGGGCCCAGCCGGATGCGACCTACGAACAGTTGGTGGAGCGGCTACGTCAACGCTACGGGACGGAAGGCCAAGCCGAGACCTTCAGGACGCAACTCTACTACCGCCGCCAGCGCGCCGGGGAAAGCCTATCCGACCTCCTTCATGAAATTCGTCGGTTGGTGGTACTTGCCTATCCGGTTCCTGCCAACGAAACCACGGAGATCATCGCCAAAGACGCGTTCCTGGAGGCGATGAGGGATCGGGAGCTCTCGCTCAAGATTCGCGAGAGAGAACCCAAGTCGCTGGACGAAGCCTACCGGACGGCGCTTCGTCTGGAGGCTTACCGAAGCACAATGGGCCAGGACGACCGTCGGAGACCGTCGGAACCTGATGACCGCGGAAGACCGCCAAACCGGGTGCGTGGCACTCGGGAGACCGATGTCAGCGACCAGATCCAGGCGCAGTTGGACCGGTTCCTGACCATTCCAGAGGGAAGAGCAACGCCGCTGGCAACGGGAATTCGAAGGCAAGTTCGACCGACAGTTCCGGGAGCTGCGAGGTCGTACGCCTCCGGCTGATGGAGGGCCGGGCCGAGACGTTCGCCCTGGAGACCGCAACCGAGGACCGGGCCGAGAGACTCGCCCGGGAAACGCCAACGCCGACAACCAAGAAAGACCGAGGCGGGAGATGAATTGCTTCAACTGTGGCCAACCAGGCCACTTCGCCCGCAACTGCCGCCAGTTTCAGATTTGACAAGCAGACATGTCCAAGATTTGGCCGATTGACTGATAGACATCAACAGGCATTTAATTTACTTATAAAGATGCTGTACGCTCAAAAGTTGTTTTATATGTTTTGGATGTTGAAAACCTTTTAATTGTGTAATTATATAAAGTGTATTTGTAGTAGGAGCTGTGCTAACGCAGATGGATGATAAGGGAATAGAGCGCCCTGTATCATTTATAAGTCAGAAGTTGACTGACACCCAGAAGAGATGGGCAACTGTAGAGAAAGAAGCCTATGCTATTGTTTGGGCTCTAAATAAGTTAAAAGAGATAATTATTGGATCTAAAGTTCACATCTTTACCGATCACAATCCTTTAACTTATCTGACTGAATCTATGTCTAAGTCTGCTAAACTGGTGCGTTGGGCTTTGGCACTGCAAACTTTTGATGTAGAAGTTAATTACAAGAAAGGACGATTAAATGTTGTAGCTGATTGTTTATCTAGATTATAAGATTGTTTACTTTACTGTATTATATAGTATTAAGTTTATTGCATAATTTAGTACCTGATGATTTCGCAAATTTTTAAGTTTAATTTGCTCAATCCAAAGAAAGGGAAGGAGGTAATGTGAACTAATGTTTTGCATATATAATGAGCACAGGTGTTCCTTATGTTGATATATATATATAATTCGTATTCGATTGTTAAGCTGTTTTAGTCTTAGGCCTTAGTTGCGCGGTCGGCTGGCGGCGCTTGGCCTAAAGTAGCCTAAACTTTGGCTGACGACAGATTCGCTACACGTGTAGTTAGCGCGCCGAACTTAGAAACTGCTGATGACAGTAAATTTGAAGATATGTAAGGCAGTAGTTGTTTTGGTGAGGTAGAGAGTTGTTGTGATGTAGAAGTTACAGTCGCGTTGTGTTTAATGAAGAACTGTGTTTGAATATTAACTGTGGTTTAAAAGAAATACATTTGAAGAACTGTGTCAATTTACTTCGTAAACAGTTAGAAGATGTTGAGCAAAATATACGTAGAAATAAGGAAAGTTTTGAGTTAGGTCACAACTAAAGAAAGGACAGAAGAGTTGGTGACAAGTAGTATGGGTTTTTTGTCTGTAGAAAGCGGATATGGTTTTCTCGTTGTACAACCGGTAGTATGGGTTTATTGGTTGTAGATCAGGGGGCATGGTTACTTTGGTTGTAGAAACGGGGTAAATGCCAATCGGTCACATCCTAACGGGTGGCTCGGTCGCAATATAAACGTGGAGTACGAGGTTGTTCTTTGCCTCCGACACTAATCATCTTCGATATGAAAAAGTGTCGTTAAGCCCAAGTACAACATACGATCATTAGTGTGACTTGATAAATTCAGACTTGTTTCTGTCTAAAGTCGGTTTATGTCGACTTGTGAATAAAACAACTTGAAGTCACTTTTCTGTACAAATTCGACTTGGGGTCAGTTGCGCTAAGTTCCGAATTCGGTTTAAAATTCTATTTCTTACATCCAAAGTGCTCTTAGGTCTGGCCCCTCGCTATCTCTGTGATTCAATTCGCAGACCCCTTTCAGCTGCCTCTAGTCGCTCACTCCGCTCTTTAGACCGGCATGACCTTCTCGTACCTCGGTCGCGGACTGCTATTGCCCAGCATCGCGCCTCTGCATCTGTTGGTCCTATGCTCTGGAATGACCTTCCCACCACGATTCGATCTGTGATCATAACTAGGGGTATTTCGGCCTCTTCTCGTTGTCCTAAGACGTTTCTTTTTTCGCAGAGCTCTTAGCACTGGGAGCGCCTCTGATTGGATATTACAAATTCCTAAATACAATACAATGTAATGCACGTGCAGATGCAACTAAATGCTACTTAATTACTTACTTTAAGAATGTCCACGTAATGGTTTTAATGTTTGTTACAAAATAATTTGTCTAAGTCCAACACATATGTCCCATAACCCTTAGAGGGTTAATTAAAAACTGCCCGCAAACCGTTTCTTTTTGCTATTCTAGCGCAGACGATTTTTGATGCCGTTGGGGATCCTCAGGATGTTTAAAATAATTTTGCACAGTTATTAACGTATACAAAAGGCAACTTTTGGTCGCTATTAATATCTTATCTTTCTTTCGATCCAACCTGATATGCATGCAATGTAATTGTAATCTGACATTTAAAAAGCACCACTTGAAGAAAAAACTTACCAGTGTCACTCCCGACCGAACCAGTGAAATTGTTGTCGAATAGTAAGACATTAGGCGCTGGCGAAACTACAGAAGGGACTAACTGAGGAACTCGAACCGCAGCTCTCGTCTGTATGTGTCTATGTATGTATGTGTGTGTGTATGGATGTATGGATATATTATGTATGTAAGTAAATTATTTATGTATGCCTGTGCTTATGTACGTATGTATGTAACTATGTATGCATGTGTCGCGTTATGCGGTAGGCTATGGACATTTGCCCTAGCAACGGACATTTGTCTTAGCAACGGACATTTGTCTTAGCAACGGACATTTGCAAACGGACATTTGTATATGGACATTTGCCTTAGCAACGGACATTTGTCTTAGCAACGGACAGCTTGTCTTAGCAACGGACATTTGTCTTAGCAACGGACATTTGCAAACGGACATTTGTATACGGACATTTGTATACGGACATTTGCCTTAGCAACGGACATTTGTCTTAGCAACGGACATTTGCAAACGGACATTTGTATGCGGACATTTGCATATGGACATTGGTCTGCCCCTCGAAACACTATAAATAGAGACGCCTGTTGCGTGTAAAAAAGAAGCGGAGGGTAAAAGTGATTGTAGAGTATTAGAGTCGTCGTAGTTGAAGTTAAGTCGTTGTAGTTGCTGTTAGTGTTGGTGTGTTGAGATCTATTCGTTGGTATTAACAATACAAATTGCTGTGTCGAGTTGCTGTCGTCTTCCTAGTTAATCTGGGTTAGGCATCGTCGGTGGCACTATTAAGACCTTTGCCCGAAGGAAAAGGCCGAGCTCAGCAGACGAGCAAGGAAGAGGGAAGATTCCGAAGACGCTATCCTGGTGACCGAAGAGATACCGGAATCCGCCCTTCGGCGACAATAGAAGAAAGAAGAAGAAAGAGAGTTTCGCCTCAGTGGTCCCATCAGTGGGGTTGATTCTGCCTCACGAGAGACCAGACACCAGATCGGCGGCGGCTCACAACTTCCGCCAGAGTGGTACCCGCGAAGTGGGGTGTCAGACGATTGCAGAACGCTGATTACCGATGGGAGACGAGGAAGACACATGCGTCTACCCGCTGGTCGACTTTGACGTCCTGCAGCCTCAAACCTCTACGCCCGCCGAGAGAAGGCGACCCATGGAGATCAAGCCGGACCGGAACAGCCTGGCGGACGACTTTGGCTTCGAGGGCGTCGGCGGCCTGTTGAAAAACCGGCCGATGCAGATGAAACCCGGGCGTTTCGAGGGGCAGGTTCGCTGGAATCGCTCCAGTCTCAGTTCGAGGTGTGTGCGAGGCACAACCGGTGGACCGCTTCGGACAAAGTTGATTTCCTTCGCTGCTCGCTGGAGAAAGCCGCCACTCAGTTGCTCTGGGACTTCGGGGCCCAGCCGGATGCGACCTACGAACAGTTGGTGGAGCGGCCACGTCAGCGCTACGGGACGGAAGGCCAAGCCGAGACCTTCAGGACGCAACTCTACTACCGCCGCCAGCGCGCCGGGGAAAGCCTATCCGACCTCCTCCATGAGATTCGTCGGTTGGTGATGCTTGCCTACCCGGTTCCGGCCAACGAAACCACGGAGATCATAGCCAAAGACGCATTCCTGGAGGCGATGAAAGATCGGGAGCTCTCGCTCAAAATTCGTGAGCGAGAGCCCAAGTCACTGGACGAAGCCTACCGGACGGCGCTACGTCTGGAGGCCTACCGAAGCACAATGAGCCAGGACGACCGTCGGAGACCGCCGGAACTTGATGACCGCGGAAGACCGCCCAACAGGGTGCGTGGCACCCGGGAGACCGACGTGAGCGACCGGATCCAAGCGCAGTTGGATCGGTTTCTGACCATCCAGAAAGAAGAGCAACGCCGTTGGCAACAACAGCTGGAGGGCAAGTTCGACCGACAGTTCCGGGAGCTACGAAGTCGTATGCCTCCGACTGATGGAGATCCGGGCCGAGACGTTAGCCCCGCAGACCGCAACCGAGGACCGGGCCGAGAGAGTCGCCCGGGAGACGCCAACGCCGACAACCAAGAAAGACCGAGACGGGAGATGAATTGCTTCAACTGTGGCCAACCAGGCCACTTCGCCCGCAACTGCCGCCAGTTACGCCGGGCCCACCATCGCCCGGATGCGACCGAGACGGAAACTCAAGATTCGACGCCGACTGAGCCGGTCGCCGCCAACCACACGACCCATCCAAGAGTACCCAACCTTACCACCTTCAACGCTGTCTACGTCCGGGGGACGATCAATGGACGCTCTCAACTCTGCCTGGTTGACACCGGATCGGAGGTGAGCCTCATACCTTCCTCTACTGTCCAGGGGTTAGAGATTCGTCCCTGTAACCGGTACTTGATGGCTGCGAACGGGTCCGATATACGGGTTTTGGGTGAGATAAGGGTTCCCATTAAGGTTCGGAGTGGGTTTGAGATTTCCAGTACATTTTTGGTGTCCGATCAGATAGCTGATCCCATGCTGGGTATGGATTGGTTGAGGAAGCACCGATGCCGACTAGGTTTTGGAACCGGGGCGTTGTTCATTGGGCGTAAGCGTATCAACCTTGTAAGGGGTAATGGAGCCGGGTGGTGCCGTCGGGTAATTGTGGCCGAGGAAGTTGTAGTCTCGCCTAAGTGTCAATTCGACGTCCCTGTAAAGACCTTGTACGGGGATTTGTCGTCGGTAGCGCCGGCCTGGATGACGGATGCCAAGGAAATCCGTCCGGGGGTCCATCTTGCACGTGTCGTAGTAGGCGATGATGCCGGGACGACACAGGTCCGGGTAGTGAACTTGACCGATGATCCTGTAAGGTTGGTTAAGGACCAGTTGTTGGGAGGGTTGCACCCGGTCGAAGTTGAGTGTCGGGAGACCCGTGATAAGGGTGAGGAGCCGATTGGTGAGGCGACTCCTTGTGAGATGTTGCTGGCCGATCTCCCCGAGGAGGTGACACCCGGGACCCGATACCAATTGCGGGAACTGCTGACTGAATTCATCGATGTTTTCTCGGTAAGGGAAGGTGATCTGGGCCGGACAAACGTGGCCACTCATCGGATTGATACGGGAGATGCAGGCCCTGTTAGACAGCCTCTACGGCGCCAACCCCTTCCCCATAGGGCTGCCATAGACGAGCAGCTAGATAGTATGTTGGCCGCTGAGACGATTGAACCCGCTGTTAGCGAGTGGGCGGCTAACGTGGACCCTCCGTTTTTGCATAGATTACCGGCAATTAAATGAGAGGACGAAGAAGGATTCATACCCCCTCCCTAGAATCGACGAATGTTTAGATGCTCTCTTCGGAGGAGGATGGTTTAGTACGCTGGATTTAAGGAGCGGATACCATCAGGTTGCTATGGATCCTAGGGATGCGGATAAAACCGCGTTCGTTACGCGTCGAGGCATCTATCGATGGAAGTTGATGCCCTTCGGGCTCTGCAATGCGCCAGCAACCTTCCAACGGTTGATGGAAATTGATCTGTCGGGGATTTCGATGTTTGTCTGTTCTACCTCGATGACGTAATCATTTACGGGAACACGCCCGAACAACATTTTCAGAGGTTGGGTAAGGTGTTCGAGCGATTGAGAACGGCCAATTTAAAGTTAAAACCAAGTAAGTGTCGCTTGCTGCGTAGGGCCGTTTGTTACTTGGGCCATGTGGTGACTCAAGACGGGGTTGCCGTGGATCAGTCCAAGATCCGCGAGGTTGTGGAGTGGCCAGTCCCGCGACGACTGAGGGATGTGCGCTCTTTTCTCGGGCTATGCTCGTATTACCGGAGGTTCATCCGTAATTTTTCGGTATTGGCTGCTCCTCTGTTTGCATTGACGAAAAAGGGTAGAGCGTTTGTGTGGGATGATGCCTGTCAGGAAGTCTTCGAACTTCTAAAGCGCGCCCTGACGTCCACACCTGTCCTAGCTTTGCCTAAGGATGAGGGCGTCTACGTCCTGGACTGTGATGCCTGCGACGTTGGCATAGGGGCCGTATTATCCCAGAAGATTGATAGCGAGGAGCGAGTAATTGCCTACGGAAGTAGCTTGCTTTCCACGGCGGAGCGTAACTACTGCGTTACTCGCAAGGAGTTGCTCGCTATAGTGTATTTCACAAAGATGTACCATCAGTACTTGCTGGGGCGCCCGTTCACGTTGAGAACAGATCACGCCGCGTTACAGTGGCTCCAGCGAACTCCAGAGCCCATTGGCCAACAGAGCCGCTGGTTGGAACGGTTGGAGGAGTTCGAATTCCAGGTGTTGCATCGGCCGGGTCAGAAACATGGTAATGCGGATGCCCTTTCCCGTAGGCCTTGTCGACAATGTGGTGTTGACGATGTAAGTGCGGTCGCTGCAGTCACCGAGGCTCTGCCCAAACAGCAGTTGGATATCGAACCCCATCCGCAGGAAGAGTTAGAAAAGGCGCAGAAAGAAGATCCTGATCTTCGGGTGATACGACCGTGGCTGGAAGTAGGTACCCAGGCGCCGGACTTGGTGGATATTCTCCGGGAGCATGAAGCGGTGAAGGTGTACTGGCACCAGAGGTATCGCCTGTATTTGCAGGAGGAGGTGATCTATCGGAAAACACCGGATGGGGTCGAACAGTTCGTGGTACCCAGGGCTATGCGGGATCAGTACATGAGGCTCGCCCACACGGGGATGACCGGGGGCCACCTGGGCGTCCGGAGAACCCGGGCGCAAGTAAGGCGTCGGGCCTTTTGGGTCGGATGGTCCCGGGATGTGAGGCGCTTTTGCCATTGCTGCCCTCAGTGCAACCAATACCATCGTGGTTTGCCTCCCCGCCAATGACCGCTGCAGCCCTTGCCTTGTGGGGCGCCCTGGGAACGGTTGAGTATAGATATCACGGCCCCCATCCACGGAGTCGAAGAGGGTATGCTTATATCCTTACAGTCATGGACAACTTCACGAAGTTCGTGGAGGCAGTCCCTATGCACAATCAAGAAGCAACCTCGGTTGCTAAGGCCTTGGTTGAAAACGTTATCGTAAGGTACGGCGCACCGCTACAAATCCTTACCGACCAGGGAACTAATTTCGAGGGGAATTTGTTGAGAGAACTTTTCAGATTGCACGGGATAGACAAGGTTAGGACGTCCCCTTATCACCCGAGCGGGAATGGGCTCATAGAACGCTTCCATAGGACGCTTAATGCCATGCTGAGGAAAGTGGTCAGCAGCCATCAACGGGACTGGGACGAATTTCTGCCCCATGTCCTTGCCGCTTACCGGGCGTCTCTGTACGAAACGACCGGGTTCAGCCCAAACGACCTGATGTTCGGACGGGAGACCCGTGCTCTGCTGGACGTCGTTTACGGGAGACCCCCGAACCCCGATCCGGGCGCAGGCACATACGCGAGTTATGTGCAAGACTTTACTGAGCGCATGGAGTCCGCGTACCGCCTGGTACGGGAGCATCTGGGAGTGGCTGCGGAACGCCAGAAGCGAGCTTACGACTTGCGCGCTCGCCCAGCTGAATTTGCCCCTGGGGCGCAAGTTTGGTACTATACTCCTCGTCGTTATCAAGGTCGCTCTCCAAAATGGCAGAAGATGTACACGGGTTCTTTCGTCGTGGAGGCACGTTGCGGCCCTGTGAACTACAGCATCAGGAAGTCCCCTCATTCTCTTCCACTCACGGTCCAAGTGGACAAGCTGCGGTCTTGCTTCAGGGAAGAGCAGGCGGATGAAGTGGAGATGCCTGCGCCTCCTGCTATCGACGATTTTGAGGTCAGCGGGCGTCCGAGGAGGGAGACTCGCCGGCCCGCGCGCTATCAATAGCTGGGCCCCGTCGTTTGAGGAGGTTTCATCGCGGTGAGGAATTGGCACGCGATCCCCCTCTCCTCCTTCTCTCGACGCCTCGACGTTTGCCTGCGTCTCCCTCTTCCCCTCCTCTCGGCTGTGCGACGCTTGCCTGCGTCCTTCTCCCCCACGCCTTGACGTTGTCTGCGTAATCCTCCCCTCCACTTGATTGAACGACGTTCACTTACGCCCCCTCTTTCCCCCCTTTTTTTGGCTGCAAGCAAAGAGGCTACGGACATTTGTCGACGGACATTTGCGTGTGCACATTGGTCGACCGACATTTGCCTCCGGGTGCGATTGGCTACGGACATTTGTCAACGGACATTTGCTCGTGAACACTTCCCCCACACGGCCAGGCAACGTTCAGCCACGCGATTATTTGAACTTCCATGGTAGCCATGGCAACGCAAGGACAATACAAGCTGATGGACGAACGATGACGTAAATTCGATGAGTAGCTATGGCAACGTAAAATTACATATAAACTGGTGAATGAATGATAACGTGCATTCGACGAGTGATCATGGCTGAACAGACGAGTCGGGTGATAATGCGCTACTGCGACTTCTGCTACAAGTTTTTTCATGGGGTGGACACAAAACGATCGTATTGAGCCGCCCTGAAGGTACTGACAGCGATGTCAATAGAGGAACTTTGTCAGCACTACCGGGGGTAGCTGCGGAGGACGTCTGCTTCCCAGAGGTGGTTGTGAACTGGGATTCGACCTTACGATCGCTCGAACCGCCAGTCCAGTTTCCCATTGGAGAAGACGCGGCCCAATGTCGGTTCTTGGAAGAACTGATGACGGCGGAGGCCCCAGAAAGTCAACCGGCGCTTCCTCTCCCGTCTTCACCTGCTGGAGACGGCGAGCTACGGGACATCATCGAATCCATGTTGGCTTCGGGAACTGAGACGCCTGCCGTCTTACCCTGTTCCTCACCGCCTCCCGAAGAAGCGATAAACTTGGTGATGGCGAAGAACCCTGGACTGCCGGACGAAGAAAGCTTGGCCGTCCCTCCAATGAACGGAGAAGATTTTCCAGTGCAGCGGGGAGAGTTGAATCCTGAGCGTGCAGGGATGGTGGTGGCGGATCGAGCCTCGCCTCCGGTCCCTCCGCCTGCTCGCTTTCCGGTCGACGCTTCGACCTTATCCGACCTCGCCCCCATTCTCGCCTGGGCCAATCGTCTGTTCCCTCCGTATGACTACGGACAATTCTTAGCGGATGCGAAGCGACTCTTCCCTCTTTGCTCTGTCACAATGGCGACAGAGGTCTACGTAAATTGCCGCCTCGCACACGAACGTCCAAGCCGTGCGCTAGCGCCCTTGTCACCCGTCTTGGTGATAAGCTCGGACTCTGAAGTGGACATACCAGATGAAGAAGACTGGAGCACGCATGGTGCCTCTCCAGTTTCCGTCGCCGAAAATCCTGGCTCCGAGGAATCCAGCGTTGACGACCCCCGCGACGATGATCCGAATGACGAGGACTACGTCCCGCCCGACTCGGAAGAAGGAGAAGACAGCGTCAATTCCTCTGTGGACGGTGATGAAGACATTTCCTCGTCGGTGGAAGCCTCTTCTCCAGCTTCGGGGAAGAAATTATGTTCGTTAGCTCAGAGGCTAGTGAGTATTGATCACTATGAATCTTACTTCAGGAAGGACCGAACGGCTAGATTCTTAGTTAAATCTAACCGATAATTATTTAAGTTGTCCCGAAAGCTGGGATTGCCTTTCAGCTGTAAGACTAGGTTTTACCGTTAATTTGTAGGGTGAACAGTAACTGTGTTGGTGAGGATATTTCCCTCACCATACCAGGTTCAGTAGAACAGTGGATTTGTCCGTAGGGCGATTACCTTATTTCGTTTTTGTAGGGCCGATTCGGTCGATTAATCTGATGGACTTCTTTCTTTTGTTAAAAGCCTGGAAATGGCTGCAGTATTCGATTTCGTATTATGATCATGACGTCATTTGCTATATAAACATTAAGTCTAGCGTAGGATGGCTCTTTTGACTGTTGTTTAGCTACGGAATGGGGGCATTCCCTTTCTTTTGGTAGGGGAAGTGTTGTGGCGTTATGCGGTAGGCTATGGACATTTGCCTTAGCAACGGACATTTGTCTTAGCAACGGACATTTGTCTTAGCAACGGACATTTGTCTTAGCAACGGACATTTGCAAACGGACATTTGTATATGGACATTTGCCTTAGCAACGGACATTTGTCTTAGCAACGGACATTTGTCTTAGCAACGGACATTTGTCTTAGCAACGGACATTTGCAAACGGACATTTGTATACGGACATTTGCCTTAGCAACGGACATTTGTCTTAGCAACGGACATTTGCAAACGGACATTTGTATACGGACATTTGCATATGGACATTGGTCTGCCCCTCGAAACACTATAAATAGAGACGCCTGTTGCGTGTAAAAAAGAAGCGGAGGGTAAAAGTGATTGTAGAGTATTAGAGTCGTCGTAGTTGAAGTTAAGTCGTTGTAGTTGCTGTTAGTGTTGGTGTGTTGAGATCTATTCGTTGGTATTAACAATACAAATTGCTGTGTCGAGTTGCTGTCGTCTTCCTAGTTAATCTGGGTTAGGCATCGTCGGTGGCACCATTAAGACCTTTGCCCGAAGGGAAAGGTCGAGATCAGCAGACGAGCAAGGAAGAGGGAAGATTCCGAAGACGCTATCCTGGTGACCGAAGAGATACCGGAATTCGCCCTTTGGCGACAATAGAAGAAAGAAGAAGAAAGAGAGTTTCGCCTCAGTGGTCCCATCAGTAAGGTTGATTCTGCCCTCACGAGAGACCGCCAAGAAAAGAGATTTCCGCCACACATGTATGTATTTATGTATGTAGGTATGTATGTAAATATGTTTACATGTATCGCGTAAGTATGTATGTTTGAATATAATGTATGACATTGTATGTATGCGTAGCGTCCCATAATCGTACGATTATTCGGGATTGCCGATAGACAGTTGAGAGAGAGAACAGGTTTATGTTTTACGTTGTTCATGCGGATGATGATACTTGCTCCGTCCCCGTGTTCCGGTTGACAAACGGGACAGGAGTCCGGGTTAACCAACGCGCTGGATTCTTCTCTATCTTTCTCTATTTCTCTATCTCTCTCTTTCTCTCACTCTCTCCCTGCCTCTGTCTCCGTCTCTGTCTCTCACTCTCTCTGTCTCTCACTCTCTCTGTCTCTGTCTCTGTCTCTCTATCTCTCTGGGTCTGTCAAACGCACATAAACATACAAACATGCACAGACTCCTGTCTGTCTATCTGTCTTTTTCTCTGTCTCTCTCAACCTTGCATATATGTATATACTTATGTACATATGTATGTTGTAATGTGCTACTCTACGAATGAAGACAACTCGTTGTTAGGTAAAAAAATATGTATAATATAAAACAGAATCCGTAAGAGTAACACACATACAACCTTATCGAAGAACATCAGCTCCACACGTCTCCAGCTCTCGAGAACGTTGCACAGCAAACAAACAACTTGGTTGGCCACAGCGGACACGAAACCAACAGTTTAACTAGTTAACTAGACTTATCTAGTACATGGAAGTCTTGGTCAGTTCTACTGAGAATTCGACATCAAACGGCAACAGGCCTAACGAAAACTGCCAAGCTTCGACGACGAATCTTTTACATTAGTTTAAATAGGAGAGAACACTCCTTCTTAACTATACAGGATATATTTCATCAACTATCCTATTTTCTGTCTCTGTTACAGTAACGATATTCGTATATTTCTAGCAAGCATAACATCACGCCTACTTTCAATATATAGTTCAGTTCAATACTAAATATATTTATCTTTATCCAGAATGTCTCTTCAAACTAGGACAAAGTACTGTCAACAGTGTCTCGGTTGGGAAGGTCTCCCAACATACCCCCCAACCACAACGAGAGAAAACCTATCGGTTTTCGACAAAACGAAAAAAAACACAAAACATAACAAATGAAACCACGCAAAACACAACAAAAACCCCCAACTTCAACTCCCCAACAACACACTCGAAGATTCCACAGGCGACGGTCGACTCAAGAGATCTGGCATCCAGTTCTCTTTTCCCGGTCGATGCTTAATGTCGAGAGTATACTGTTGTAACTCTAGGCTCCATCGAAGCAATTTCTGATTTGAATTTGCCATTGTGTTTATGAACTGCAACGGACTGTGATCTGTATAGACCAAGACCGGCGAAGACCCAAAGTAGACGCTGCATGCTCGGACCGCGGTCACAAGCGCCAAGGCCTCCTTCTCGATCGTCGAATAGTGCATCTCGTGAATCCTCAGCTTCCGACTCAGGAAACAAATCGGATGTTCCACGTCATCAGTAATCTGAAACAGACAAGCTCCCACACAATTTTGAGAAGCGTCTACAGCCAAACAAAACTGTTTATCGTAATCAGGTGGTCTCAAAATTGGTCTAGACGCCAATCTAGATTTGAGATCCACAAAAGCCCTTTGAGCATCATCATTCCAAGAGAAAATCTTATTTTTCTTTAACAATTCATTTAAAGGAACCGTTATGTCAGCAAAATGCGGTATATATCTCCTGTAATATCCTGCCAACCCCAACAAAGATTGTACCTGTTTTTTACTCACAGGAGTAGGAAATTTCAATAACGCCTCTACTTTTTGCGTTCTAGGTTGAATTGAATTCAAACCCAAATGATGACCAAGAAAATCAATCTCAGCATTCGCAAACACACATTTCTTCAAGTTCAATTTCAAATGCGCATTCCACACTTTCATCAACACTTGCTTCAAATGCATCAAATGATTATCCCAATTTCTACTAAAAATTATCACGTCATCGAGATATGCATCACAAAATGATTCCATACCCTGAAACAACTTCCTTACCAACCTACTAAACGTAGCTGGTGCATTTCGTAAACCAAAACTCATATAGCGCCATTGAAATGCCCATTCGGAGTAACAAATCCAGTCAACGGAATATCCTCTTTCGCAATCGGTATTTGCCAATAACTTTTGTCATGTCCAATTTTGTCATGTATTTAGCACCTCCCAATTTATCCAATAAAGTATCCACCCTTGGCATAGGAAATGGATCCGCCACAGTTACCATATTCAATTTTCGGAAGTCTGTGCATAACCTTCCTGACCCATCAGGTTTGGGAACCATTATAATCGGAGCCGCCCACGCGCTCTCCGATTCTTCAATGATCCCATCCTGCAACAAATCCTCAATTTCAGTTGTTACCAACCGTAATTTCTCAGGATTTAACCTGTATGGCGTCTGCCGAATAGGTCGAGCACCCTCCTGTAATTGAATTCGATGTTCAATCAAGGAAGTACGTCCTGGCTTGTCACCAAAAACGTGTTGAAACTCCCACAATAGAGTCATCAACTGCTGCCTTTTCTCCACATCTAAATGATCAAGAATTACATCATTAAAGACAACTTTTTCATTTTCAACATCTCTTCCCTGATTTGTCAAGAGTACATTTATCTTAACTGCTTCATCCGTTTCCAACCCACGTGTAACATATTTTTTCAACAAATTAACATGCACTACACGTTTAGTTTTTCTCCTATCCGGAGTTCCAATGACATAATCCACTTCACCCAACCTTTTCTCTATCACATATGGACCACAATATTTTGCCTGCAATGGTTTTCCAATCAGCGGCAACAATACCAACACCTTCTCACCAACTTCAAACACCACTTTCTTGGCTTTCTGATCATACCAATACTTCGCTTTCTCCTTTTCAACTTCTTCATTTTCATTCACCAATGCCATTGAATTTCGAATTTTCTCCCTCAAATCCAAAACAAAATCAATCAAATTTCTCTGTTTTAAGTCCTTAACCCAATCATCATGCAACCATGCTTTCTTAATTAATTGCAAAGGACCTTTCACATCTCTTCCAAACGTTAAATCAAAGGCAGAAAATCCCAAACCTTTAACCGGCACCTCTCGATAGGCAAACAAGACCCACGGAAGAATTTCATCCCAGTCTCCCTGAAATTTCTCACCCACCGCTTTTAACATGTCCTTCAACGTCCTGTGAAACCTCTCCAGACATCCGTTGGTCTGCGGGTGATACGGCGAACATTTCAGCTGCGTCACCTGACACTCATTCAAAAAAACTTGCATCACTTTCGACATAAACTCAGTTCCACAATCAGACAACAGTTCCTCTGGAAAACCAAACATTGTAAACACCTGTATTAGACATTTTGCTACTTCAATTGCACAATGCTTTTTCAAAGGAAATGCCAACGGGTAATGTGTAGCTAAATCCATTACAGTCAAGATATACTCATTTCCCGATTTCGCACATATTTTCAAGGGACCCACGATATCTACAGCCAATCTTGAAAATGGACTAGAAATGACTGGTAAGTTTATCAATGGAGCACGAACCTTCACCGCACCTTTTCCCAATCTCTGACACACATCACAACTCCTACAATATTCCTTGATGTCCCTGAACACACCAGGCCACCAAAAATGACACAACAATCTATCAATAGTCTTTTGTGTTCCCAAATGCCCACTTGACGGAATGTCATGTGCCACTTGCAGTAATTTAGTCCTTAAGGCTGTAGGTACAACAATTTGTTTTACCTCAATGCCATCAGGAACTATCTTATTTCTCCAATGTCTTACCAAAACATCATTAGAAACATCATAGTAATTCTGTTCCGTCCTTGACGACTCCGATTGAGCCAACTCAAACAATGGCTCCAATGAGACATCGTTACGTTGCAACTGAATCAACTCCTTTCGAGATACAAATTCTCCTATGTTTGACTTAATGACTTTATTCTCGTCAAACAATTCACTAACACCTGAAAACTCCAAATCCTCTTCCCCTACTTCCAACTGTGTACTAACATGAGCGTTCACGGCATCTTTATTCCCAATGACAACCCTATCCAATGCTGCTTGTGCTCTAGTTACCACAGAAATGTCTATTGGTCCCAAGTCTACAATATCATTACCAATGAGCACATCTACTCCTTCAGGTAACTTATCAATTAAGCCACATAACACTTTTCCCTTCACTTGTTCCGAATCCAAGTTAATTTCCACTAAAGGAATTTCAATAGGATCTCCAACTACACCCTGAATCATCCTATTTTCCTTTGTGTCATTAAACTCATCATTTCCTACTTTTTCCCTGCTAACCAAAGTTTGCAACGACCCAGAATCCCTTAGCAAGACTATCTGACGCCGTGTACCTTCATGCCCATACAACCATGCATTTGAACAAAAAGGCTTATAATTATCATGCACATGCATCGAACCTTGTGAGTTTTCAGTAAAGCATTTGTCATTCCCCACTAACTGAACTGATTTTATGTTAGTTTCAAAATTTCGTTGTCCATTAACCTCCTGTCTACCTTTCAACTGCCAACAATTTGAAACCACGTAATTTTTTCCTCCACAAAACGCACAAGACGCTGGTGACCCCAAACTCTTAGGAAAACCCGTCTTATTTGCCTTTTTAGGTGCCCTCCAATCAGAAATCCACGGTTTGTTCTCAAATTTCGGTGTATTTGAATATTGTCCCCAATTTCCTTTTTCCATATTCAAATCCACTTTGTTTTCACCTCTGAACCCTCCAAATGTTTCCACTTTAAATGGTTTGTACAAAATAGCAAATTCATCTGCTAATTTGGCTGCTTCACTCAAACTCTCAGGTTTTTTTTCAATAACCCATCTATGAAGTTCTGTTGGCAAACAATTCACAAATTGTTCCAACTTCACAACTTCAATGAGTTTATCCACTTCTTTCGTAGCACCTTCCCCCTCAATCCAACTGTTAAATGGCAAACTCAGTCGAAAAGCAAAATTTGAATATGTTT
The DNA here is from genome assembly GCA_020284085.1 of Aporrectodea caliginosa. Lineage (NCBI taxonomy): Eukaryota > Metazoa > Annelida > Clitellata > Crassiclitellata > Lumbricidae > Aporrectodea > Aporrectodea caliginosa. The sequence continues at coordinate 336,888 of JACEVL010000285.1, read as the reverse complement.
CCAAATTTCCTTTTCTCATTGTTCTGAACCGTTTTCTATAAAATTCCGGAACACGAGCATAAGCTCTCAACAATGCTTGCTTCAGAATGTCATAGTCTTGACATTCCTCCACACTGAGCTCTGAGAACACTTTCTGTGCCTTGCCAGTTAACTGAGTATGAATGAGTCCCGTCCATTTATCTTTTGGAAATTTATGTATTTGCATTGCTTTTTCAAATGCCAACAAGTAATGTTCAACATCTAATTCATCAAATTTCGGAACAAATTTAACCGCATTCGACATTCGAAACCCTTGATCCATGTCATCATGATCAATTACATTATTTTCCAATTTCTTCAATTGTAACTCATGTTGTCTTATTTTGTCTCTTTCTTGCTGTTCTAACTCCAAATGTAGCTTATTCTGAGCTGCATCCGCTTCCAGTCTCATTCTTCTCTCCAATACCTCCGCTTCCAATTTTATCTTCCTTTCCTCTGCTTCTAATCTCTCAGCTGCTGCTACAGATTCTAATTTTATTTTCCTTTCCTCTGCTTCTAATCTCTTTTCCTCTGCTTGCAATTTTCTTTCCTCCATTTCCAACTGTCTTTTATCCGCTTCAGCCTTAGCTTTACGTTCCTCAGCTGCTTCTTCTAACCTTCTTGCTTCATTTTCTGCTTTAGCTTTACGTTCCTCAGCTGCTTCTTCTAACCTTCTTGCTTCATTTTCTGCTTTAGCTTTACGTTCCTCAGCTGCTTCTTCTAACCTTCTTGCTTCATTTTCTGCTTTAGCTTTACGTTCCTCAGCTGCTTCTTCTAACCTTCTTGCTTCATTTTCTGCTTCCAACTTAAGTTTAAACATTGCAAACTCAACCTCTTCTTTCTTCTGCTGTCTTTCTGCTTCCTCTCTCTTAAATTGTCTATCAGCCTCATCTGCTTCCTTTGCTGCTTTTAACTCCAACGACTTGCTTTTTATTCTCCATTCTTCACTCATAGCCTTAGACGGAGATATTAACTTTGCTAACACCTTTTGCATCTGTGCTTTACTTAAGCCTTTTACTTCCTTACCTAAGCGTTCTAACTCAACTTTTAATTCTTCGACCGAACAGTCAAAGATATCTTCAAGCGTTAACGCTTTTGCTGCTACAGGCGACTCCATTTTGCCTGCTTTTTCTCTAGTCTATTCTAGACTTACTCAAATTAATTTCAGCTCTGTTGCCAAAACTTTCACTACGAAATTTCCTTTTCAAAGGTTTAATTTCCCCACTTTTGTCTCTAGACTCTTTTAGAAAAGTCCCTACAAAATTTTCGCTTTTAGACTTTTCGTTAACGTCACTTTCGGACGAAGCCCCCAAATGTAATGTGCTACTCTACGAATGAAGACAACTCGTTGTTAGGTAAAAAAATATGTATAATATAAAACAGAATCCGTAAGAGTAACACACATACAACCTTATCGAAGAACATCAGCTCCACACGTCTCCAGCTCTCGAGAACGTTGCACAGCAAACAAACAACTTGGTTGGCCACAGCGGACACGAAACCAACAGTTTAACTAGTTAACTAGACTTATCTAGTACATGGAAGTCTTGGTCAGTTCTACTGAGAATTCGACATCAAACGGCAACAGGCCTAACGAAAACTGCCAAGCTTCGACGACGAATCTTTTACATTAGTTTAAATAGGAGAGAACACTCCTTCTTAACTATACAGGATATATTTCATCAACTATCCTATTTTCTGTCTCTGTTACAGTAACGATATTCGTATATTTCTAGCAAGCATAACATCACGCCTACTTTCAATATATAGTTCAGTTCAATACTAAATATATTTATCTTTATCCAGAATGTCTCTTCAAACTAGGACAAAGTACTGTCAACAGTGTCTCGGTTGGGAAGGTCTCCCAACAATGTATATATGTATGTATGTAATTATTAATGTATATAATGTATGTCTATGAATTCCTACACAAGCAAACAAAACTCAAAGACACACATACGGAAAAATACACATACACAAACACACATATGCACCCAAACACAAACACAAACATACAAATACACAGAAACGCACAAACACACATACACAGACCACATATAGATACACACACATACACAGACAGACATATAAACATTAAACATACGTCAGCTAGACACTCCTACCAACACCTGGAATAGCGCAACAACCGACGACGACGTTGACTTTTGACGGGAACATAAAGTTCCCTGCTGTGAGTCGTTGTGGTTCCAAACAACGAGGACTCATATAGCGCAGGTCATCCTCAGCCGCAAAGCATGAATTCTGCGACTATAGCATGAGCTGTACGCAAGCAATGACACGTCATTGCAGAGCCACCGGTTGTCCGATCATGCTTTCCCAGCAGTACAGGACCATCGCACCTTATTCTGGAAAAAGGTACAGAATCCACTCACAACGGTCCCTGCGGAGCCCTGTTCTGCGTATCGTTCGGCACTCTAAGTCAAATCATGAAGTGAAATGGTTACACCTGACGTGAAAAGAAAGCGACGGAAGCCTAAGTAATGAGGGAGAATGATGATGCTTTTAAACTAGTAGACCCTATTTTGGTATTTCAAAATTTAGCCTGTTTCTCGTCTTCGCCTGCCATAGATCCAAATTACCATCCCCTTCATCCATCCTTCCATCCAGCTCCCATTAGGCAATCAAGACCAAGGCCAAGACTTTCAACCTCAAGACCTAGACCAAGATCGTTGGTCTCAAGACCAAAACTCAAAGCTTCAAAGCCTCAAAGCCAAGACCAAGACCAAGACTTTTAAAAACGAACTCGAGTGCAGTCGAGACCAAGACCATGTCCTACGTCGATTGTCTCAATTATTGTCTTGGACTCGAGAACAACAAGACTGGTTTTATCTGGTAGTACAAATTAAACAGAAAAAGGTTTTTTAAAGGTTTTTGCTTATATTTTCTAAAATCATTCATTGTCAAAGCCAATCTTCTGCGCCTGAAGAAGAGGAACAGAATCCGTGCCCTTTAGCCGAAGTTTACGTCCGCATTTTTTCATTGAGTTTGGTGCCTGCTTTAGGTGTAGGTGATAATTATGCCTAGAGCGGAAATTTTCAAGGGGCGGCAAATTCCGGCAAAATACATAATGGTCACTTGAACCACTTCCGTCAGAAAGATGACAAAAATGAGTAAGGGGCGGAATTTGTTTTCCTTGCCTATTGCACAAAACTGTCAAAGACTGTCAAGTCCGCCACTCACTGATCGATTTGCATCCCTTTCAGCCCTATTATTATATCTACTTAATAACTATATAATTAACAACTATTATAATTTGTAATTGTATTTACGCACGTTTCAAAGATCTTAATGAGTTAGTTCATCTATCTTTACAAGAAAGCTACATCTTGCTATATTAACTTACGACTCAGACGTAATTAAATACACGGTAAGAAAGGAAGATGAACTGAATGCATGTTGGAACTCTGTTTATAGAAAGCTATTTTGGCTCTAATAAATGGAAATCTCCTAAAGGCTTCATTTGTGGCCTTAGTAGACTTACATCATATTATTAAGAAACGTCATATGATGTTCTATAGGCGACTAGTATAATTATTCGACATCTAATTTTCTTCAGGATATTTTCTAGTGTTACGTTATTGAGCACTTTATGACTCTGAATTCGGCGGCATCTTGACAGAGTTGATTGTCTCGAGACACTGTCTCGGTCTCGACAGTGTCTCAGCTGTCTTCCTCCGTTCTTCCTCCACTAGAATCCGTTGAAACTATTTAACAACTAATATTATTTAGTTGTTTTAGGTAATTCTGTTACTTGATGGCATTTATCATTTTAGTCCTGCTGTCGAAATATTTGCTCTGACTCCTATAATAAATTGTGCCCAGTTACCAGGTCAAAGAAGCAAGTGATTCAATTAGCTCCTGAAGATGTCAGAGGTGGTTTGCTCCTGATAAAGTCAGAGGCATGTCACTGCAAAAATCCATGCATGCTATGCAGGATATTAATTTAAGTTCAAAATATTTGTCTTGCTACTACCGATTAAAGATTTAGATGTTTGCTGCTAAAAAGTTACGTACAAGATACATTTGCATTCATCCCGACGCCTGGAACGTCAGCAAGAAATAAAAATAATGATGGTGGCTGAGCAGTGGTTCCAACACGGACTATACGTCTTCTGAACATCTTAAAACCCTTGCTAAATTCATGTTAATCGAGCAGTTGTTGTAAAGGAAATGGGAAATGTTAGGCTATGTTAGACTTCATATAGTGCTCGATGTATGTAATTCTTGTCATCCTCAACGGGTAGGCCTAAGTAGTTCAAAATTGTGACGTCGATGGCGCAAATTCTGTTGACGCTTAATAACGGTTGGAAACAATCAACGAATAGGACATAGCATTCGCTCTGGCAGACATACATGACAAAATATCAGCTGCTAAGCACTGTAAAGATCACTAGCCTTTACAAGTGGAATCTAGTTTTGTGACCGTCATGGAGCTGACATCTGTTTCTATTAAAATTTAATTGTTCGCTCAAACACAAAATATTAAGAATGTCTCATGTTGTAAATAATATTACCTTACGAAAATAAATAGTAGTCTAAATAATCGGTGTGTCTGTATGCACTATTGGAAATAAACTTCGACAAACATCTGGGACAACACAGTGTTTTGCGGGCATGATACGACTGTTCGGTTATAAAACCGCACAAATAATTTATCTACGCCGTATTTTTTAAATTCATTAAATTTTATTTAAGTTGTCTGAAACAAACCTACGTAACGGATTATTATTTTGTCACAGAAGCTTCAAAGAGTATTTGAATACCATGGACAGCAAACTGGACATCTATTATAGAAACACTCTTATGTGGCTCAGAGATGTTCAGAGATTTACACTATTTACATTACATAAACTTTTCCATTACTACTGGCCAGGTTAGCAACTTTGGTTAAACCATACGTCAAGCGCCACTGTGGCGATTATGTCCAATGTGGACAATGGATCGTGGATAAGTTTAAGAGATTTTGATTCTAAACAGGACGACTTTGAAAGGAGGAGCATCCATTCAAACGGACAGCGATGGAATCCGACCTCAGCCGATAATTTCGTTAAAATTGACTAATTTTATCACTTAATTGAGAGCCACAAGACTGCCTTAAAAATATTTATACACGTTTAAATTTATAAATTTGTTCTAAACTAAAGCAAGCAAATTCCGGAGCCCTGTAACTTATACATTTATAATTAATCTATTCTGTGTCTACACAACGTAGTTTGCATGAAAGGAAAGCTGATCGTAATTGTTATCCAGAGATACGATGTCGCTGGAACTAGATTATTTGCAATCAAAATAAACTCCATAGGCAGGTATAGATTCCAGATCGATTCCACAAATTTGTGCGTCAGAAAAATTGACAAACATCATTATAGGTGTAAATTTCAATTTCTTCCACAAAGAAATCCTTATTGGTCGCAGTTTGTACTTACAATCGCAGCCGTAGTCGCAATCTCGAGATATCTTCAGCGCCAATGCTACAAAAGATACGTCGCGGAACCAGCTTACACTCAGTCAAAGCAAAATACATGTAAACAACATCGATAGGCAGAGGATCAAGACCAGGGGCGCAACCACGGTCCAGAAGTTGGGGGGGACCTACTAGAATGTGTGAGTGGGGTAGGGGGATTGCGAGCGCCGAAGGCGCGAAGCTGCGATTGCCGAAGGCAAGAAGCCCCTAACGACTAGGGGGTATGGGGGAGCGTCGTAAGCTCCCCATCGGGGTCTGGGGCGGAGCCCCAGAAGCCGTCGCAATTTTGAGCATTTGATGCCAAATTTTGGGCTTTTATTTACCTCAAATTTTTCACCGATGATTTCGATATAAAAGTACCTAATCCATCTAGATCTGTGAAAAATATGACTTTATTATATGAATAAACTGGAAGTGACAAGGGTTTGAGAGAATTGAACGGAAAAGAGTAGAATAAGCTCCAGAACAGCCAAAAGCCTACGCAATTTTGAGCATTTGATGCCAAATGGAGTACATTTTGGGCTTTTATTTACCTCAAATTTTTCACCGATGATTTCGATATAAAAGTACCTAATCCATCTAGATCTGTAAAAACATATGACTTTATTATATGAATAAACTGGAAGTGACAAGGGTTTAAGAGAATTGAACGGAAAAGAGTAGAATAAGCTCCAGAACAGCCAAAAGCCGACGCAATTTTGAGCATTTGATGCCAAATGGAGTACATTTTGGGCTTTTATTTACTTCAAATTTTTCACCGATGATTTCGATATAAAAGTACTTAATCCATCTAGATCTGTGAAAAATATGACTTTATTATATGAATAAACTGGAAGTGACAAGGGTTTAAGAGAATTGAACGGAAAAGAGTACAATAAGCTCTAAAACAGTGTTTGTCAAAACTAGGAACATCGTCAGGGAGGAAGCCTGGACGGGTCATTTTTCTCAGAATACCGTTAAGGCGTTTATTTTCCTCTACAGTATAAAATCCCCACCAAACAGAGGAGGCATAAAGTAGCCGTGCGAGGATAGTAGCTCTAACAATGTCAAAGAGACGTTCACCGTGGTGACCGTGGGCGACCAAAACACGTAGCGCAAACATGGATTGCCGGGGTTTGCAGCATATTTTGTCCATGTGTGCCCCAAAGCCAATCCGATCAGAGATAGTGACACCCAAAATAACCATCTCCTGGACCCGCTCGATGCCAGGGATGAGAGGAGGGAGGGCAATAGGTTTGGACCTCGGTCGTCTGACAACCATTTCTGTGGTCTTAGCATGGTTTCATTTAAGATTGCTAATGGATGCCCACTTAGAGATATGGTCAAGTTCAGAGAGTGCTGTCAATGCAGGAATCAGGGACCAGCTTGCAAGTAGCTATCGTCGGCATATTTAGGAAGACGGTTTCTACTGTATTTAGGTTTAAGGCTAGAAATGGCTATGACAAAATCAGTAGGTCCAAGGCCAGAGCCTTGTAGTATACTGGCATTAATGGTACAGAGGGGAGAGATTGCAGAAGGCAAAAAGTTCCTAACGACTAGGCGGTATGGAAAGCGTCGTTAGTCCCCCTCCCCCATCGGGGTCTGGGGCGGAGCCCCAGAAGCCGACGCAATTTTGAGCATTTGATACCAAATGGAGTGCATTTTGGGCTCTTGTTTGCCTCACAATTTTCAAAAGTTGGAGGGGACCGTCCCAACCTGTTCGAAAGTTGGGGGGGACGCGTCCACGGCCGTCCCAACCTGTTCGAAAGTTGGGGGGACGCGTCCCACGGGTCCCATAGGGTGGTTGCGCCTATGATCAAGACCCGCCAGTGGTGGTAAAAAATGACAAAATATTGTTATTATGTCATAGGCCTACATTATATCGGAATAATGTATAATTTTATCCGCCTTCGGTCTGTAGGCTACTTGGTTGAGGTTGTCTGAGACAACTTTTAAACACTTTACGGACCACTGAAGAGCGAGACCGAAAGACAGACAGACAGCGTGTGCGCGTGTAGTCCTATGTGGGGAAGCATACGCACTTCCGAAGGGGCAAATTTCCCTCCCCACTTGTCCAAACAGATTTATGGACATGAGTGATTCATGCGTCATTGTATACGTTGAAACTATGGCGATTATGTCCACTGTGGACAGTGGATCGTGGATAAGTTTCAGAGATTTGATTATCGGGCTAGCACGGTCCGCACAGGACGACTTTGAAAGGAGGAGCATCCATTCAAACGGACAGCGATGGAATCCGACCTCAACAGATAATTTCGTTAAAATTGACTAAGGTTATCACTTGAGAGCCACAAGACTGCCTAAAAATATCTGTACACGTTTAAATTTGTAATTTATTTCTCAACTAAAGCAAGCAAATTCCGGCGCCCTGTAACTTATACATTTATAATCAGGTCTGCTCTATTCTGTATAGATTCCAGATCGATTCCACAGGTCAAAGATTCAAGGATCGGGCAGACAGACAAAGGTTATCACTTGAAAGCCACAAGGCCGCCTTAAAATATTTGTTTACATTTATATTTGTAAATGTGTTTCTCAACTAAAGCAAGCAAAATCATTCGTTATGCATACGTTGAAACTCAGGTCTGATCTATTATTTGTCTACAGGGCGAGCGATGATAACGTAGTTTGCATGAAAGGAACGGTGATCGTAATTGTAATCTAGAGATTTCTACGGGGCACAAATACGAAGTCGATGGAACTAGATCATTTAAAAGCGCTCAGTCAAAACAAACTCCATAGGCAGGTATAGATATAAGATCGGTTCCGCGGGTCAAAGATTCAAGGGTCGGGCAGACAGATCATTTGCTTGTTGAAGTTCTGTTACCCAACTGCATAATGTTTCACAATAATATTATGAAACGTAGGGGAAAGCGGGGCAAGTTGGTTGGTGTTTTCATTTTTCCTAATTTAAACATGATGGCTTGTTGTCAGCAAAATTTGTTTTATACCAAAACATTGCTATATCAATTGCTATTCATACTACATAAAAGATTTATCTTACATAATTAAGAAAAAAAGTAATAATCAATTAAGAAAATAATGAGTCAGAACAACCAACTTGCTCCGTCCACGGGGAAAGTTGGATGCACCAATGGGGCAAGTTGGATATATCCATCGTTCAAGTGGCTTGCTGTTGACACAAGTTGCTATGTTATAGTAGTGATCATGCTAATAATAAACAATACTCATCAACAACAACGAATACAGGCCCTACATAAATGAGAGTCGTAAATCAAGTCATAAACTTAAAATTGTAAAGTGTCGATTCCGTTCACCTTTAGAAGGTTTACTTAATTAAAACATGAGGCACATCATCATCAAAGTAGCCTAATAGATTGCACAATGGGTAAGAGTAAGGCGACAGCACTTGTTCCTCTTGACTTATCTTGCTTTTGATGGTGTGTCCATCCACTTTTTTTGCATTGACAGCAACATTGTTTTGGGTTTCTGAACATTAGGCCTACACTGAATTGGTTTCCAATATATATAATTATGTCCTTGCACTTAGTCAGTATGGCATTTCCTTCCAAGACTTTACTAATGCATGGTGTCTTTTAGGGTTGAGCGTTTTGCTCGCTTGTTCACAATGTATACCACACCACTAGGTACATAACTTGGCAGTCATTCACTAGGGCAGTGCTTCCCAAACTTTTCAGTGTCACGGACCGGCAGGACTTAACTTTCAAAGTCACGGACCGGCAGGAAGTTTTCCACTGCAGGAGGACCGATGACAAATTTATTAATTATTTATCTCTTTCGTTTTCGATCACTTAAATTCCTCGAAAATTGATTTAAATGCATGATTAGCCAATTATATGACTCTATTGCCCTTTAAATGCTAAAAAATAATAAGTCCTTTTGTTATGACTTTAAAAAATATAACGTCATTTCTTGATTCCGAGACAATTTGACCAGTTTCTTGACTCACTTTGCGGACCGGCAACTGAGGACTCGCGGACCGGACCGGTCCGCGGACCACCACTTTGGGAAGCACTGCACTATGGTATCATTTTTAATCGATGTTACTTAAATTCATTTAACAGTTTATCTTGTAATTGCTTCCGCACAGCTGTTGTCTATTGCCTTTCAGGAGGGATCAGGAGGGAAGTCTTATATTGTGACCACTAAGCGCCACCTCAATATAATTAAAAATTGAATTTCTGCTGCTGGTCACTCCACTGGAGCTGAAAAAGTTTGAACAGTTTAAATCATGGCCAGCTATTGTTAAGACGTCTAGACCCTATGTTTAAATGTTTCAAACAATAGGCTCACTTACTGAGTTGGTGATTCTGCTCAAGAATAACCTGGGTGTCATTTTAAATCTACTAAGTCCTTTGCCAACTACATGCATGTTAGTAGTTACTCGTATTTTAATGTGTCACACATGCATATCAGTGACTTGCGCAGAGTTAGGTGTCATATATTATCTGAGGATGACTATAACTTGATCCTTATTGGCAACATAAAGTCCAATCTACAGAAGCTCAAGAGAGTTCTCTTTGGTTTCGAGTCGTAGCAAATACATCAAGATATGAACATAATAGCCCTTGTAAAAAGACATTACATTGGATTCCTGTTCAGCAGAGCATTTCTTTAGACTTTGGTGTCAAGATGTAACACATTATAGTTAGGCCCTATAAGATTGTTATTATAGGCTTAATGATAACATAAGACAAAATAACAGTGAGGGGCAAGTTGGTTGCTTCAAGGGGCAAGTTGGTTGCTAACCGTCTTGCCCCAGTGGACAATTTTTCTAAAACCACATAGGCCTATCGCGGGACAACGTGAATAATTTCAACCATGTGCGACATGCCGTTCAATGCCACCAAAATGGCGCTAAACATTGTACAAATTTCACATTTTTAGTCCCTATTGTTTGCGATATATAGAAAATTGAACATTTCACGAAATAAGTTTGCTTAAGATATAAAATTACCTTTTATTCAGCAAAAAATCCACTAAAATTCGCAACGAAAATTCATATATGCATAAAAGTCAACACTTATGGCCTCGACCTTAAGAAGTACTGTAATCTTTTTCACTACTTCCCCGTGAACTCACAGGACCGCAAAACTAACTTTCCCCACCGGCCAACTTGCCCCGGGTTCCCCTATACAAGACACAGTGATGTCTTTAATTGCTAGTTAAGGCAGCTTAGAGAATACGGCTTTCGTGTTCATAAAAATAAATCTTTGGGTATTTTTCCTTATAAAAACCCGATCGCAAAATTGCTAATGAAAATTCCAGCGTAAATTTCCAAGCTAGAAATTGTCGTGTATGATCGGTGGAAGATACCATGTAAGTCACTGTAAAGTGAAAGCACAATGAGCATTGTCTAAGTTAATCGTGCAGGAAATAAAATTCATCGAAATATTTAACCTCTTTGGATCAAGGTATACGTTTCAAAGTTATAAATGCCTTTACATCATTTATTGTGTTATAGACGTATGCTCTGTACAAGAAGGAAAACGAAGTAAAATATTGATTTTTATATTTCAGTTGAAGTCTGTGCATCCGGGAGCTTAAACGGTAGGCCTATAAACATGGCAAACTAGGTCATCAGTCTCTCTTGCATTATAATAAGTTCTAAGCCAGTAACAGTAGATTGCATAGATTTATGCATACGTGTAGCCTCCATTTACTTGTCCGTATTAATACCAAATATTAGAACAATCATGCGCAAATTGTCTGGTAGAACTGTGGCTCAAATCAACGTATAAAATTGGGTCATCGGGCAGGACATCTAAAAACTGCTTCAGCTGCACTTGTAAAGTCGTGTCTAATTGAGCCATGAACTATCTGGCGGTATATTCGCTGTGGTTTATATATACTGCAACACTGTTTTCTCATACATTTACTGCGGATGGCCTCATTAACGTATGTCTATATTTTATAAGCTGCATTGACTGTTTTCACCATACATTATTATGATAGACTTATTTGCCAATGTTCTGTCAACGTTAAGTTCTGATTTTCTAGACATTGCTTTTATGACCTATAGATAGAGTGACTGTTGGCCTGGTGGTGAAGGATCTCGCCCGATCAATTCATTGAAAAAGATCTAGGTCAAAGCCATCTAGGCTACGGTCGCTGTATAAAAACGTGATACATATTTACCACTTGCTATATTCAGCTTGCAGCAGGCCTACTGTTGATGTCTATTATCACATAAAGAGTGTGCACTGTGCAAACTGTGCAATTATGTGCTTATTTTTGGTAGCAGGCATAGGCTGCAAAGTGAGCGGTGTGCAAAAGATGGCCGTGTGCAAACATCACTCCAGCCACATTTAGTAGCATTATGTGCCCCAACTTTTCTGCTAACACCCAGTGTAAATTTCCATACAAGACTATGGCGTACACGATCGCAACATACATGTGAACATAATTCAACAGTTCATCTTGAAAATCATTTGTAAATGCACTTGAATTAACAACTGCAGGTCTATTTGAATTTCATACATTCATTTTGGCATTAGTGTTTGCTGGCATAGATAGGCCTACTAAATAATCATTTGTAAGGCGTTGGCGTAATGCATTTTTGCTTACACGAAGATGGAGGAAGTAATGGCGGTGGCAGATCAGTTATTTCTAACTAAATTAATCTAAACAAAAACATAGACTAGCTTGACGTTCAGCAGTATACATCCATCTCTAGGTTTCATGAGGTCTCAGTGGGCTCCTCTCCTTTTTTTCGATCTTAATATGATTTGGTACAAAAAGCAACAACTCTCCCACTACTCTCCACAAGCTACCCTGAGTTTTACTTTCTGCTCTAGTGCTCACACTCAGCAGCACCTCTCGAACCTAACACGCTTCTTCTACTATCACCTGTGACGTTTGAGGTGGTCTGTCGAGGCGACAGACAACCTCTTCCAAGACCATCTTTTCTGCCTTTACTGCCATAGTCAGTAGCGTAGCCAGGGGGGTGCAGGGGGAGCGGCCGCTCCCCCTGAGACCATTTTGGCAAAATGTGGGCCTTTTCGAAATGTATTTATGGCCCAAAAAATACCGGTATCGACGGTATGCAAGTTAAGAGTGGTGTACCGATCAATCTTCGCACTTGCAAATTTTCAGATAGGTCTACGTTTAACTGGGCTTCGCCAAGTATTGCTGTTCAGTCTGTTGACGTAGGCCTCTATAAGTACGGACGGACCGAAGGTGTAGAGAGACGAGACAGACAGCACTGATTCGAGTTTGCGAAGTGCACATGTATCTATGCCTCAGGATGCAGGCTAACACTCTGTTCTAAAGTCCAGTAGAGTCATACAAAACGCATGCACAGTCAATGAGTCATCCGCTATCGAGTCCCATCCCAAGTCCCAACATAGCTTTAAACACATCCATCATCAATTAGCTATGTCATGCTCCTAGAGTTTTTGGTATAGGGCTATATCAAATTTCTAGTGCAGTCGGCTGTTAAACCTAGATGCATGTAGGCCTACGGGATACCGAAATAGAGAGAGAAAACTTGAAACAGGTAAGTATGTTTCTATAACTTTCTTAGCAGTGATGTTAAACCAAATCATTATTATACACAGATCTTAACGTGCTATAGCAGCCTAGTATGTTTGAAGTAGTTTGGCTTTAACGCTTTAACCCTCTAAGGGACAAGATTTTTGTTGGTCTGCAAAATTTTCAAAACTAACACAAATTCATTGTCTAGGGTTCTCCTGTCAACATAATGTAGTTTATTTTATGCCTAGTAGTACACATTTGCATTATGGTCACTTTTATTTTATGGGACAGATATGTCCCATTGTCCGTTAGGCAGTAAAAGTACATTTTTGTGCTATGTTGGACTATGTTGATTAAATGTCAGAATATGATCATGTACTATGTAGCAACGAATTTAATTGCACAGATATGATAGATAGATAGATAGTTAGTGTGGAACTTTGTGAAACAGTTACGGTCACTTTGCAAACATATAGCAACACTACAGGTAGCACACTGAAATCTTGACCGGTTATCTTTGCCCATCTTGTGACTAAGCTTGCATCTCTTCCTGTCAGGCCTGATGTGAGGCAAACGATCATGTATCAAAACTGGAGACTCCTTTCTTTAATAGCTCCAGTCGGAAAAGCATTCCTCCTAGAGGTATAAGTGCCTATGAGACCACGAACCACCTGCTGTCTTAACTCTAAATGTGTTACCTTGGTGTCTGTTGTGAGACTTGTAATTCAAGTAGGCATTCACAAATGCTTTATCCAGGCTATCAAGCATCACTCTCAGATAAAATATCGGCATCAAATTCTATGTTACATAATAAGAGTTGAGCTGGTCTTCCAGATCAACTCTTCCCACATAATTAATTTTTGTATTCTTTCACCCACGATGGAACGTTGATAACAACCTTCACAGTGGAACCGTCTGACGTCTATCTATAGGTTCTGTACCCATGGATCGTGTTCAATTGGATACGAGATGGAAAGCCTTTGTGTCCTTCCATATGAAAAAGTTCATCTGCTTGTCCGTTGTTTGGAGGGACTGAATGTCTCCTCTTGTATGCTTGCAGGCCTTCGGCATATTTGTATGTATGTACGTATGTATCTATGTATGTATGCATGTATGCATGTATGCATGTATGTATGTATGTATGTATGTATCAGGGATGTACGTATGTATGTATGTATGCAACCGAAATTGGGCACAGGTGGCATACAGGCATCCACAATTTCAATGCATGCTATCCCTCTCAGTTGCCGGCTCCCAAGTAATGAATATTCATGATACATATGAATATAGCAGTCACAGTGATTAAGTCCGGGCCATCAGAGGAAGAGGCGTCCTCAGGTAGCTCAGAAAAAGAGCCAGAACCTTCGATTCCTGCTTGGCCACCAAAGCGGCGAAGGGGAACAATCTCTGTAGTAACTCGTGATGTTGCAACAGCTCTCGATCGCACCAAAACCAGCAGCAGGAATGCCTCTCACATTCTATCTGCTCTTGCTGCATCCAATTTATGTGCAGCACCAGCTTGTGAGCTGATCATAAGTCCTTCAGCGATCCATCAAGCAAGGAAAGATAATCGTGCAGCCCTAGCAGCAGAGATTCGTGAATCTTTCGATCCAAATGTTCCTCTTACTATTCACTGGGACGGCAAGATCATGCCAGATCTTTCAGGGACAGAACGAGGGTGTGTTGATCGCCTTCCAATGAAGGTATCTGGCAAGGATGCGACCAAGCTATTGGCCATCCCCAAACTCAAATCTGGGACAGCTGCAGTCATGTCAGATGCATGTTTGGCTGAGATAAGAAGTTGGGAATTGGAAGACAGAATCGTGGCCATGTGTTTCGACACAACGGCGAGTAACATGGGTTGCTAGGGCGGCGTGTGCATCAAGCTGGAATCGGAATTAGGAAAGGACTTTTTGAACCTTGCCTGTCGACATCATGTGTCTGAAATTGTTCTAGAAACGGTGTTTTCACTGCATGATTCTGCAAGGTCTCCAAAATTGGAACTATTCAGTCATTTCCGTGACTTCTGGCTGCAAATCGATCAGGCCAAGTATCGCACAGATATGGATGATAAAGTTGCACCACAGCGTGTCACAGAAATTCGAGACGCTGTGATCACCTTCGCATTGCAGCAACTGAGTACCGAAAACCACAGAGGCGACTACAAAGGGCTACTAGTACTAACAGTCATTTTTCTTGGAGGAATCCCACCGAAAGGAATAAAGTTCAGGTGCCCAGAGGCATTTCACTGCGCGCGTTGGATGGCACGTGCGATCTATGCGATCAAGATGTGGCTTTTCATGGATCCGTTTCCCATTCAACAACGCCAGAGCTCAGAGAGGGCATCTCGACAATCCTACTCTCAAAAGGTGTGGAATCATTTACTTCGAGAGTCCCTTTTTGTGACAATAACTTACGTGAAGTACTGGTTCACCTGTAGGCCTACGTCACCCGCTGAAAAAGCCCCAAGGAACGATCTTCAATTCCTGAAGGCAATCCATACTTAACCTGACAAGGAAGTCTCACAGGTAGCCCTAATAGCTTTTCCCCGACACCTTTGGTATCTGTCGGAGACCCTGGTGGGCCTCAGCCTTTTTGATGATTCAGTCACCTTCGACGAAAAACAGAGCATGGTCTACAGCATGCGAAACAATCAGGGATCCGATGAACCTCCAAAGAGACTTCCTCCAATACATAATCCACCTACAAAAGCACTTAACGATTTCTTCACCACTTCTACCACCCAAATATTCCAGATCCTCGGATTGGATGACTCTTTTCTTGATCGGTACCCGCAACAATGGGAGTCAGAACAATCATACAGTGAGGCAAAAATATCATATCCGCCCTAAAAGTGACGAACGATTTGGCGGAGAAAGGAGTGGCTCTCATGCAGTCCTTCAATGAAGCCCTGGTCAGAAATGAGGAAGAAAAATAGTTTGTTCTGGAAATGGTGGAGTACCATCGAAACAAGTTCCCAAAGCACTATAGGTTATAAAGAAATGACAAATAACTGACGGTTCTTCTTAAGCGTTTGCCTTATAGTTTATGTTTAAGTGTTAATAGTTGTTTGGATCTTTGAAAATGACAATGTATTATATTGTTTTCTAAGTGATAAATCTTCCGGGGCTTTGCGCCAGTTCTAAATCTATTCCGATTTTTGTATAATTTGGCAAATGGCAATTTTCCTGAAGGTGGAACACAAAAACAACAAGGCCGATATTAATTTTGAAACTTCAATTTTTAAACACACCCTAATGTACATATGTTTCTAAGTATGCATATATGTATGTATGCATATATGTATGTACATATGGATGTATCTATGTATGTGTGAATGCGTGTATATAATTATGTGTGTAAGTGTGAATTCTTATGTATGTCTCTATGCATGCATATATGTATGTATGTATATATGTATGCTTATATATATATATATATATATATATATATATATATATATATATATATATATATATATATATATATATATATATATATATATATGCATTCACATATGTATGTATAATATGTTTTTATGTATGCAGGCAAGTACGCATGAATGCATCTATGTGCGTTTTTACGATGCCCTTTCATGTACAGGCATTTTGTACATTCATTTTATGACATTGCTTAACGGACAATGGGACATATATGTTCCATGCAGATTTTCTTCAAAATCTGCAAGGCTGTGATAGGATTGGTTCTTGTCAATGAATATCCTATTTTGTGAAGAGTCGATGTACATTATTTAAAAGTTTTGTAATGTATTATTCCACTGTGAGAAAAAATAAAAAATGACAAAGTTTGCATTTTATTTAAAAAAATTAATAATTTTAAAATAAAAAAATCTGACCCATAAAATGTGCGGGAACTCATTGAAAGGTCATAGTTAGATTGATAAAATACTGAACAAATAAATAAAATCGTTAAACAAACCAATTTGTTTAATCTAATAAATCCAGGCACTTTTTTCTGACATGGGACATATATGTCCCATATCCCTTAGAGGGTTAATCTACTTACAAAATGTAATGTAATGCAAATCTAGCTATAGTTGACTATTCAGTTGACTGTGATGCACCCTCGTAACGGCATGGCTGTGTTACGGCGCCATATAAATTATTATTATTATTATTATTAATGTAAATATTCGAAAATTTCTCAGCACTCACAAAAGCCACGTACGTCAGAGAGACCAGCTTATTCACCGGCGCTATATCAAATCAAGTCCGCAATAGCCAAACTCCTCCTTCGTTCCAGTGCCAGGTTAAAATCCGAGGAGGTCAAGCCGAGGTCAAACTGCGACTATTATAGTAGGCCTACCTCTGTACTAGAACAGCTTAAAAGCATAGCTTCCTATGTGAACTGAATCTTGTATGAAAAAGAATGTCAACCGTAACTCCCTTTTTAATAATAGAGATTCGTGATAAATGGAATTTTCCTGGTTTCAAGACAGTCCACATTTCGGCAACAGCACACCGCATGCTTGAATCCATTGTAAGCAGCTTTCTAACGAATATAGAAGGCAGTATTTGCTACAGTCTACAGACGATAACTTTGACTTGCTCAACTATGTTCGATGCCACAGAGAAATATTTGCAACTGTACTCACGGACGATGTCCTTGGCGTAAGCTTTGAAAGATACTTACAGTATATGTCTATAAAGACGGAGAATGGGGCGAGGGTTGGTGTTTGTACTATTATGTTATAGTATAGTATACTATTAGTATTACTAATTTACTGTACATATTGCTTTTGCCACTTTTTTAGGTGTTTCCCTGTATCTATTTGAAATACGAAGATAAATAGGCCTACGTATAATCAAAATGAATGTAATTAATTGAAATTATTTATTTAGGTAAGTGGGGCCTTTTTTATGTGCTCGCTCCCCCTGGTGTCAAAACCTGGCTACGCCACTGGCCATAGTCTATGCTTTCATTTGCTGTTGCGTTGACTACTGTAATTCACTACTAGCCGATCTTTCCACTGCGAGACATTCGTCCCTCCAATAAGTCCTAAATTCTACTCATTGTTCATTGAACGCCGCCCGCGCTTCTCTCAAATTTCACCACAAATTTAACCTTATTATGATTTTGAAACTGCGCTAGCTTCCCGTTGCTTATTGAATTCATTTCCAGATCGTACTCTTGGTCTCCAGAACCCAACAGAGGCGTGTTCTGAGGAAGCTCTATGAGTTAATTCGTACGTCTACCTTGGCGGTCTCTTCGCCCCTCGGTTCTGCAGATCGACTTGATCTCTTTGTCCGTCGGGCAAGGACTGCTTTGCCACAACATCGTGCTTTGTTATTGTGAGGTCTTCCTCTTGGAATGAACTCTTCTCTTCAATCCGTGCTAAATTGCTGGTAGGAGTCCCTTCCTTACCCGTCCGCTGCCTGGACTTTTTTAGGCAGGACGGTGCTCCCACGCTGAGAGCGCCTCTGAATTATTATGTTGTAAGACGCGCTTTAGAAATGTCGGAGTATAATAAAATGCGATACAATATCCAAGATAAACATAGAAACAAAAACCGCGAATTATTTTGTAGGTCTCATATGCAAATGCATATAACAATACTGCTTCAGTTGAAAAGAAGTGTATGTATAGGCTATATATGTATGTATGCTTTCATGTATGCAACTATGCATGCATGCACTATGTATGCATTTATACACTAGTCTTGTAACTTAACTAGTTGAATGTATTAGATGTACGTCGGTTGGTGTCGTAATGTAGCCAGTGGCCTCTTTCTAGGTTGTACTGTGAGAGGCGCTTTAAAAGTCCGTACATACAATACAAAACAATACAATAGTTTCGTTACCACAGGCAGCGATTATAAAACAGCAGAGAGTAACTTCATCAACTACATAAGTAGTTTTCTATGACACAAGTGAACAACTAAAACGCACTGTGAGACATACGGACGCTGATCTGATTTGTGTGGCGGATCTCCCTTTTGAGGTGAAGGGTCTTCACATTTAGTTGACTGGTCACCCTTATTAATCAGGTGATGGGTCTTAGTCTACAGAGGCCATATTCATGAAGATAGGAGTAAGCTATTCGGGAGTAGCGCCTACTCCGGGAATAACTAATCCCTGAATAAAACTTAGTCGTTGTTGGTATTCATAAAACAGGCGCAGACGGCCGATTAGTTACTCTGAGCGTAAACTGCGCTGACGCTGGGTTTTCCCAATATTTGAGTGGTTATCGTTGATCGCGCATGCGCAAAAATGTCCGCCACCGACGCAGAGTAAAATAAGTAAGCAAGTAAGTCTAGCCTTTATTATCCCACTACCAAACGCGCAGCATTTGCATCGAAATAGAATGTAAAATAAAACAGAAGTAAAAATAATATATAGTATTAATAGTGAGGAGGTCGGAACATCGAATTTCACGGTTGTGAGGACAATGTAAACAAATAAAAATTGAAAGACGGCGGTAAAGCAAAACAAATATAATTTAATATAAATGTAAAATCAAGAGACGTTTTTGTTGCAGTAGGCCTAAATATGAGAGTGAACGTTAATTAGCAGCAAAGGTACAGTAAGAAAATGACAAGGAAGAGTGAACAGATTTTGAAGTTTACGGTGAAGTTGGGACAGATCAAGGCCTAACGGATACACGCGGCACTTCGAATGCAACATTGTCAGACATCTCGTCAAATTTTAAAATTTTGTGACGACGAAATGAAAGGCAATTTAAAGTTCGCCGTTGGCGAACTAGACGAGTTAATTACAGATTCTCTTAAACACTTATTGATGTCTAAAACGTCGTCGAATGCAACGAATAACGACGGCCGCCATATTGTTATCGCCTTTAAGCTGTGAATAGAGGACTTACTCCTACCTCCGACTCGGAGTAGGCTTATTCGCAGCGTAGAGCGTTGCACGTGTCTCATGAATACCGCCGTAGCCCACTACTCCCGCGTAGGCCAGATTTAATCCATGAATAGGAGTTAGTCATGTCCCATGAATATCGCCCCAGGTGGCGGATCCATAATTTATGCGACCCTCGGCTGTGAGCGTAGCTAATTCTAGGATATTTAGTTAAAGGTGTAGGTCAAAGTCGACAGACAACAGTTACTGTAGCCTCGTACTATGCGTTTGCATTCTGAGTTTAAAGGTTGTTAATCATGTACTATGGGTTCTAACGCAACAATCTAAATATTGTATTTCTATGTGAACAACTGTGCATCATCATCATCATCATCATCATCATCATCATCATCATCATCATCATCATCATCATCATCATCATCATCATCATCATCATCATCATCATCATCATCATCATCATCATCATCATCATCATCATCATCTTCGCCCCAGGCCGTACGATTTAAGCTCCCAGACAAAGACGATAAAAACTATATACCAAGAGTTTTATATAGAAAATAGCAAACAAACCTTTCATACAACGAACAACGATAACAGCGAACTTACTATATAATTTCTAATTTAACTTGTACCTGGATGCGGTGTGACATCGCGAATAATCAATAAACGAAGATAGATATATATAAATATATATCATCATCATCATCATTATTATTATTATTATTATTATTCACCAATGTTTCTATTGGATTTTTACTGTGGATTTTTAAGGTCGATTTTTAATTGTAGGTAAGTTAGGAGGCACGTTAATTTAAAAATAAGAACAAATTAGACAATTAGATTAACCTCAGGTTTGTGCATAAAAAGCTGACAAATGCCAGTATTATAATATCCATTGTTTAACATCATATGGCTTTCAGGGCCTTTAGCGTTTATCGAATAGACAGTCATTATCTTATTGCCTATTTTGATCTTTGTTACTTAACAGAAAAGATGATCACTTCTTCAAATGCAGTTGGAACCATCAAAGACCAAATGAGACAAGTAGGTTGATTTAGCTGATGAGACAAATTAACGGACAATTAAACATATACTACTTAAATTACAGGACTGTAGGCGCTCATGCTCGAGACTTGGAACTTGGGTCCATTCTCAATTTACACTTTTTATCACAAACAATTAACGAACAGTCCGATTTGCATGAACTTTTCTTTGTTCTATTTGCCTCAACGAGTGCTATATCGGGGTAAAATATTGAAGCTAAATTCTGGATCATTCAAGGCCATTTCAAGGTAAGAAAAATGAAATCTAGCAAACATCAGAGAAAAATGGCCAGATCTCAGCCAATAATTCTTGAAATCATCTAATTCTTTCTTGTATTTCTCTCCTAGATAAGTGCTACCTGGGATAAGAAACAAGGCTATTAAATTTAAGGCGATTCAAGGTTATTTTAAGGTTAAAATGGTCAATTTTAGAGAAAAATCAGAGGAAATAGCCAAAGCTCAGACAAATTTTGTTACATTTTAATTATTCTTTTACCAATTTGCTCGTGACGATGGGGCTACATTCGAGAAGACAGTACCTATAGGTCAAAATAATCCAAGGTCATTTTAAGCTCACAAGGTCAAAATAAAACAAAAATGACAATATCTTAGCCAAGTGTTGTTTTATTTGTGTGATTTTGTGCAATGGCCATTGTTCCTTGATTTTGATCTTTGACCTTCAAATGACTTTGAAGTAACACAAGGTCGTTTCAAGGTCAAAAGGTAAAAATAAATGGAAAATTTCCATAACACAGAATCACCCAAATAAAACATTCTGTGTAATGGTCATTTCCACTGATTGTGACCTTTGACCTTCAAATGACATTGGGTTCACACAAGGTCATTTCAAGGTCAAACGGTTAAAGTAAAGGGAAAACTGTCATTATACACAATCACCCAAATAAAGAAGCATTTGGCTGAGATAGGGTCACTTTCTCTTGATTTTGACCTTTTGACTTTCAAATGACCTTAGATTAGTTTAGCCTTTAGATGCTGTCTTCTCGAATGTAGCCCCTATCGGTACGAGCAAATTGGTAAAAGAATAATTAAAATGTAACAATATTTGTCTGAGCTATGGCTATTTCCTCTGATTTTCCTCTGAAATTGACTTTTTGACCTTTAATATCCATGGTTCGCCTTAAATTTAATAGCCTTGTTTCCTATCCCAGGTAGCCCTTATCTAGAAGAGAAATACAAGAAAGAATTCGCTGATTTCAAAAATTATTGACTGAGATCTTGCCATTTTTCTCAGATTTTTGCTAGATTTCATTTTTTTCTTACCTTGAAATGACCTTGAATTATCATGAATCTAGCGTCAATATTTTACCCTGATATAGCTCTCGTTGAAACAATTAGAACAAGAAAAGATCATGCAAATTGGACTGTTCGTTCATTTTTTGTGATAAAAAGTGCAAATTGAGAATGGACCAAAGTTCCAAGTCCCGAGGCTGAGCGCCTAGAGTCCTGTAACTTAAGGGGTCAATGGGACAATAGGGTGTGTCGATTTTATCAACTTTCAAATTCCAAAAATGACTAGTGCTAAAAAGTTGTGACATGACTTAGTAAGTCAAAAGATATTTTGGTCAAATTAATATTATTTAGTTTTGCTTGGTAAATAAGTACTTGAAATATTTACTTTTTTAACGTTTTTTGCGAATTTCCAATAATTCCTAACTTGTCTTATTAAAAGTTTTTTTGTGGAAAAATATTTAATAAACTTTCATAAAAATCATTGGAAATGATTGTCAGGTACTTGCAGTTATATTATATACTAATATTATTCTTATTATTTACTTATTAAACTGTATATTACAAATGCACACACACACATATATTATATAATTCACTAGTGTTGTTCAGTAGCTGTATTTGCTTCTTTCGGAGTTTGAAGGATTGTCATCAGTGTCTGGAAAAAATTATTTGTTCGTCAGTGCTGCTGCTACTACCATCCTAACTAGTGGAATTGCCCACAATGGCTTCTAAAACGATAAGAAAACTGGGGACACTCATATTAGCAACCTAATTGAAAGTGGCAGAGAGTTGTTTCCCTCTGAACTGCCAACTCTGCGAGACATTATCAGATATGGGATACTGCTAAGAACACAAAGTGGTGAGGATGTCAGAAACTACTCATCAGACAGTCTTGCAAAGAACATATACCCTAAAGGGCTTGAAAAGTGGGAATTGCAAACAGCTCTTTTGTCGCCTCAGTGTAAATTCACAAATCAGAATCTTAAAGAAGATCCAAGATAGCTGGGAGAAAGCCAATGACATATCTCTCTTAGTAGAGGAAAGCCAGATGTCAAAACTTGACAAGCTTTTTGACATCCTCAATTGCAGTGCAACATTTTCTTTCCTGTAAATTAGGCTACCCTGCAGATGCTGGTTGCAGGAAGGAGGCCCACATCAACTGTGCATGCATGGTTGCATGCCTTAGGAGATGAAGATCCCTATGACAGAACTTGTTTTCATTAAAGGTCAGAGAGAAAAGACTAGTTCTATTGGACCACATCAGATTGACTTACTAGATCTGCCTGAGCATAACAGACAGGTCAAAAAGGCGGAGGCGGCAAGAAGACGCGAGTACAGGGCTTGCTGAATATAAGCAGAGAATTGAACAAAATGCTTAAATGCCACGAAATGAAATAATGTTTTCTGATTATGAAATGAAGAACATATAGCTGATGCCCAAGATGGAAATGATGGATGCTATGAATTGGCATTAGGAAAACCCAAGTATGCCTTCCATTCTAACCAAAAGACAGAGTACAACACATTAGAAATGCATAATGCTGCTATGCAGAGCATCAGATATGGTGTTGGCCTGCGTGCCACAGCTGCCATCACCACTGCCGCCTGTTTGGATGAAGACAAGAGACTTGTAGTTGATCACAATAAAGTCAAGAGGGCCCAAGGAAAATAATTATTAAATCCCGGGTTCAGGAATTTGATGATCTTTGTCAGAAAGGTGAAATTGACTACATCTTTTTTGACGACCGTGAAGATACAACTAAAGTCAAAGAGCAAAGCCAGTTGAAGTTATTGCTGATAATCTTGTAGATTTTCATGAAGAAGGGCACTGATAAGAATACAGGTCATTGGAGGTGATTCTACAAATGGTAACACCGGCTGGGGGTGGTTCCATGCACTGGGTAGAGGTTAAGCTTGGTCATAGTCTGATCTGGTTGGTTTGTGCCCTCCACACCGAGTTCCCTCTGCGACACTTGATCACAGCACTCGATGGGAAGACCTTGTCTAACAACAAGTGGACAGGTAACATTGGTAAGATGCTAAACACTTCTACAGAACTTGAAATTGATCCTTCATTCACCAAACTCTCAACTGGAGAGCCTCTTATTTCACTGAGTGCTTCGACCCTTTTGGAGATGATAGACTGATCTGACAGAGTAAATGAACCTACCTTGACATGAAGACTTACTACAGCGGAACTAAAGAAGTTCATTGACGAACACATGCAAGTTCCACAGTGGCCTTGTCATGCTCAGTCTATACAGAGGTACGTGAAAGAAGTCACAGAATCAGCAGAAAGGTGTATTCACATGAGAAACGAGAGGGCTACATCAGAGGTCAAGAAGCAAGTCGGCGGCTGATGACCAAGAACGAATCAAAGCAAGACTTGATGAAACTTGTTGCTTAAATTTCTTATTAACTAATGTAATTACTTTCTAATGTTGCTTTATGATTACAAGATAATGTCGTACGCTTATTAGGGTGTGTCTTATGCAGAGAAACTAAAATTTTAATAGCGTTACCTGACTTTTACGAAGGTAAAATTGGAATTCTTTGGTTTTCGGAGAGCAGTTTATATGCCTTTTAATCAAACAGAGATTTACCGAGCTAGATGTTCTCTGATCACAAAAATAATAGCAGATTTGAATTCCTCACACCCAAAGACATATTTTTGGGACCCAAGACTTAAAAAATTAGAAAAAATTAATTTCACCCTAAAATTGACACGCCCTAATGGGACAATATGACAATAATTTCTACATTATTATGCAACGACGTGTTAATGTAAATAAGACTACTGCCTATATTTCTAGGGCAGTGACGGTTCGCAAAGTGAGTCAAGAAACCTATCAAGTAATCAAGATAATTAATTTTTATGCCAATTATATTTTTTAAAGTTCCAGCAAAACACTTATTAGACTAGCAATTTCAAGGGCAATAAAGTCATAGAATTGGCTAAACGTGCACTTAAATCAATTAATACATACTTGAGGAATTGAGGTGATCGAAAACGTAACAGATCAATAATTAGCAAAATTTGGCACCGGTCCTCCTGCAGTGGGAAAATTCCTGCCGGTCCGTGACAATGAAACGATTGGGAAGCGCTGTTCTAGAGGACTGCGACCCGCCTATAGCAGTGGCAATAAAGTAGTAGGCCTAGTGCCAGGGCTGGAAAAAGGAAGTGACAACCCTCTTAGACTTATTATACATAAGCTTATAAAGGATTTTATAGAAAGACGAATTTATTTATAAGATTGGTAGCTGATTGCTATTTCTACTGGACATGGGCGCCCGCAGGAATTTTTGCAGGGGGGCAAAACTTTAGCAAAAGTCATAAACAACAGTATAGGCCCTACCATGGGTGTATTTAGGGGTGGTTTTACGGTTTCAACCCCCCCCAATAAATGCATAACTGTTATTAAACACCAAAAATGTAGAAAAATACGACCATTTCCAATGGAACCCCGAAAGCTAAAACCCCTGGGAAATTTTTTCCTGGCTACGCCCCTGGGCCCCTATTAGGCCCTATAGTGCGCATTGGAAGCAGCAATGCATAGTTTCTATATATTTGGCTTAGTTTGTGCAATTTCTTGCACGTTATAACAAGATAACTGCGAGATACTCTGATACGCCAGTATTCAACCACTCCTGATGGTAAAACCAACGACCTGATAAAACTGCCTGGGCTTCCGTATCTAATGCTAAGCATATGGACTGTCGTCCGTATATGCATGCGACCCGGAGCACATAATATGCAATTAACTGCAGATGGTAGCATCTTACATCGGCTATTTTTTTTAAATTTATTTAATGCTACCGAGATCAAATGCAGCGATTGCCTACCTTTAACCATATGATCAACTTCAAACGCAGATGTGTGAGAAGGGAAAGAACAGAGAGCTAAAGAAACTTCACGCTTAATCAACAGGTATAGTGAAGTTCGAGCCTATATACCCATAACCAAATTTAGTGGTAAATTTGGACATGTCGAAAAGTCAGTTGATTATTCGAATTTAGGCCTATTATAGGTCGCTTACAAGAAATGTCCTGTTGTTAGTAAATGAAATAAAACATTCGGCTTAAGAGCACGAGGCTAATACATCTGCAATGGCACAAACTTGGGTTTTTGTCAACATTTATTTGTAATACTATGTAAATCCTGCCTACCTGTCTGCAAACGTCTTCCACAGTTAAGCTGCGAAAGTGTCCAATAACGAGTGATGAGCGTAGTTGATGTTTGGCGACGAGCGTATCGAAGGTTAATAATAATAGTCCCAGGTTATATAGTCCTGTTAAAATATCCTGCCACTATCGAGCACTACTGTCCATTTACTGACAAAATACGTTTATTTGACTACGCTGTCAAATCGAAGTACTGGGGCTTTGGCATTGTCTGAATCCTGAACCCCGCTTGGCCTGCAGCCAACCTAATACTGTACTGTTGGAGCGGGTGGAACTCAGTCTGGTGAGTGGTGACCCCCAATGGCCCGTTAGATAAGATCCGCATTTCTGCCCCAAGTGGGGCTGCTGGGGTACCGGCCAGATGTCAATCGTTAGGCGGGGAACAGGCCTGATGAATTTCTTCTAAAGCTGTATCTCTCAGAGGGACCATTAAGGATGGAGTTGGGGCGGAGTATCGAGGGACGTATTGAAGGTTAATAATAATAGTGGGGTGTCAGATGTCAGGTCAGGTAGGCTGGACCAAGGTCTCAATCAGTGGCGTAACGAAGGGTTTCAGAGCCCAGGGGCAAGGGTTGATGACTGCGCCCCCTTTTAATTTTCTTGTTGACTTTCAATCGTTCTTGTCATAGTACTGTGTACCACTGAAAGCTAATTTTGCGCCCCTCTGGTGCTGCGCCCGGGGCGGCTGCCCCCCTCTGCCCCCCTTCGTTACGCCACTGGTCTTAATAGATGCATATTAAGACCTCCTTGGCTGGAAGTACGATGTGCCCCAATGGGCTGCTGCTGCAGCAATTGATGGGGTTGATTAAGCTGCCATCAACGAACTCTGGCTAAATGATACCTGCTGTAAGACTTACTGGTATACACTATGTATGACACATACCGTGTATGATTACACTGGACAACAAATTTTAACTTTTTTTTTGCTGCCTAAAAAACTTTACCTGTTCTATATAGATTTTGGCACGCTGAATCCAGTGGTGTTCTCAGAATTTTTGTATCACGTCAGGTTTTTGAGAAAAATGGTTTGCAAGATTTTAAAAGAAATGCCAAGAAATTTACTTAGTGCATAGATTTCACTATGGACAAAAAATTTTAACTTTTTTTACTTCTTAAAAACTTTAGCTGTTCTATATAGATTTTGGCACGCTGAATCCAGTGGTGTTCTCGGAATATTTGTACCACGTAAGGTTTTTGAGAAAAATAGTTTGCAAGATTTTAAAAGAAATGCCCAGAAATTTACTTTTAGTGCATAGGTTTCACTGGACAACAAATTTTAACTTTTTTTGCTTCCTAAAACACTTTAGCTGTTGTATATAGATGTTGGCACGCTGAATCCAGTGGTGTTCTCAGAATTTGTGTATCACGTAAGGTTTTTGAGAAAAATGGTTTTCAAGATTCTAAAAGAAATGCCCACAAATTTACTTAGTGCATAGATTTCACTGGACAACAAATTTTAACTTTTTTTGCTTCCTAAAACACTTTAGCTGTTGTATATAGATGTTGGCACGCTGAATCCAGTGGTGTTCTCAGAATTTGTGTATCACGTAAGGTTTTTGAGAAAAATGGTTTTCAAGATTCTAAAAGAAATGCCCACAAATTTACTTAGTGCATAGATTTCACTGGACAACAAATTTTAACTTTTTTGCTTCCCAACAAACTTTAGCTGTTCTATACAGATTTTGGCACGCTGAATCCAGTGGTGTTCTCAGAATTTTTGTATCACGTCAGGTTTTTGAGAAAAATGGTTTGCAAGATTTTAAAAGAAATGCCGAGAAATTTACTTAGTGCATAGATTTACAATGTACTGTTATTTACTTTTTGGACATTTTAAAACTGAGCAACCGCTGATTTGCTTACGTGGCACAAATATTCCGAGAACACCACTGGATTCAGCGTGCCAAAATCTATATAGAACAGCTAAAGTGTTTTAGGAAGTAAAAAAAGTTAAAATTTTTTGTCCATAGTGAAATCTATGCACTAAGTAAATTTCTGGGCATTTCTTTTAAAATCTTGCAAACCATTTTTCTCAAAACCTGACGTGATACAAAAATTCTGAGAACACCAACTGGATTCAGCGTGCCAAAATCTATATAGAACAGCTAAAGTTTTTTAGGCAGCAAAAAAAAGTTAAAATTTGTTGTCCAGTGAATTATATATATAGCCTATGTTTGGCCAGAGTCCGTATATATATATATATAAATATATATATATATATATACGTACATTGATCGTCATGCGTATATATATGACGATGGCCAACGACGAAACGACGAAAAATATATTCATGCTCGGAATTTCATTATTTAAAAATATATTAATTTTAATTATATATATATAGATTCAAATTCCAGGGGGGGCACTTGCCCCCCCCCTTGCCCCAACGTGCGGGCGCCCATGCTACTGGACATAATCACTGTACAAATATGATTCAGCCAATGATATTTCTAACAGCCGAACCGATGGACTAGGTCATAATAAGTCTATGTACAAGTGTATGGCCCGTGTCATGAGTTTTGAGACATAGCTCTGGTGTGAGACCGTTAATATAAATTCCGAAAGAGAAGAACATAAGAATTCAAGTATATTCAAGAATTGTCTGGAATTCCCGAAAAAGTCATGATTTAATGAGAGGAAGGACGGTAGCCTAAACATTAGTAAAAGTAAGGTGTCGCTCTCCGGAGTTCATGTTTATGGTGCGACTTTGAAATGGCTAAGGAGTGGAATAGATGCAGGAAAGCGAACAAGGTTCATGTGAGATGTGTGAAGAAAGGCAACTTCTCCAAAAGTTAATTCAGTCGAGTGTCTTTTACAGTAGAAAGGATGGACGAACGATATTTGAAACGAATGGAGTAGGCCTATCAGACGATTGGAAGTCAAGTTTCGTTGAGAGCAAGAACGATCGCATCATGAATACATACTAGGGAAAATATAACGGAACTTTAACTCTTCTATGATCTACTTTAAAACCTCACAATCCCACTAATAAAATAAAAGACTGCATTGCTCAGAAGAAACATATTTAACCCGTGATTAACCAAGGCAGATCAACTGAACTGTGGCCCCACAAGGACCCACATGGCCAAGTTTGGTGTCAAGTCGATCAGGACTTCCGACCGTTGAAGCCAATAGAATTCGTATGCTTATTATAGCAAAAAGTGTCTCTCTGGAAGCGAAACATTCGTATATCACAGAATCAACAGCAATGGCTTAATCTCAGTTCTAGACCTAATTTGTTCAGTTTTAGTCAACCTAGCTTTTTTTTATCTAATTCCACACCGACGTCCTGTAATTGAAAACGAGCAAACTAGATTCTAAGTACACAATTATTATATCTCTGATTTTATCTATTTTTGTGGATTTGGGGTTCCGCTATTCCGGAGTCCTCTATTCCGGACTAATGACTAATGAACGGACAAAGATAATCAGATGACCTTGTTGAATATTGATAAGTGTGGGAAATAAGAACTGATTTCAAACATTGTGGCTGGGATGCTGCGCGAAAGGTACGATGTTTTCTAATGACGACACTAAACCTTAACTTGACCCTGACCCTCTAAGGAACAAGAATTTTTTTTGGTCTGCAAAATGTTCACAAAGAACACAAATACATTGTCTAGGGTTCTCCTGTCAACATTAATGTAGTTTATTTTATGATTAGTAATACACATTTACATTATGGCCACTTTTATTTTATGGGACAGATATGTCTCATTGGACAATGGTCCGCTAGGCAGTAAAAGAACATTTGCGTGCTATGTTAGGCTATGTTGATTACATGTCAGAATAAGATCATGTACCATGCAGCAAAGAATTC
Source organism: Aporrectodea caliginosa (assembly GCA_020284085.1). Lineage (NCBI taxonomy): Eukaryota > Metazoa > Annelida > Clitellata > Crassiclitellata > Lumbricidae > Aporrectodea > Aporrectodea caliginosa. The sequence continues at coordinate 306,798 of JACEVL010000285.1, read as the reverse complement.
AATTGAACAGATATGATAGATAGTTAGTGTGGAACTTGGTGAAGCAGTTACGGTCACTAATGCAAACATAGAGCAACACTACAGGTGGCACACTGAAATCTTGACCGGTAATCTTTGTCCCCGTTGTGACTAAGCTTGCATCTCTTCCTGATTGGAAAGATGTGAAACAAATGATTAGATATAAACTCTGGAGACGCCTTTCTTTGATGACTGCAGTCGGAAAAGCGTTCTTCATGGAAGAACAAGTGCCTATGAGACCACGAACCATCTGCTGTCTGAACTCTAACTGTGTTATTTTGGTGTCTGTTGGGAGACTTGTAATTGAAGTAGCCATTCACCACTGCTTTGTCCAGGCTATCACACATAACTCGCAGAGATACTACTTCCATCGGCATCAAATTCTATTACATAGTACGATTTGATCAGGTCTTCCAGATCAACTCCTCCCACATTATTATTTGTGGCGCGGTGGTGTAGGGGTATGTTCGGTGCCTTGCAGCCGGAGGGTTGCGGGTTCGAATCCACCTCAAAGGGGTATGTTTGGTGCCTTGCAGCGGAGGGTTGCGGGTTCGAATCCACCTCAAGCCGCCGCGTAGGGACCCTGGGCAAGTACTTCACTCGCAATTGCCCATGCGCTTCGGCGTGAAACTCCGATTCAGTGTCCGCGCTGCTGTACAGTAGTCGGAAGCGCCTCTGAGTAGAAATCTTGAAGGGGCGCTATATAAATATATGAAATGAATGAATGAATGTTGTATTCTTTCACCCATTATGGAACGTTGATAACAACCTTCACAGCGGAACCTTCTGACGCCTATCTATAGTTCTATACCTACGAATGGTTCCGAATAGGATATGAGATGGACAGCCTTTGTGTCCATCCCCATCAAAAATTTCATCCGATTGTTGTTTGGAGGACTGGCTGTCTCGTCTTGTATGCTTGCAGGCCCTAGGCATATTTGCATGCATGTATGTATGTATGTATGTATGTATGTATGTATGTATGTATGTATGTATGTATGTATGTATGTATGTATGTATGTATGTATGTATGTATGTATGTATGTATGTATGTATGTATGTATGTATGTATGTAAAAAATTAGAAGTTGGAAATGCATTGCTCCACAAGGCTGCCCTTGTTACACAGGAAAACATCAATCTCTATGCAAAATTTTGGAAAGATTTGATTATATTTAGAGTTCGCTATGTTTTTCGACTTTTTCCTATACTATGAACGTGTCAAAAAACATGTATAATTTTGATTTTTTTTCAAATCAGTTACATTTTTTTTCAAATCAGTTTTTATTTTGAGCAATAAACAGCCCCAATTAGAAATGTATACTGCAGTGTTATTGCTTAGTCAGGCTGCATTAAGTTTTTAATGCAATATAGTTTTGGATAATTAAAGAAATTTTCCAGTCTGCATAAATCACGTCATTGAAGTGCTTGAAAACCCGCAACCCACTGTTATTTCATTTTGCCTTCGTTGGGAACAGAAAATTTTGTCCCATGACTGGAGACAAGTTGCAGCAAGTATTGTTTCTGTGACTCATCCTTATTACATCATTGTAAGAATGGATCAGAGCCAATCCACGTTCTGCGCAGTCATTGACGACAATGAACAGTTTGACATTTGCCTTCATCGAGTGGAAAGTAGGGGCCAGTGGTCAGGGAGTAGAAGCCTTTGATAGGAAGGCTGTGGGTTGTTCTTGACCCTGGATGGTAAGAAGATTAAGCAGTTTTGAAGATCTCCTTGTGACATACGCTTCCAGTGGAGTCTGGTGGTCGAAGGATTTTGTCAAGACGCTACATGGATAGCCGTTTAGGTGAATGAGTTAGATTGTATTACCAGAGCAGCCTCGATGTCTTCAGTGACACGCTCATCGAAGAAAGCGCGTGGCTATAAGGTGTTCGAAGAAACATTAGAGATGACGACTGAAAGAGTTAATATTTAAATCGACCTCAAACTATAATTCCTTGAATCAGCAGAAATCTTGGCTCATACAACCTCCGGAGCTTGCAAACACCCGAATCCACACGCTCTGCCCGGGACAGTCCCGGAATTGAGACAAATGTCCCGCGTCCCGGACACGTCCATTCCGGGACAATGGAACGTCCCGGAATGAATTATATATGATTTTGCTATTTTAATTTTCCATCAATTAAAGTGAACATTTACATCAACATATATGAAGCGTTGCACAAAACTTGCACACAAAGTATGGTATCTATAGGTCTACACTCCGCAATAGAGGTCAATATATCTAACAGCGATCGTAGATTTCAAATTTCTAAAGCGCCACTCGAAAGCCAATACCAGGCACCAGCTTATTCATGCGTGATGAGTCGAGTTAGAGGGGTTGTCCAAAAGACCTGGTAGTCCGAAGGAGTTTCGAGTCCGGTTGTCAGAGGGTCAGAATAGCTGTTAAGATGGATGTCTTAGGCCGAAAATTGGAAGATGGAGGATCTGATGAGTAGGGGTAGCAATTATTGAAGATATGAGACTTTAGTTTTCAGTGGAAAGCCGAGGGATTATAGAGAAGCCTGACGCAGTGATGACGGTGGAGGAACCGAAGAAGTGCGGAAATCAGAAGGAAGGTCGTTCCAGAGAAGCGGTGTAGGCTAGTGTGGGATATTGTTCGGTTGGAGAACTTGAGATGAGTATTGAGTAGTGACAGGAGTCGAGAAAGACTGAGAAAGTAGGCTTATTGGGTAGAGCTAATTGGCTGGATGGTCAAGAGTTCGCGAAGATAGGCCTATAATTATTATGGGATGGACGTATTGTAGGGAGTTGTAGGCTAGTCATGAGACTGAAGTGGATTCCCTCTTGGATTTTTAGCCAATAGAGTGATTTGAGGATGGGATCCGTGATATAATGATGTTTGGGCATAATAGGTTTTGCTTAAGTTGCAGACGCTTTATTTGTGAGGATTCGAGATTGAGGAAAAGGGAATTGCAGTAACCGATCTTTGAGTGGACATTGGAAGTAGCAATGGTGGGTGCAGTTTTGTACATGCATGTACATCATGTTGACCCCTTAATATGCCTATGTAGTTCAGCTTTCTTCATAGAGCCCATGCAGCTTCTTTTAGTCAAATTGGATTTGACTTAGATTGAAAGTAGGCCTACTGTATAGTCCCGGCAGTATCGACTTTAGGCAAAGGCAAATCAGGCAGATGCCTGAGGCGACAAAATCTTAGGGCACCAGTAGGCCCTATGTGTTTAAGAAGTTTGTTTTCACTCTGCCATTGTTCAATTAGAGGGTACAAATGTGTGCTTTGCTTGGGGTGCCATTTGGAATATGGACGACCATGTGTCCCGGAATGGCAGAAAAGAAATGTGGTCACCCTACCAACACAGCGACTATTGTTGCTTTCGTGGCCTCACCAACTGTTAGTCTATTCTGGTAATGCAACATGAAATTCCTCCGGATTGCCTAAATTTTTTATGAGTCCAGACTCAAGAATGTGGGTGTCAGGCATCCCTAACAACCAACATTGTGGGAACTCCTGGTTGATGCCAGTTCCACGATAGCTGCCGTTTTTGTCACGTATGAGCTTTTATTGCAGAAAATGAAAAAAAACATGTGCTGTAAGCTTATTTCATATTCAAGGCTGGCTTCACAGATTAAAAAATACTCGAATCATGCTAAATTAGCAGCATATAGAGCAATATTAAACAATCCAATTGTATATGAAACGAATTGTAATGAAAAGTTGGCATGGAAAACTTAAAAATTAGCTGTAAGCCAACGACCGTTTATCTATCAGAAAGAACTTGACACAAGTGTTTTATTTGTAAATAAAAGAATAATAAACTTATTTACAAATAAACCACTTGTGTCAAGTTCTTTCTGATAGATAAACGGTTGTTGGCTTACAGCTAATTTTAAAGTTTTCCATGCCAACTTTTCATTACAATATTTTTTCCCATGTAAGTTTAGACCACACTAGTGTTTGTATGTCTGTAGTCTGTGCGTATGTATGTGTATATGTATGTATATATGTATGCATGCGTGCACATATGTTTCTATGTATGCATGTATGTATGTATGTAGGTATAGATGTATGTCCATGTGGATGTATATAGATATGTAAGTACATATGTATGTATCTGTGTATGTGTGAATGCGTGTATGTATGTGTGTAAGTGTGAATGCATTTATGTGTGTCTCTATGCGTGCATATATGTATGTCTCTATGCGTGCATATATGTATGTATGCATGCATGTGTGTATATATGCATATATTAACGTATGTATATGTCTATGAATGTACATATATACGTCTAATATGTATGTATGTATGTATGAATGCAGGTATGCATGAATGCATCTATGTACGTTTTTACAATGCCCTTTCATGTACAAGCATTTTATGACATTGCTTAACGGACAATGGGACAAATAATTATGTCCCATGAAGGTTTTCTTTAAAATCTGCAAAACTGTGATAAGAATGGTTCTTGTCAATGAATATCCTCATTTATGAAGAGTCGACGTACATTATTTAAAAGGGTTGTAATGTATTATAATTCCTATGGGAGAAAAAATAAAGAAAATGACAAAGTTTGTATTTTATTTAAAAAAATTAATAATCTTAAAATAAAAATATCTGGAGCTAATGGACAGGTCACAGTTCGATTGATCAAATACTTAACAAATAACTAAAATCGTTAAACAGACCCATTTGCTCAATCTAATAAATCCAACCACTTTTCTGACATGGATAACCGAACCTCAGGAAGCGTACATTATTCATAATTACAAATGGAGCCATAACTAGAAAGGCGGAGTCAGGTGGACCCCGAAGTAGATAACCCCGAGGATAGCGGACCGGCACTTTTTGTGATGGGCCCAAATACTCGCTGAAAATTTGGCATCGGTGAATTTCATTTGCATCTGTTGTTATGTACTGCGCATGTCACCTGTCATGTACGTCTCTTTCTGTTATTTCGACGAATTATTATTGTTTTAATGATGAATCTGCTGAGTAATTTCTAAGATGTTGGAGTTTAATTTTTCTCATTTTACGCGTATCCTACTTGTTCTCTTCTGCTGTGGATTTTTTATGTTTTGACCGTATCTGGTTCGCAAGTCGTCTTGGCCTACGTGATTGTATGAGAATTGAGATGAGATGAACTTCTTGACGTGCGGCCGAGTCAGAGATCTGCGTACAGCGTACGCCGTCTGAAACCTGGTATACTTCTCAACGGAAAATGGGCGCGATGGTCTTTATAACGACCTCGATCGTGAGACGCCAGTTGAGCTAAGATCATCAGACCAACAAGCGACGATTACCTGCTCGACGTGAACTGGCGGATCGACAGATAGCTTCCACCATAAATGAACAGCAGAGCGACGGCATTATTTGTGTGCCACGTACAATGCAGCATGTCATCGAGCCATATACTTCAGCGCAACATTGTCCATACAAAGATCATGAACATGATGCTGTGTCTCGACTTCGGATGAGAATTCGTTGGTTTAGCTCCACATGAGTGTGCGTGTGTGATCAGCCACTTGTGACTCTTATATTGTTCTGCACATTGTTTTGTTTACTGGCGAAATTTCTGTTCCTGATAATGAGATTTTCATATCACTTAATCTAGCACAACGTGCGCCTCTGATTAGTCTTTCTTGAGTGGCGCTATATAAGTTTCTCATTACAGTTGCAAATACATACATTTGTTGTTCAAAGCAAAGTGTTTCAAAAGCATAAAGTTATTATCAACATACATATTAAATTGTAAAGTGTTTTGTCTGTTTTCGTATTGCTTCGATATTTTGCTATCTAACACGCCAAACTACCAACCCATTAAATATTGAAACTACTGTTGCATGGCGAATTTCTGTAATACTATTTTTTATTTTTCATAACAGTACAGAGACTTTTTGGAGGAACGTATGGATCCCGATTTTGGACTTCTAGACAAACTGCGTGCCAACGGAACCTTTGGTTGGAAAGAAATAGATGAAGTCACAAGCAAGAGTTCTTCATTTAGGAGAAACGCTCAGCTGTTGGATGACATTTTGACCAAAGATAAATGTGATAGTTTAATTACGGTTCTCCGAGATGCAGATCAGATGCACATCGTGAACTATTTAACAGCGAATGGAGGTAAGAACGGAATTAAATAAAAGAAGGTCAGACAGAAAAAATAGGTATACTACGTGTTTGTAAATATTATTATTTCTTTCTTCCTTTCTATATTAGAAGTTTACTTATTGTAGATTTGTCTACGCGCCGTCTGACACACTTACACTTCAAAAACTATATTTCTTCTGTTGGTCCTTCGTCTTGTGCAAAGACGGTCTCCGTTTTTTCCTTCAATTCGATTGTCAAATAATGATTCTTGTCCTGTCTTTAGCTATCTTCGACCAGAAATTTGGTAGCACCGTCACTCATCCGTTTCCATCTGACATCACATGACTACCTTAAATAATACTCATTTTCTAATGTTATGAGTTCTAAATGCTGAGCATACTGGAGATCCGGTTGTGGTACCCTTTTAAATTTCTTCACTTCAAGGAATGTCGACTCTTCCTCAAGTTCAACCTGTGGGACAATTACTCACCAGCGTTAAGGTCTTCTACGTAATGCTTTTTTTGATAGGAGGTCAGTAACAAGTAGTAGTAGTAGTAGTAGTAGTAGTAGTAGTAGTAGTAGTAGTAGTAGTAGTAGTAGTAGTAGTAGTAGTAGTAGTAGTAGCGGTAGCGGTAGCGGTAGCGGTAGCGGTAGCGGTAGCGGTAGCAGTAGCAGTAGAAGTAGCAGTAGCAGTAGCAGTAGTATTAGTAGTGAAGTTCTTCCAACATGAAACTTGCGTACATGCCCAAACCTAGGTTTACCATCGATCAGCTCGGCCTTAATACTGAATGCTGCAGCATTTAATACAGAATGTAACTGATAATTTAAGATCTCCATAAAAGGCGATACCCACAATCATGAATCTCGTGAAAACGAACGCCTAAGACTTTAACCTGAACGCAGTTGCTCAAAACTGACTACATATAAATACGACTATTAAACTTGCTAGTATATGCTACTGCTACTGTATACAGCTGTAGCCAGACAAGCAAATACAAATACCGTTTTATCACCGGATGTGTGCTAAAAACGCACCTACATGCATCTGGAATGTGAAAGATTTTCCAGAGCGCTGCTTCAAAGGGGTTCCGTCGCGGCAGAGGTAGTTCGTTGTAGGGGGGAAAGGAAGGGAATAGGAAGGAAAGGAAAGGGGATTAGGATGGAAGAGGGGAGGGAGGGAAGAAATGTACAGAAAAGGGATCGAGAAAAGGGAGGGATGGGAGAAAAGGAAGGGCTTAAATTTTTTGAAATCCTGGCGCCGCCACTGATTTTGAACCAATAAACGAATATAATATGATAATAATGCCCAGTCATGTCTGGAATACACAAAACAGCTTACTTCGTTGGTAACATATACAGTAAGAAGGATGAAAATGTGAAAGAAAATTACAGAAGAAATTTATTCCAAAATAACGGCACGTAGCCTATTAGGAAGAGTTGAAGATTATTTTCGTAATCAGCTGCCAAAATTCATAAGGAACACCCAAAAGTTTCCGGAAACAAAACCTCTGTCTTATTAGTCATTAGTTTGTTAATCGACCAGACATCTGGTCTTCTGTCACCCTCGCTGAATTTGTCAATAATTCCCAGTTCACAGCTGAAAGTCCCACAACTCTCTTTCAATCGCTAGTATAGAAATGCTGCGCAATCAATCGTGCGACATCGTGGATCGCTTGTATGATTTAATACGCTTCATGACAGAAAATGATCGCTCGCATTCTGCACCTGTGACTCGGACAGTGATAGCGATCTGGAACATGCGTCAAACCTCATCAAAACCTGCCCTAAAACTTTACTGTCACTTTTTGACGTTGGCGCGTCATTTAACACTGTGAACCATGAGATACTTCTAGAACGGTTGCAAATATCGTTTGGCCTGTCTGGGTCAAGGGAAGGGGAAGGGAAGGGAAGGGAAGGGGAAGGGAAGAAGGAAGGGGAAGGGGGGAAGGGGAGGGAAGGGAAGGGAAGGGGAAGGGGAAGGGGGGAAGGGAAGGGGAAGGGGAAGGGGAAGGAAGGGGAAGGGGAAGGGGAAGGAAGGAAGGGGAAGGGAAAGGGAAGGGGAAAGGGAATAGAAATAAAAGAAGAAGGAAGAGGAAGAGGAAAAGGAAAAAGAAAGAAGATGGAGAGGATTGGGTCAGAAGAGGAGGATGGAGTGAAAAGGAGTGACCCGATTGGCATCAACGGCGTTATAATCAAGGTAGTGGATCCGTTCGAGCCCCGGGCGTTAGCGGAATCCCAGTACAACATTTACGCCCGTCGCGTTATTGGCTAAAGCCTGTCAGGTGAACTTGTTGTCTTCCCATGGAATTTTGATATGGCGGATAACTTGAGGGTCGGTTATGGCCAGGTTAGGATTCGTTGGGTCGTTTAGGGTAAAATTAGGCGTCGTGAGGGTCGTTTAGGGTCAGATTAGGCGTCGTGAGGGTCGGTTAGGGTCAGGGTTAGGGTTAGTGTCGTCTTTAGAAAACACGGTGAACAACCTTCCCCGCAAACGGCAATGTTTATCGGTCGGTTCGTTTCAGGTACACACAATCATATGACATGCAATGACCAAATGCGAGGCGGTCGTGATTCTAGTCCCAGGTATCGGCTCACGTCGGGCGTGACTGTATCCACGACGGTGGCCAGTCATTAGCGTGCACGACAATTGCGCGTCGACAAATGCGCGCCGACATTTGCGCGCCGACAATTGCGCGGAAAAAACCCCGTCAATTGCGAGCACCGTCAAATGCGCTCAAAGGGGAGTGCGTGCGGCTGTACATAAAGATGCTCCTAGCTCTAAGTTTTGTGCCAGTGACCGACGTTCCCCAGGCCTTTGATGAGTTGGTCGAAACCAGTCCTCCCCAACTGGCTACCATTAACGACTACTGGGAAGACAACTTCGTTGGAAGGCAGAGGAGGAATCGACGAGGGAACCCCAGATTTGACATAGCGCTGTGGAACATGCGCGACCGTGTCAACGAAAGTCTACCGCGCACCAACAATTCTGTAGCATCGGTCGTTTCAACAGACCGCTGACTGCCATCACCCGTCGGTGTTCAAGATCGTGGATCACTTCAGGAAAGAACAACACCACGTGGAGCTGATGATTGAACGCTTCCGAGCCGGTTTCCGACAACCCGATGCTTCGAAATCGAAGTACATCGGCTCAATCGACGCTTGATGGCGTTGGTTCCAACTTATGGCTCGGTTTCTGTGCTTGAGTATCTGCGTGGACTCGCTTACAATCTCGATTTGAGAGACGGCCAAATCTGAGAACACGATATTTTAAACTTGCTCATTCCTAGAGGCGAATAAACATAATGATGAAACATTCCTCGTGGCTGTTTAGACAAAGTACCGGAGAATAAGTTTATAAACATACTTTCACTCCAGGGCCATTTGTTCAAGGCGACATTCACATTTGTTTGGTACAGTACGTCGTAAATTCACAGTTAAATGACTAATCGTTTGTTTGATTATAAGGCCCGTATCTTCCCTATGGACATGTTTATGCGCGCAATTGTCGGCGCGCATTTGTCCTACGCGCAATTGACGGTACGCGCAATTGTCGGCGCGCATTTGTCGGCGCGCAAATGTCGTGGGGTGCCTCCACGACCTATAATCAATGCAACTGCATAAAAAGTTGTTTGGTCTGTTTCTGTGTCTGGTCAGTGTCAGAAAATGTTAGCGATGGACTGTATGTAGAGTCTATGGTATGAACAAAGTGTAACGAACAAGAATTAAAAAGATTTAAGACTTCTAACTTCACTGGATTTTGACGCTGAACATTCAGAAGTAATCCTCGTATATGCGAATAAATACTGTTTTAGAATATTCTGATGAGTTTGGCGAAGACTGGCCTTTGACTGCACAGAAAATTTCAATACTAGACACCAATCACGAAAGTTTAGTTGATCTTCTGGATTTGACTGATCTACTTGGTCGTCTGTATTCCTCAAATGTCATTAATAGAAGGCAAATGGATTCAATTTCCTCAAAGCCAACTTCGCACGAAAAGAACAATACACTGCTGGACATGTTACGAAGACGAAGTTTACGTGACTACCGCCTGACAATCACCTGCCTTCTTCAGTCACAGCAAAACCACATTGCAGAAATACTCGACTGTGGCGGCGGTAGGCTAATTATCGTATTACATTTTGTATCCAATGAAATGAATATCTTCTCTTCCTCTTCTCAGGTCTTCACTATCATTGCAAATTGGACTTAATGTCAATTTTCATCTTCATGTTGATCAAAATGGAACACAGGAATTGCATTAGGCCTTTCCAGCATGATTTACAATAATAATAATAATAACAATAATAATAATAATAATAATAATAATAATAATAATAATAATAATAATAATAATAATAATAATAATAATAATAATAATAATAATAATAATAATAATAATAATAATAATAATAATAGTAATAATAATAATAATAATAGTAATAATAATAATAATAATAATAATAATAATAATAATAATAATAATAATAATAATAACAATAATAATAATAATAATAATAATAATAATAATAATAATAATAATAGTAATAATAATAATACTAATAATAATAATAATAATACTAATAATAATAATAATAATAATAATAATAACCTCAGGCCACCAAGGTTTTTTGTGACATCGGCTAACAAGGGGGGTGGTTGACGCCCTCCTTGAATTTCGTGTTTGGTTTCATATATCATATCATTCTTGTAATACAGCAGTGGATTCAGCATTCATTTCTGAACGGAATGGTATATTTAGTTGTCAATTATATGAATGCACTTCGTAATTACATAAGTTTTAACAACAGAACCCCCATAATTAGCGATATTTTATAATATTGCGTATAAATTATTATTTATTATGATAACTTCCGGTTGTCACAAGACAAATATGTATGTATGCAAATGAAGCGCATGGTCACACCAAAAAGTGAATCTTGAATCTTATGCCTCAAGACGAAAGTGGGAATTATTCAGTTCAAAATTCAGTCTGAACTCAGCAAACCAAATATGTCAAACTAGATTTGGTCACTGGGTATTTCTAACTAATGTTTCTTGGCAAAACAACCTCCTATTCCGTTTTTTCACACCTTTCCAAAGTTGCATGACAGCGTCCCATTCTCTGTTAAACTCATATTACGAACTTGAAAATTCGATCCCTTTTGCATAATTATTTCATCAGGCAAACCTCATATATAATTATAACGTATCGTCAGAGCCACACCTCTTTCTCTTCTTCTATCTACTGCATCATAACATTTGTTAAACAGCTATCAGTGTATTGCCTCGTCAGAGATAGTTTGGAGATGATTATTAGTCTCTCTGGAGTTATTTCCCGATCTATCTTTCCTGTTTAACAAGTCTTCAAAGCAGCAAGGTCTCTCTCGACTGCTTCCTTGAGATAACGAAATGGTATAGCATTCTATTATTCAACATTTATCACCTCCAATCATTAAATTGTTATACTTAAATTTATAGACTCCAAAATTTAAAAAGCCAATTCTTACCTAAGCTAGAGATTTTTTACAGCGCCGTTATCATAATTATCATAGGCCTAATGCTTCACAGAAGAGCGCGAAAGGTGGAGTCTGAGCAGCGCCCGTAGAATTTCTGATTGCATACTGTTCTGAGAACATTTCGGAATAGATAAAACTGACGACGTGCTGTGGAAGCGGTAACGTACCAGACAGGGACACACCGCAGTTGATGATGATAAATAGTCAACGGTCAATGAGCTGCGCAACAAGCAGAGTAGCATACAGTGTAAAAGGAGAGGACCAGGCACCAAGTGCCATGATAAAACATAGCCCAGAATAGCCAGTTCTGCGCAAATTCCTTTATGTGGACATATAAACTTGAATGGAAGGTACATGGAGTGAAAAGAAAAGCGACAGCTCAGACTGTCAGCTGCAACCTTCAATCTAGTTAAAATAACTCAAATAACAGACACTGGACCAGATTTTACGGCAATTATTTCCTGACAGCGCTCATCTGAATAGTGTATTATGTTTGCCAATTATATATCGTATCCTAAAACATTAACGATTCTAGCATTAGAGCCCGGAGGAAATTAATTATCGTGCAGTCATTGGCATAACCTTTTTCTGATTGTTATAGTTGCTGTGAAAGTTCATGCTAATCTTAATGTGGACGAGGAGATCGAAAACAACATTGTGACAAGGATGACAAATATGCTCAACGACATATCAGTTGATGAAGCAGTTAGATTACTTGAAATTGTTCAGTCAAAAGTAATCGCTGCTAAGACTGGACAAAGCATCGTTCTCTACATCTATTGTAAGACTATCGAAGAACTAGAAGAACTGCACGAGTCGCTGATCTCAGAACGCCTCAAGGATTCCGTTGAAGTGTGCTTCAATCGCTTATTGAATCGGTCACAGAAAATAGCAGTGGCATCACTAACAACATCCACTGAAGAGTTTCAGAAGATGCGGACGTATTTCAAAGGTCAGAACTTGATTCAACTCAATTAAGACACAATCATTCGTTATCTATTGTAGGTGTTTAAACAACTAAATCATAATCACACTAATAAACTGTGCAATCTGTTAATTTTTTAGTCCCTAGTTCAGACGACAAATGTGACAGGGGAATCAGTGAACATAATGTTCCCGTAATTAATGACAACATAATTTATTACTTATATAAAGTGTTGTGATTCATGTAGGCTAATTCAAACAGACTGTTGTCAATGCTATCAGTTCTTAAACTGTTCTTTTGACGTTACTGACGAATCAATAAAATTTTGTTTCCTAGTCTCGAGTTGTTTCTAATGACAAAACATGTGAGATCTTTTTCTTCCTAAACGATGTTCTTGGAAGTACAGATCCGGGGACGCATGCTCGACTTTAAAATTGCCTTCACTGTTGTTAACTCCGTTGTAGGCCTACACTGAAAGCTTGATTTCTGCTATTTCATCTTCTTCTCTCTTGAATACACGGCAATTAAATATATGCAACTTAGGCAAAACTAACTTGCCCGAACTGTCACCAGAACGCACAAACATCACGATATCACTCCCTTTCTCAAATCACTCAATTGGCTGAAAACCCCAAAGCGAATCAATTTCCAACTTCTATAACATATTTACAACTCCTTACAATATTCCCATTCCATGTATCCTCGCGAACTCTTTATCATCCAGCCACACAGCTCTACTCAATCATCCTCCTAGCTTAGTCTTTCTCGACCCCCAATTACTATTCATGCTGAATTTCTCGAACCGAGCCATATCCTGCACTACACCTCGACTCTGGACTGATCGCCGCTTCTGAATTCCTCAAATGTTTTATTCCTTCATCAGTATTGTCACTCAACCACTATAATATCCATCAGGCTCCTCTATCCATAATCCATCAAGCTTTCCATTCAAAATTAAAGTTTCACCTCTTCAAGAATTCCTACTTTAACTCATCTGATCCTGAACCTTTCAATCTTTCACTATGTAACCAACCCCGCCTTAACAGCTCCTCTGAATCATCTCTCATGTCTCTTTGGCAACTGGACTTAAACCTCCATTTGATAACTCTCCGAAAACTCCGTCTGACACGAAGCAGTCCTCTTGCATAAACTATTGCCCTTATCTTTTAAGTGGCGTATCTAGAAATTATAAAGATTATGATCACGGAAACTGCGCGTAGCCATCAGATAATTGTATTGTATTGTTTGCACGGACTTCTAAAGCGCCTCTAACAGGACTACCTAATCAGAGGCGCTCCCAGTGCGAGGAGCCCGCGAGAAAAGAAAAGTCTTAAGAGTATACGACAAAGACAGAAGTACCACCAGTTAAGATCATAGAGCGTGTCATAGAGGATAGATCGTTCCAGAGCAAAAAACGAACAGACGCATAAGCTCGGTATTGGGCAGTTACTGTAGCAGTCCGCTTCCGAGGCACTAAGAGGTCATGTCGGTCTAACGAACGGAGAGGGCGACCAGAGGCAGCTGAAGGAGGACGACGGATAAGGTCATACAGATAACGTGGAGCCTGACCCATCAACGCTCTGGAAGTATAGAAAATAACTTTAAACAGAATGTGGGCAATGTGCAGAAGCCAGTGTAAGTGCTCGATCATTAAGGCTGAGATATGTGAGAAGCGAGGAAGGCGGGCAGTGGCATTTAGTACCGATTGAAAAGGTGGCAGGCGAGAGACCAATATGTGACGAGTTACATTAATCTATGTGTGAGCAAACAAAAGCGTGGACATAATTGGACATAGAGGAGAAAGTCGAGGATGCTGTCAAGGGTTACTCCCAAGTCACGAACAGTAGTCTAGAAGGTGAACAATGGAAAATAACGCAGAAAGTATTCGGATATTAGGTCTTAAAGCCATAGTCAACTGTTTGACAGGTAGGACTAGGTTTACCTCATGATTTTTAAAACTGCGTCGACACGTATTTGTCTACTTTTGATATGAAAGTAAAGTTGAAAGTCTGTAGCGTGTTATCGAAGACAAACCAAATAAGCCATAGAAAGCTGTAGCTTGCGATTACCATTACGAACCAATATCCCTTTTAGATAAGACAACATTAGTAATTATGTTACAAATTCGAAAATGACAAAAGTTATTGACTAAGTCTTTGTGTAGCATAGGTAGCAGCTGATAGAGCTCGCACGATTATGAGGGTGACGACGACGGCAGTAACTAGCTCAAGTCTTCGATGTAAAACGGCTCCGATTGCTTTTTTTTCACTCAGTTGGTCGGCGGTGGTGTAGCTTTCGTTGAGCGATGGGCCTATTTTATCCCTTGGCTTTTTTTCTAGAATGCCTCCACAACAGGGAACGGTTCTAGGTTCACTCCCGTTTTGCTTTACTCTACAATCGGAGTTGCACTGAATAATATCGTATCTGTTTGCGTCAGTAACCTTGTGGATCTAATCTGGTTGCGTAGTTTAAACGATGCTGCCGCGGACATTGATACCTGCCTAGACTTCTCACGTGAGCTGTACCGCAACAGTCCAAGGTCCCCTCTTGTTTTGCTTCCTTTGTATCCGATATTGCACTCAATGAAATCTGACCTTCGCAAAGGTTACCTTGGGTGACCTGCGTTGGTGGGTGGCTAACCCAATGTTACCCAAGACATCAGTGCAATATTCTCCCTTGAATAATCTCTTTGACTGCACTTTAACAGATGTAAATGTGAACGTTATGCTCCATCAAATTCAATCGTCGTCCATTACTTTATCGGATTTTACTTTTAGAAACCAAGTCTTTATTCAGAGTCCCCATTTATAGAGGCTGAACATTAGAGGCAACACTAGAGGCACATTGCGTCGCCCTTCAGGATGCCTTTAGTGGCATACGTCAACTGCCAGTGCAAAGTTGCCTGATATTACAAAGTGCTTGTTTTGGTGTCCCCATACTGGGACATCTCCTTCGATGTTCCCATATAGCAGCCACCTTTACTGAAGCAGGAATTGCTTGAGACTAGATAACAATGTCATAGATCCTTGGCCAACAAGGCAAAGACCTTGAACAGACTGCTGAAAGAAAGGATTATGCAGTATATTTGCACTGATGCCTTTTTGATTCGACGATAGCTGTCTGCTATCTCCACTCTAGTGATTGGTTGGCTGCTCTGGAGATTTCTTCTTCTATCTTCTAGGTGTTCGAAGCAAAACCCATTACCTTCAGTCTCTCTCTGTGTCCATAGGTAAATTGTCATCAGAAGCGCACTTTCAGCTGACCTAGAGGACGAGATCTGATTCCTCTGGAAACAGTTTTACCTTTTTGTGTACCGTAGTCCTAAACTCACGAAGTTTGTGTTGTTGTGAATAGTGTCCTAGCTGCATGGAATGAGAAAAAATGTCGATTTTCATGTTCGAAAATTATTTTTATTCTTATTTCTAGATTGTCTTGAGTATAACAGATGCCTATATTGATATGCAATTATTTCATGTCAGGTCTTTAACTATTTTAAACTGCCACTAAAAACCAAAATATTAATATTTTATGCAATTTTGTATTTTATTTGTTAGAAACAAGAAGGGGTTTTTCCATTTGTAACGAATTGTTTAAAACTGCTTTCAGATTTTGCATCAGAAGATGATCAGGCGGTGAAGACATCGGTAAGACTGTACATTTTCATAGACATACGTATTCAAAGATAGATTTTTTTACATACCAATACTAGACATGAAGGCTGATGACTGACGGTAGTGAGTGGCCAATTGTTTTCAAGCTCATGATATCGGTCACATTTTCACGTCTAGAACTGGACTTTGGCTGTGAAATCTCAAGACAGGAAATCATGTGTAAATAATATACTTATCTCAAAGTCCAGCTCCAACCAACTGCAGACGCGGTTCCAGCGGTCCTCCCCACTATGGGGCCAACCAGCTGTAATTGTTGCTTCCAGAATATGCACGCATTTTACAGAATAATTTTTCTTGTAGAGTAATCCAAAGTGGAGTAATACCATATACATGTAAAATCTTTAAGTATTTTTTAATTTAAAATATTTATTCCAATAAATTGGTTTTAAAATGATCTACGATGAAGAAGTAGAAGAAGAAGAAAAGCAGTCTCATAGACTAGCCCTCAGGCGACTTCATTTTCTTGGTCTCGGCATATGAGGGCAGGTGGTCAGTCTTCTCCCTTGCTGTCTCGTCTTCCCACCGACAGTGAACGGTTAGTGTGCTCATTATAGCTGAGTTTGCAATGACCTATCACCAAAACAGATTTTTTTTTTAAACCTGCGACTACCGCTGGAGTCAAAAGTGACCCCAGAGGTAGTTTGCATTAGTGCTGCTCACCCACTTCCCCATAACGAAATTGTGTGACTTTATAGGTATTCCTGCTTTGTACAAAATTCCAAGTTTTATTTTACATTTTCTAACAACAGGTGGCGCGAGTATTCCATTTATACACTGAGTACAGGTGGGGTCATTTTTGACCCCAGCGTAAACTGATTAATTCTGACATATGTAAAAATAACAAAATACATTTCTGTTGATCTAACATTTATTATATAAGTATTGTTAACAAAGACAAACTATTATAAATTGTTTAAATGGTATATTTATTAAAAGAATTATGACCATCCGCTAACAGGTGTCCAACTGGTTATGAGGAAACCAATTATATAAGAAACAGAAGTGGATAAATAAGAAAGAGAGTGCCATCTATGGTGAAACATGGAGTGATAATTCGGACAAGTCATGACATGAAGCAGTACAGCAGTTGCAGAGTTTAGACGATGTTTCAGCGACAGCATGACTAGAAATCGGTTCCAGAAAATATCACGTTCCCTTAGATTTGACGATGCGGTGCGCAGAAGTGAACGTCAATATCCTAAACAACTTGCAACTATTAGAACAATATTTGACAAGTGGACAAAATCATTAGAAAGTGATGAGAATTCCAACATAATCTGTGCCGCCAGCCCGCCAGTAAGCGCAATGAGGTCGCTTTTGCCGAGTATACCTGTATGAACTTCAAACAGTAACTGTAATGACCAGAAATTGTCCATAATTATTAGTTTTGAACATTGAACACTCGGTCACTTGGAACACTAATCTGTAACTATTAAATTAAAAATTCATTCATTTCAACAGCCTATACATATTCCAAATACTTTAATAATTATTGTTTTCATGGCAATAAATAAAAATGCAAAAAACAAATAACTTATTGTAAAAATTGTATTGGGGTCATTTTTGACCCCACTGGTACTCAGTGTAGCAAAAAATTCTGGTAATCTGAGGGTTAAACGGACAGCATTAGTAAAGGATCTCTATAATAAACATTGAAAAATGAGCAGAGTCCAGACCAAACGGTCGCTATTACAAACTTTCACATATCTTTAGTTATTTCTTTGGTCATTTCTTTAGTTAGCTGTTGCAGTCATTATGATGTAGAGCGCATCACTCGTAAACTTGTAGACATGCATACATATTTATAAGTTGTGCAATTGATGCTGTTTGTTTTTATTTTTGATCCGAGCCGTTTATTTAGTGCGTGTTTTATGTGCATGAGTTTGTACACCCCTTTGCTCAGTTGATGCAATGGTTAAATATTAGAATAAAAAGTCTCGTAAATAGGGTCTATGGGTGATTTTACTACCTCATAGCCAAAAAATAAAAATGCAGTTAAGTTGATCACCTGAATGCAAAATTTCAAAGGCCATACGCCTTCTTTTCATTCTGTACACGATATCAGAGGCTTTCACCTCTGGACGTTTCACCTCCCCACGATTCACCTCTAGGGGTAGGGTGTTCCCATCCCTAATGGAGAATTTTCATGTATATTTTTTCTAATCGTCCAACCAACCATTTGGTGATGGATTATATTGAGACTCTATAGCCAAAAATATTTTGAAGATTGAACAATATTTAGAACTTGCACAAACCAGTTGAAATTCTGTAAAAGCGCATTTTTTCGGTTTTAACCATTTATTCTTAAATTATGCATTGGAAAATTTGTTCAAATCAGCAAACGTTTCAAGACCACTTGGATGATTAGTTTAACAGTGCTCCCTAATAAAAAAAAACAGAGCAAGAGCATTTGGTTTTCGAGGCAAAGACAGAAAATGGTCGGAGAGGAACGATAGCCGCTGTAGATAGAAACCTCACGCTCAAGAACAAATGCGTGTTCAGGCTCAAAACAACTGCAGCAAATCATTCAGTGATGACAAAACACGCAGAACTTTGTAACATTATCACTACCACCAGAGCTGATATTCAGGAAGGTGATGATTATTATGATGGATTATTGTCCGGACAGCAACAGTTTTACATTGTCACCTGATCCTGTGGAAGATCCGTGAACTTCAAAGCCGAGAGTGATATTTAGGCACGGTGAAAGTGATCACTCCTGAAGTGGATGCAGTACTAGATCGGATAAAAGGAAGGGGATAGGAAGGCTGCTCAAGTATTTCTTCAATGGCTCCATCAGGACAGATCCAGGATGATCCGAGTTCCAACATTTAACACGCCGCACCACGTCTTAGAGATCATGCTGGAGAGGATGATTCGCATCTACTATGTCTCAAAGCCTCCTGCAACAGCACTTTTTGGGCATTTCAAAGATTTCTAGCAACGAACAGATCCAGCTTCTTTTCTCGTTCATTCCGAAGATTTTTCCACAGACCTTGACGATAAAAAGTATCGCATCGATTATCGCTCTATGGAAAACAGTGACATAAGGTTTGGAGTAGCACAGCTCGAAATTCCAAGCGCCAGATGACTACCGTGAACTGCTGGAGCTGTCGATTGCTTTCTGTATGGAACGTCTTACAGTGGAATCCATTTCTGATATCCAGCAGCAATTCACCGTGCCGGTGGATGGCCAGATCCATTTACTCCATGATACTGTGGCTATTCGCAAACAATATGAACCATTGCATCTAGGGTCCTCCGAATCCCGGAAGTCGTGTGCTCCATAATATCGCGAACAAAATAAGGAAGCATCTCAGTGAGGTCTGTCTCCTATTGGCTGCTATGTAATGTGTATGACACTGGGCCCAGAGCCCATCATCTGCAGCTGCTCCAAGAAATTATCTGCCTCTTGCTTTGTAGTCTGCCGGCATACCTTGACATGGAGGTCGCAGAAGCTGCCACCACAGCATTTGGTCGCCAATTAATTATGATACCTGTCTGAGCAACTGATAGGATTTGGATTCTTCAACGATAATGTCTCGGTGGAAGTAAAGAAATTACTGGTCATGGCTCTAGGATACTGAGTGGTACGATGAACCTCCAAAACGGATTCCACTATTCATCAATCCAGAAACAAAGGTATTACATGACTACGTCATGTACACGGCGTTTTATAAGATCCTGGATGAGGAATTCTTGCAAATTGACTCCAGCGAATGGCTACATCTAGAATCATATATAAAGAACAAATGCTTGCCACCTCTGTGAAGGTTGTGAACGATCTTGCAGAACGGGAGTTGCCTTGCTTCCAGAATTCAATGCCTCGTTAATACGCAACGAGGAACAAAAACACACGAAAGTAGTTAAGGGCACTAGAAGCAAGTTCAGTGTGTCAGTAAGGGGAGCAGCTATCAAGAACTCCAGAGAAAACGGCAACATGAGCTATTGATGGATTTGTGGTAACTGAATTTTTAATTTAAATAGAGGGTATAATGTTTTGTATAGCATTCGCCGTTCATTGCATTCAGTAGATGCTACATTGCTACTCTGCAGCTATGGTGTTTTAATGATTGTACTGAATGATTATTTTATGTACTTTGCACTGCTACTCTACCACTACACTGCAGTTTACAGTGTTCATGCGTGTTTACTATTCAGTGTGTTTGCTGTTTAGTATTTTACTATTTCACTTGACGATTTTACTGAAACACTATTACTGAAACACTATTATCCGCTAAGACAGAGAGACAGGCTATAGCGCGGAAATGCAATCTGAAAAAGAAAATTAGTGACTGAACAGAAAGAACAGATACAAGGAGAGAGTCCCAAAATGTAACCCCAGCAACAGAAAAAAACTTTGACTGGTTTGTGCAAGTCCTGAATATTATTTTAAAATTCTAATAAATGTCCTGGGTACTCTTTCCATCTAGTATCACGCAATGATGGGTTGGAGAATAACTTTCAAAAACTTTCATTTTTTTAGAAACACCCTATCTAGGGGCTTTGACCTCCGGACGTTTCACCTGCGGACGATTCACCTCTGGGGTCTTTCACCTGTAGTGGTATTCACCTCCACTCTCATATTTATTTATTAATTAACCTTAAACGTGTGACAAATCGAATCACACAATAAGACAAGAGAGTGATTGTAATTAACTGCATTTGATAACGAGTGTCACTGACTGTAGATAACATTATTCTGTTTACTCGCACACATTGCAATTACGCGTAACAAATCGAATCAGATAATAAGATATTTGAAAGCAGTCGCCCATCTTTCTCATACTTAACCCTTTGGAGGTGAGGTGAAGCATTGTAACGTTTGTGGTGAGGTGGGGTCTGACATACCCCAATACATATAATTACTTGCAAGTCGCAAAATCAACTACATAACATAAATTGTGAGCTAAACTATGGTTATGTTACCAATTATCGGCTAAACTGGTGATTTTCAGGAACAAATAACAGTTTTCAATCATAACTGACATGGCCAGCGTGGTGGCGCTCACAATCAAAGCGGCCCTTTGCAATGGGATCTTCGTGGCCTTCGAAACATGTAACATTTGAGAACACGTGACATAATACCATTAATTATGGATCAATTTTGCATCGATGCAACACTATATGCAGTAATATCTTATAATCGCACAATTTTTCGGTACTGTGCCGTAACTTTTTTCATTCATTAAAATCAATATGTATACGAAAAATTATAATTTCACTTTAATATGCAAGAAATAAAAAAAATAGCGTCCAAAAGTACCTGAAAGTGTCCTAAAGTGTCCGTATTTCACATT
This sequence comes from Aporrectodea caliginosa, assembly GCA_020284085.1. Classification (NCBI taxonomy): domain Eukaryota; kingdom Metazoa; phylum Annelida; class Clitellata; order Crassiclitellata; family Lumbricidae; genus Aporrectodea; species Aporrectodea caliginosa. The sequence goes on along the minus strand of JACEVL010000285.1, from coordinate 285,298 downwards.
CACTAAGGTAGACAAAAATAATCCAAGCTGGTTCTACGTTTTCCGTAGAAAAAGCAGCGTAGAATAGCCATGGGGTTTGTCATACCCCACCTCACCTCCAACGGGTTAATGGCCTTTTACATGATGACATTATAAATAGTTGCTTATTTTGAAGGTCTATCTTGTCTATGCTTAGTTTTCGGCGTCGTGGACAAAAAAAACTTGATAAGAAATCAACTTCATTGCGTAGTGATTATTGCCTCGCTTTATCTAGGCTACTTTATGACACGATAATTAGTTGCTCATATTCAAATATTTTGTATATTGCATATGTGTCGTTTTCAGTCAGTGACACGCGTTATCATATGCCGTTAATTACAGTCACTCTCTTGTCTAATTAATTATCTGATTCGATTGTTACACGAATAAGGCTAATTAATCAATCCTTTTACGTTTTGCGAACTTGGGTCGCCCATGGCCTGCGTTTGCCAAATCTGTATGACGTTGTGCGAGCCACTACTCTGGCAGAAATGCCGTATGCCTCAACCGCCTGGGGGTTTCGTGGGACAGCGTGACAAAGACAAGTTTTAAGCCTTGATTCGTCGCTTGATCCACTATCACTATCTTCTTAGAGATTCCCTGTCTTTTGAGCAGCTATGCATGAAGGCTGATTCCCGCCTTTTTTCATCGGTCCTTGTGGATAATGGGTATGTGTTACATGAATTGCTTCCCCTATTAAACCTTATAAGTATTTCGGCTCGTGACCGTATCATTCCTCCCGCAGATAATTTGATGCGTAAAACTGTTATCACTAGGATGTTATATAAGGTCTGATCAAGATTGGCAGACTTTCTTATTGATTTGCAACAAGGTGCGTTTGGCAGTTGGTTTATTAAGGGATATTCTCACTTACTTGATGCGAAAAACGTTTATAGTCAGGAGGCTATATACTTTTTTACCTGTGTTTAAAAGATGCATGTACACCAAAGTGCGATTAGCAATTGGTTAAAGAACATACTTACTTACTTATCTGACCACATTGAGTTTAAAGTCCTTGCTTTGGTCCTCAAATCAAAACTGGGTGTTGCCGCAAAACACCTCAGGAATCTCATTAGTCCTCCTCTTTCCGCATCTTCTCATCGGCCTCTCCGATGTCTTGACCGGTCTGACTTCTTTGTCCCACGAGCTAGGACCACGATTGCTCAAACTCGATCCTTTGCCATAATTGGGCCCTCCTTATGGAATGCCATTCCCTTCACTCTGCGCGCGAGACTCTCTCTCTCTCTCTCTCTCTCTCTCTCTCTCTCTCTCTCTCTCTCTCTCTCTCTCTCTCTCTCTCTCTCTCTCTCTCTCTCTCTCTCTCTCTCTCCGTAAAGCCTATTTCTTCTCTCGGGGTTTCGCACTGGGAACGCTACTGAATGGCCACGGCTGTGAGTGGCGCTCTATAAATTACTAATTACAGTACACTACTAATTACATTAAACTGAGGTCAAAAGACTGATCCTTTGAATTTCACCTATAATTACATTAGCCTAACCCTCCTGCTGCAATCTTGAAGAAATTTTACCTCATGGCGGTTTTCACAATTAACTTTTAAACGGGTAGAGGCATTCGAAAATCCTGTTGCGACTTTTGAATATGCTTTTCTACAAAATAGTTTCTATTTTGATAAAGGTACTTTTCTCTGACTCCGACTGTATTCATGAGGGCCAATGTATTTATGACGTCTAATCCAGGCAAAAGTACAGTTCAAAGACAAATATGATAAACCCGATGAAACTCATGCACTGTATGTAAGGCAGCCAATTCAAACCAAATAGTGCAAGGATCACACCGCCCCTGTGTTTGTTGGAAACTAAGCGGGTTCAAAGTAATTTGGGTGGTCATTGACTGACAGACGGACAGACACATGCAGGCAGGCAGACATGCACATTGGCACATATCTACACATACAAAGCAGAATAAGTATAGCAAACATACACAAACATACAGACAGACGCATACAAGTTACAGACAGGCACACATATTGGCATATATAAAAGCAGACCTCCTTTGTCGGGAGCTTCCAAAGCTGATTTAGTATAGCGTGGCACTAGATACAAAAATTACCAAGGACTCTACTCAGAGACGCAATATCCATTTTAATGGCGTCTTCTAATCCTAGGCCCATTTTAACTGCGAATTCCAACCTATTGCAGTATATGCTGACATAAGCTAACACAATAATCAACTGAACGTTGCAATTATAGAGTGTAGGCCTACTTCATTAAAACAATTTCTTAAAATGTTTACTTCTAAAAGAACTTGATATCAGTCAGTTCATCAGTCAATCGACGATTACACTGTGCACAGACAACACTTCGCATTTTGGATAACTTAAAAATTCAAAATAACTTTAATAAATTTTATTTCTTGTACTGTGCTATTTTTTTCTCAAGTAGAATGGAGACAACATAAGGGACATCAGACAAAAGAAAATGAAACAAAATAATAACAGTAAATAAATAAATAAAGTCGCATTCAATAAATTTAAGAAACGGAGAAAACGATACGAAAATAAGAAACGAGAAAAAGTGATTTCATGGAAAAATAAGCGGGAAAACGGTGTTAACAACTGTGGTACTACTGACCACCATACAGGCAGTAGGGTGCAACTGGCCGACATAAATACAGCATATTTATTATTATTATTATTATTATTATTATTATTATTATTATTATTATTATTATTATTATTATTATTATTTTTATTATTATTATTATTATTATTATTATTATTATTATTATTATTATTATTATTATTATTATTATTATTATTATTATTATTATTATTATTATTATTATTATTATTATTATTATTATTATTATTATTGGAATTTGTTGACATTGCATTGTATCAATGGTTTCTCAAAGTATTGCTCTATTGGCGTTAAGTTTTTAATTCTGGGAGGCAGGAATTGCAGAAACATATTTTTGACAACTTTTGACTATTACTTCTGACGGAACACGTGATTTGGCGTCACCTTCCGTGATCGCTTTGATCACAACAGTCATAAGCCTTTCAAATGTATCTCGGTCTCGACTACAAGGAATTCGAAGTCCATGTTTGACACTGCGCGGTAATTATAGGCTACTCTGCGAATTACGTGTTACTTCACTCACCGTTGCGTTCCATGGCCACCGATATCTCCACATCCATGAGTCTCAGAAGGCGATCTCAATGTTTAGTCTAGGTCTTCGCCTACAAAGGATCCGGAAGACACAGGTCTTCCACTCTGCGGTAATTGCTTTCCATGATCACTACATAGGCCATATCAAGTTCAATCAATCAATCAATCAATCAATGAAACTTGATATAGCGCCCCTGTAAGATATTTACTCAGAGGCACTCCCGGCCCAACCACGGCTGAAAAAGAATAGTTTTCAGAGAGGTATAAAATGCAGGTGAAGAGTTCCTAGGTAGGAGACGGAGCTCTAGAGGAAGCCCATTCCAGGTACTCGGTCCCACAACCGAGCAGGCCCGATGTTGCATTAATAGAAGTGCGTGCAAATGGGACACTCAGGTCACCGCGGACTGCAGAGGGAAGAGGTCGGCGGCCATTATTGGCAGAAATAGAGCGACAGAGCTCCTGCAGGAGATAAGCAGGTGCGGTACCAACGAGGCTGCGCCAAACGAAGGCAGAGACCCTAAATGAGATGCGTTGTGGTAATGGCAGCCAGTGCAGGACATCCCGCATATAGTGAGAAACATGACCCGTCTTAGGGATGCCACCAATCAATCGCGCAGCCGCGCGCAAAACTCTCTCCAAGCGCCAAGATAAAGTTTTGCCAGCTGCTGTCTGGTGCCAAGCCAGATAAATTTCGTTTTAGAAGGGTTTAGCCGGAGTCGATTCGACGACATCCAGCCACCAAGGGAGTTTATAGCAAGCTGCATGGAGTGGGCAGCAGTGGCCGCTTTAGCCGCAGGACAGTGAACGTAAGCCTGGGTGTCGTCTGCATAAATTTGGTTTAGGACTCCACAAGAAGACAAGAGCAGCCCGATTTCGAAAGGAGTAACCTCACTCAGAGTGGACAGGCTACAGTTCGTTGGTGGGAACTGAGGCGGAGGAGAGCCCGAAGTGTCATCTCGCACGGAGCGGATCTTTCCGCAGCAGTGTTCGGCGAACACTTCAGCAGAGAAGGTGGGGTCGCGGGGCGGCTCTCTGCGCCGTGTCGACCACAGCCTTTTGGGGTCCTTTGCTGAGAGAGCAATCCTAGCCTCCCAATACTCGCGCTTCGCTCCCGGTATCGAGCGTGCATTTGCCGGACGAAAAAGATAGTGACAGAAGATTTACAACAATATACCCTTCCTGACGTCAACCCCTTTTCTGTTGGGAACCTAGCCTTTGGTAGCAAGCACCAACTCGCAAGGCAGCAAGGGCTTCAGACTTATTTAAAGAGCGGCCCTGCTGTACCTCTTTTTCTGTGAACAACAATGTATAATGACTAATATAATTTGTGTGAACAAAACAAAAACCATAATCACAATTATGTTGCTCGCAGTTAATCAGAAAACCATAACTCAACCACAGGAGGTCAAATGACCTTTAGCTGCAAGGTCATCTGGTGGTCGTACAATGTTGTCCATACCTGTTCCTGGTATCCGCGAACCACAGAACCAGTAAATAGGTATCGAGAGCACCATTCTAACACTTGTAGTTCTGTGAAACCAATGGTTAACAATGGCATGTCAAGTGACCATGAACTTCACGGTTAGGCGTCCGTCATACAATGCTGATTAGAACTTTGCTGAACGTGTATAAGTTACCACATCAAACACATTTGACTGGAAAGTATCCTCATTCCTCGCAGATCCCGAGTTATTAATATTTGAAAATAAAGGTAAACGACCTTGAAAAGGAAGATCGTCCGATTGTCCAAGAGGAAGAAGCGCTTTGTTCCTCAGAAGAGACCTTGCCCAGCCCTGTTCTTTTCCAAAGGTGCTCGGATCCAATTTATGTCCATACCATTTTATTGTACACCATGTTCCGAGATACCCAAACCTATTGATTCAAAAAAGTCAGTAGCATGGCGTAAAATTAATATGAACAGAGATGCATATTTATGGTCCTTCAAGAGCGCCTGAAAGTGCCACCACAATATCGACAAATAATATTAGTCGATATTGTGGTGGTAATCGATGATTATAATCATCGAAGATCGAAGGCAAACTAAACCTGCTTAATAATAATTTAAATTCAAACGTACAAAAGCATCACTTTCAGTTTACAGCTAGTAAATAGTCAAGTTTATTCTTGTTTTCTCTAGATGAAGGAAGCCATAACATCGCAAGCAACTTCAGAAGCCGAAGGTAATATGACTTAAATGAATATTTATCGTCAATTTTAAATGTTTACAGTTTCATCATAGACGACTTGTTTTCATTCTGCCTTTCGGTAATGTTGAAATGGTCGGTCTTAAACTACGTGTATGTAACAGCCCCTTATCAGGTACTATGAATAAGCGCTGACCATGACGAATCGAACTAGATGCGTATACTGAAAGGAATTTCCACCTTCTACAAAAACATACGAATTTATTTACTTCTTGTTCGACTGTGTGACCTGTTTCGTTCTGTGTTCCCTTCCCAGGGCTGTTGATTGGCGGCCTGAAAGACCCTTTGTAAGTAATTGTTTGTCTTATTTTATGCCTGTCCTGGGCCTACATGTAGGGGAGACCGAAGTTTGTTGCAACAATTTTCATATTTTCATGTGCCATTTTTTTATTTTTGGAACAAACTGAAAATTGTTTAGCCCATATAATTATATCCTTTATATCTCAGCACCAAAACAGGCTATAGTGACGATCTCAATGATCAAGGATGTAACCACAATAGCTAACTGAACAGAGGGCTTCAAAGTGTTGCAACCAACCCCGGGCCGGGGTTGGTTGCAACGACCTTGGGGGAAAGTTGCAACAGTTTTGAAAGTAGTGTAATTATTCAACTTAGGTTGCATTGCCTAGGGCAAACCGAGGCCTTTCTGCATAGAAAAATGTACTAGATTAAAGAAATTCGAAATTAAATCTAATCAAAAGCATCAATCAAGATATTAAATTGTTTTTCTACAATAATCGTCATGTAAAATGTCCTATATATAAATACTCGATAGGCGTATAGCCTCCATAGCAGTCTAGTCTACTTCTATCTATTTAGGCTGCATTGCCTAGGCTAATGTTCAAGATTTAATTTAAACTTGTAGAGCTTTTTCAAGCCTTCAAATTGTCACCAAAAAGGAAAACGGGAGTGTTTTATTTGCCTACTGACTCGCTTAGTGCAACACATTATTAACGGCCTAAAGTCCAGGGGTGTCAAACCTTTGTTGTTAATGGTGGGCCAGTAGCAAAATTTTCCAGCAAGTGGTGGCCAGGATGTCGAAGTTGCTTGAGTAAAACGGGGGTAGTGATGTGGGAGGGGGCTTGGTGAATTCGTTCCCAAGAAAATATTTGCCAAACCAAATCTTAAATGGTGCATTTTTAAGCATACAAACATTCAATTCAGCTAATAAAATCTTAATTTTGATCCTCATTATCAGTCAAGAATATCACGGTAGTCTTTAGGTAACTTTTCATGGGCCAGAAAAATACCGTCAGCGGGCCAAAAATGGCCTTCGGGCCGGCTCTTTGCCACCCCTGTGGACTAAACAGTTTCTCCATTATATCCTTGATTGGACCCGGATATGTTCTTGAATTTTCTTGAATTACAAACGAACAGTTTCTTCCTCGTCAAATGTGCGCCTAGTCGATATTGTGGACAGATAAATGTGACCTCCCTGTTTAGATCATCCGACGATGAATTGTCGGATATAGGCCTACAAACCACAAAATGATCTGTATTTTGAAGTCCTTGAAGTTTAACCAACACGTTATCACCTTGTTTTAAACAATCATGACGTACATTATAGTCATCATCACCATCTTCCACAGACCGTATTTATCAAGGTAATCGGCACTTTCAGAATACCCAAGTTGTAGGCCTACACAAAACCCTTTCCATCATCGTCATTATTTCTATCACTGTCTGTCTTATCTAAAATTCGTCTCTTATTAGGTAATGCTGTGTTTTGCTTTACGTCTGTTCTTAGAATTTTTATTCCGCTTGACTAGGCACCGGTTGACTGACCGTGGACTGAGGCTTCGTCACTCTCTTTGGTTCACTGGGACACGAAATGGTTCTTTTGATTCTGGTGGGGTGTTGGTTTTTTAGAAGTTATAACGGCTTTGCCAGCGAGTTCCTTCTTCTAATACTCTTTTGTTCGTGTGTCTGTGAGTAACTTAGATTGCCCTAATTGTGACGAGCAGGCCTATATTGAACACGGCTAATTGAAATAAATGCAACATGTTGCAACCAACCCCGATTAAAATGTTGCAACCAACCCCGAAGCAATGGATAGACATTGTTATATAAAATTTTATCGACAGCGTTAGTTTTAAATAAAATGACTAAATGCATTTTCAAGCCCAATTCCTTGGTCAACTTATGGCACCAAACAACACTAAATTGCTTCAACATATTAAGCTACATTACGAGAAAAGATAAAAGCGCAAAATTTACTTTTAATGTCTGAAAATAAATTTTTACTTTTTTCGGTAGTTCAAATCAACTGACCGCCAAGAAATTAAGTCACGTTGACCTAAAATATATTCTTTACAAGGTAGGCGATTTAATTTTACGCTGCTGTTATTTAGCGCTTAACTAGCGATAGTGTTGCAACGTTGCAACCAACCTCTGTTGCATCCAACCCCGGTCTCCCCTTCAACTAAAATACTGCATTATAATGATGTCTATAACACCGTTATAGTACTGTTGTAAGTTGTAATCACCTGGTGTAGCCGTACCTGTTCTTATAAAAAAATTTAAATATGAAAAAAACCCTTGTATTTCTTTTGAGGATGTCAGGACAAACACTTGCGGCACGCTGCTTACCAACAATTATAGTGGCCCGTATATAGGACAAAAAAGTTTGGCCACACCGGTCTTAGATGATCTAACTTATGTATACGTATATATATATATACGTATACATAATATTATGTATATGTATATATATATACACGTACTAACAATATATACAGGGTGGCCCAATAAAAAATGTCCCACCAGATAAAATGCAATTTATCCGCAATCAATTGAGATTTTTCTACTAAAATTTCAGCATTTGCAGAGGAATGATTTTTCAACAATCCACAAAAATTTCACTAAACGATTTGCATAGTTTCAAAAGTTAGAGCTGTTTAAATCTTTAATTCTATTTTTTCAAATTTCCGAAGAAAAATGGACACTCACTTGTAATTTTAAGTGTCAAATAAAATTATCTTTCATTGCGAAATCAGAAATCTGTTGAGCAGTTTTTCTCAAGGCATATTCGAAGTGTTCAACCCTAGCTTTCACGCAGTTCAAAGTCTTTGTGAAGCTCAGTATGGCCTTGTTGATTGAGTCCTGCGGCAGCTGGTCTCATATTCGCTGCAAGACTTTTCACCTTGTCAATGTTCTTCAGCATGGGATGAAATGTCTTGTAGCGTTCAAGCATAGCTATTCAGACGTGATAATCAAGAGGGTTAAGGTCTGGAGAGCTTGGTGGCCATTCATCATTGCCAATGAATTCACTGCAGTTGGTGGCAATAAAACATTGAGCCATCCGTGCCGTGTGAGCAGGCGCACCGTGCTGCTGGAAAATGAAACCAGACTTGCAGTCTTCAATGAGTCTGGGTAACAGAGTTTCAACGTAAAGTTGAGCGTTTACTTTAGCCTTGTCTGGGATGAAGTGCAGTCTCCCCTTATCGACGTAACACACGCCAGCAGAAACCATGATGTGCTTCGCAAACTCGGATCTCTCGACCACGAGGCGACTTTTCGTGAAAATTGCAGTTTTTACCGGCAGACCAAACGCACTTAATATATTTTGAAATATCTGCAATTATTAACAGCTTGCTTCGTAAACACTTTCTTTACAACTTGTAATGAGTTCATATATTATGACGGAATCATTATTTAGGTGTTACAAAACAATTTCTTTGTGAAAAAAATCTTAAAGAAATAACTATTATTGGACCGTGAGCAATTGTTTCACAAGCTGCTCAGCTACTACTTGATCATCCGCTCTGCTGTCTTTGTCGACCCCGACCACTAATCATCTAAGTTTTCCAACCATGCCATATCCCACCCTGCACCTCGACTCTCTAGCAATCTCCGTTTCTGAATTCCTCAAATGTTTGACTCCTTCCTCTGTCGTGTCACACACCATCAACTAAGTATTCTTTATTTGACAAAGACGCACTTTGGTGAAACTGCCTCTATCATCTATCTATCGTCGCTCAGGTTTTCAAAATTTGAAGTCTCAACTCTTCAAGAATTCCTACCCTGATTCAGCCTTTCAGTCTTTCACGATCTAAACCAAACCCGCCTTAACAGCTCCTCTGCATCCTCTGCCTTATAGCTCATGTCTCTTTGGCATATGGACTTCGATATCCTTTTGATAACTCTCTGAACAATACATCTAAGTCAACGCAAAGCTCTTGAATAAGCAGGTGCCCTGTCTGCGATCAGCTTTTAAGTGGCGTTGCTAGATATATGGAGTCTACGATTACGAAAACCGTCGTAACCAACAAAGCTTACAAACAATGCTTGAGTATGCTCAGAGAGGAATGAGCGCAGCCACAACAGATCACCACTCACAAGTGACCCCGTCAACTTCCAAGCTATAATAGGCGATTTTCACTGTTTCTGCAACTACAGTTATATGTGCGTATGTGTTTTCTCAGCATGCCAAGAGCAACCCTGCTTACAAGCCCCGATGAAGCCCATTTTGGACCCATATTCCGAAATGGGACCCGTATGGAGCCCATATGGGTCCCATCTAATACCCATGTCTGTTTGACATTGACATTGTCAAAATACTTGAGAATGTCAAGGACTTCTGGGATGAAAGAATTTGCATAATGTCCTCCAAATGAACCAAAGAGTACGGGGGTGATGTATTCATATGGATCCGTGTCAAGGAGCTGGCTGGAGTGACCGACGTTCAACAGCCAACTTGGACTTGACGGCTCTATCGTTGTCAAGCTTTCAGACTGATGATAAATGCACAATGAATTTTTACAATTTTTTACCGGCCTGAATCTGATTGAATACTGAGCAGCAAGAACATCCAGCCACTGGAACAGAACTGCAGCTGTGGACAAGATCAAACACGAAGATGGTGGCTGCACTGAAGAGGATCTTCCTAGTACTATCTCTACATTACGGGGCATTACCAAAAAGCGGTATCCAGCAGACTATTCTAAAGATAAGAAACAACGTCATCAATAGGTTGTGACTATTGTAAACCCCGGTTGAAATAAAGTCTCCCTCGGGCGAGAGTTTATTTCGAAGAGGTGTGAAATATACTCTCCTCCCGGAGACTTTGTTTCAGAATATAGTAGCCGGGGGGTGCGAATTGATTCTGAAACAGATCCGCCGGGGGAAAATCTGTTTGGAAATACCCAGAGGCAATCTCGATGCGAGTCAAGAATGTCTTTTCTCTGGCCAGCTACCGACTAGACTCGTTATAGGATACTAAGAATCCATTCATCTTAACATATGCATCTGTCTCGGCTAAAAGTATATTTGGATGAACAGTAACACTCTTAAAGGCCCTTGGAACTAAATTTGGCTAATGATCAGTTAATAAACGCCTACGCTTCGTCATTCTTGGGAAATGGAAAGTGGCAACCAAATAACCAGAGGACTTTGCAGGCGGATAAGCCCTTTACGCATTCGACCTGACTGCCGACCTAGCCGAGGGTGGACATTTCAATCTACTTAAACAAGGAAATATCTGTCTGGAAATTAAATTTACTCAAGCTCTCGGGAATACGATCAACGTCATAGCATTCGCCGAGTTTGAGAAACGTAATTTTCGACTACAAGAATTGAAAATGAATGGAATCAGAGTCGACTCGATTCTTCGGAAAGATGCAAAGTGTGTTGCGATGTTCTTGGGCGTGTTTGCATGCGATAGTTTACCTACTACGTTCGACAGAAGCAAACCGGCGCTACTCGTCTGTAATAAAGATCCAAACGACAAACCTGGTCAGCATTGGGTTGCTCTGTACGTCGAAGACTCCTCCTATGGCGAATACATTGATTCCATTGGCGAACGACCTGATGCGCCTTTGTGAACATTTCTACATAGACACTGCACACGCTGGATTTTCACCGATAGGCATTTGCAAAGCGTTATTGGTCGATTTTGCGGACACTACTATATATTTGATTGCTTACATAGAGCTAGAGGAAAACACTTTAATGCGATTACGAATATGTTAACTTTTGACACTGGACTAAACGATTACCTGATTCATAATTTTGTTTTTAACAGTTTAAAATATTGAATAATACGCTTCGTTTCAATAAAGTTTGATGCAATTTACCAGTTTCCTTCTCAAATATTTGAAACATAGTTAACGAAAGTAAGCAACGTATTATTCAATTAACCACTCAATCGTCCGCTCTATTTGTCCTCTTGAGTCAGCCTATGGGGTAGACCAAATACACTCACTTTGACCCTGTCACGTGGTTAGGGTGGACTTTGAGCACAACCGATAAGCGAGACGGTTATTTGTTTATCCTCCTGTCAAATGAGATATACCACAGAACTCACTTTGACATTGTCAAGTGGTTGGAGTGGACTTTGATTATATACAACAAATAAGGGAGCCTTCTAATGTTTATCTGCATGTCAAATGAGATATGTCAGATCACTCAACCTGTCACGTGGTTGATGCACTCATTTCATAAGTGTGCCAGGACCCGCACTTAGGGGCGCGCCAGGAGCTGTACTCCATTTCATCGGGACGCGTCAGGACTGGTAGTCGATTTTATCGGGTGACGAACATAAAATGATTTCGTTAACGATATCTATCACTGTAACTACAAAATATTAACTGAAACTAAATCTATAACGAAAATAACATAAACCAAAATGCGCCAGGACATACAGTCCTCTAACTACTAACCTGCAAATTGGTAGGCCTATATGGCGTCTAGACTGAAGTTTGCCAAATTCAAATAAATGTAGCAAAAGTTAGAATTGCGTTTAGCACAATGTCAAGATCTCCTGTTTTGCAATTGTTTCTTCTAGAAAAAATTAAGTTGCGTGCAATTGACGACTTTGTTCCGGAAAAGATGAATGCAACAGAGAAAAAGGGAACTTCGGGATTATTTTAATCAGAGAAACAGATAGCAAGGCAGAACAACCCTTACAGAATGGCGCTTGCATTTAAAAGAGGAGACAAAATGGAGACATTTCCTTCCACAAACATCGGGTAATTACATATTGTGCAGGTGATAATTTTGTCCGGCTATAAATCATGAAAACTTAATTTGAAAAGTCTTCTTCAAACGACTTTCATTTCTACGCTTTGTTTCTAATACTGGTAAAACACTTCCTCAGTTATTATTGTACCTGGTTAATCTTTACAATGGCTTCCTCTAAAGCGAATAATCTCTTTAATTTGGGCTCACAAGTTATGAAGCAATGAACTGCGACCATCCAGAATATTCAGAATCGCTGAACTGTAGGCCTAATGATTTACCGTAGGGCTATTCAGAATAATGTCTTATTCCTCAGTCTTATCACTATTCAAAAAGGTCATCTGATTGTCTTTTACCGATAACTGGAACGCTTTTTGACAAACGAGTTAATTCGAATGATGAACTTAGACATTGGAATTTGCTCTCTGTATGTTTCCGTTCCATTAAGCCATTTGTGAAGTTACCCTCTCTCTGGCGAATTGATCTCCGCATTGTTAACCTGATTGTGGATGGCTTATGATGTTGCATTGGCTGATTCTTTGTGTCTTAAATACTGAAGTTGCTTATAGACAATAATAATTAGGCCTACATTTCACGGCTTTGCAGTGGGACGGACGGATGGTGGAATGTAATGCATTTGGTCAGTCAAAAGACCGGATTCATACCAAGAAATTACGTTGTAATGGGTAAGTGTCAAAAGTGACTCCACCATAGATTTGGAACTTCAGATAATTCTTTGGCAAGTATAAGATCGAGGTTTGCGGTCAGATTCCCCAAACAAGGGTTGAGAAAATAGCCTGCTCTTTGTAAGTAAATAATCCGATTGGATATGTTGAGCAAAGAGCACGCAAATACACGCTTCTCAAAACAAGGACTCTTAGTGTTAGTTTCATGTTGGCTGCTGTTATTCACTTTCTCTTGTTGAATAGGCCTACCAATTTCTATATCAGAAACCAATATTGTTTTCCATCTGAATCCACTAAAAACCTCTACTGTCATTAAATTTATTACTGAAACTTGTATTATTTTTTGTTGATATACAAGTATACTTTACAAATGGCATTCTGGAAAGTATGTTGACATTCTTTTTATATTTAAAACAGAAACTGATCATCAGCCTTCTAAGACAACGGTGAGTTGTAAAACTGCTTTATCTAACTAATCAATTGCAAATATCAGGCCCTCGTAAACAATACACAGAGATGCCCTCTTTTGCACTTTAAATATTTTCGGATTTCAACCTCATTCCTTAACATGAAGCAACAGACTTACTAAGGTTTTGAAGTCAGGTTAATAAAATATAATCTATTGAATTTTATCTCATCAAGCGCCGGAAAATCATTTAGTCTCCTCTGATTATTGTTTCGAGTGCACCTGAAATGTTATATTCATGACATTTAATCTAAAAATGATGCGTCAGTGAAGTTCGATGACTAAAATCGGGGTTCTACGATGAAGCGTTTCTTTTAGTAAGTACTGCTTTTACAAATGTGTATTTACTTGTCTTTATTGCTTAATTCCGTGTTCTGACACCAGCAGAATGAAATAATATTGACAATTTCTCTTATTTTTATCTGGTAACATACTTTATAAATATATCGTTACTCCACACTCTCAGAGTGCAAAAGCGTGTTAAAGGGGTAAAACTGTGTATACGTAAATGCGTTTTTGACTCCTTCGCTGTACTTGGCTTATTAGCTTTCAGGACCGACAGAATCGATTGCTATAGCTGTCTTTTCTATTTGTTTGTGTCTGGAGAGATTGTGTGTTAAATCTGATAATTGTGTTTTGGATAGCGATTCACTCTAAGGTCTTTTTTCTATTCCTCATAACAATATCACAGCCGAGAGAGGGTTGAAGAAAGCTATAGGCTAACCGCGTGTCAGGCGTCAAAATTTGCGTGAAGCCTTGTACAGGAAAATTTATTCGTATGTTTGTAAAAAAGACTTATCGTGTGGTTTCGGAGTCAAGGGATAATTAGTACTAGGCAAATATTTGTAGCAAGAACACTTTTTAACCTTTTAACATCCCGACTTCCAAGTCAGAAAGAAATAATGGCTTTGAGGACTTCAGATTGCTTTTTAACGTGAATGCCAGTCACAGGTCAAAGTGTCATTCTTACATATTAAGCGCAATCTGCGTATAAACTGCAGTCAGTCTGGTTCATCAAACTGATAACGCACTTCGATTAAAGTAAACGACTTCAATATGGAAATACAATATTTTTTTTAATTCTTTCTATTTCCCAAGAGCTCTGTAAATTTCATAATAGGAGCATGCCTAATACATTATTGTATTGTATTTGATAATTTATTAAGCGCTTCTAGAAGCATAGGCCTTTCAGAAGTGCTCCCAGGGTGAGGGATCCCGAGAGAAAAGAAAGGTCTTAATGTGAGAGAAAGAGGTACCTGATATAACTTTAGAACGTAGAAAAGGAGCATCGTCCTCCAGAAAGAGGGGCCAATGGAATCGAATTATCCAGATGGAGCTATTGTGGTCCTAACACGGGGGACAAGCAGGTCGAGTCGTGTTCAGCGGATCTTAGAGTAGACTACGCAGGCACGTGGCAAAGAGGGGTACGGAGAATTTTATCATAAAGATATTTTGGAGCGAGACCTGTTTGACTTCAGCTATAAGACTTTAAAATGATTGCTGGCAGAGAGAGGAAGCCAATGAAGTTATTCAGCCATGAGGTATGAGAAGAACAAGGAAGGCGAGCAATTAGTCACGCAGCAACATTGAGTATAGACTGAAGACAGTGAAGAGGAAATAGACGAACCTTCGGTAGGCCAACAATGAGAGAGTTGCAGTAGTTAATTTGTTAAGACAAAAAAGCTTAGACAATTATTAAGGTAACAGTATGGGATGAAACAGAGCGTTGAATAGTTGAAAATACATGAAACAATCCCGCCAATTGTAGGGATTGAACGGGTAAATGAAATTAAAATTCTGGGAGTAACCCTCTCTAAACGAATTGGCTTCTCCTCACATTATCAATAAAATTTGCATCAAAGCGAAGCAATCCTTTTTTGCTCTGCGAGTTCTTGTGGCCCATGGTCTCACTGGAAACCGCCTTCACAACGTTGTGCGCTCCACCACACTTGCTCAACTTCTGGATTCTTCCACTTCTTGGTGGGGATTTACCACAGTGGGGTTAAGAGAACGCATGACTGCACTGAAAAAACTTATACGCCAGGGATATCTACCTACTTGTACCCCTATAATTGAAGAGTTGTGTGCTAAAGCAGACAATGCTTTCTTTTCCGCGGTTTTGTCGGATCCTGGGCATGTAGGCCTACTACACGGATTGCTTCCTCCTATCCGCGAAACCGGATTCTTCCTAAGACCTCGTTCGCACAAACGTACTATTCCGCAATCTGACCCTTTATCACAAGGAGGCTATACAATTATTAATTATCTTTCACTAGTATTTAACACATTATTGTTAATATTATTACATCGATGCTTTATCATTATCACTGCATAACTGTTGTCCCATTTGCGTTTTCAAATAATAATAATAATAATAATAATAATAATAATAATAATAATAATAATAATAATAATAATAATAATAATAATAATAATAATAATAATAATAATAATAATAATAATAATAATAATAATAATAATAATAATAATAATAGTAATAATAATAATAATAACTCCAGATTGATAGCACACCTTAGGATAGTTTCTAAGTCCCTGAGGGATCATGTATACCTCGGGGCAAAAAAAAATTAAAAAAAAAATTAAATAAAAATAATAATAATAATATCTTTTCTTTAATAAGCGCCGTATTAAATGACGTATTAAAGACCATACTTACTTACTTACTTACTTACTTAGCCTTTAGAAGCCTAAGTTGGTAGTAGGAAGAGATTTTGATGGAGATTGTTTCAATATTTTCATTCATTCTTTCATTCATATAACTCAGGCTGAGACTGCCCATGCGTTTGGCATGTCTACTTGACTTTGAATAAATAAATCAATATTTTTTTTTATTTTTTTGCTTATTTTAAGACTTACTGAAAGTCATCCATGACTCGATTTGAAAGAACTCTTCTGGAACCCAAAATCATCACGGCAATCGATGAAATGACTTTGGGACGATATAGATGAATTAATCATATAATGAATTTGAGTCACTAAAGCGATATACATTGCACTGAGCTACTTTTGTCTTTTAGTTGAATGAACTTCCATTGAAGCTGTTGGATGTCGTCTTAGAAAAGTCGTTTATGCATTGGATCCCGAATCCTTCATCCCACCAAAGAGATGAAGATGTCATCAACGCTTTGGCATCAGTCCAGTTCTGTTGGTTTCAAAGGATAACAACACCAAGATTTAAGAAAAGAATTTGGCGGCTACTCAAAGGTTAATTGCTTTCTAGTATATATATATATATATATATATTGTTATCCATAGGTATTATGTGTATAGTATAATCACAATAACTGGTCATACAGGGAGAAATATGAGTTATTTAAGATGTATTCCAAATGTCAGAGCAGGATAACGGTTTATTGGGGGACCCTTAGACACAAGTTTATGTGGACCTCCCGTTCCTCAATCCTCGTTAAAATGTTGTATGGGTGTATTGTTTCGTGCCCTTTAACGACCGTATGGTAGTAAAATACATGTAAAAGCACTACCACCGGTCGTTAAAGGGTTAGCACTCCAGATGGGGTGCAGGAGGAAGTCCAATCCGTCAATGCTTTCTCTCGCAGTGATCAAACATTGAGCTCATTGGACGCCAAACCATTAGGTAAACGCACGACGCCTGGTGATGAGACGATGTGTCGGGTAGATTCATTGGTTCTAAGAAGCCCTATACAGCTGGATAGCTTGCTTTTGGAGCAGTCCCGGTCTGCGGAAACTGTAAAATTGTAAATAGCGCATTTATTGTTCCTCTTCACCTGAGTGCAAAAAACAACAGAGCATTGCTAATGCACCGAATAAACGCAATATAAATGTCATAGTACATAATAATCTTCATCCAATGTGTGTGAAATTTGGATGAGGTTGTTCTCTTGTGTGAGAAGGAACAATAAGAGAACATTTAGTTCTGGTCGGTTACTGATTACAAATTGCAATTACCACCAATTCACTTCGATTAACTAATTAAATTTGATTAATTTTGTAGGTGTATCTGTTATGTAAAGCGTGAGAAACTGTTTCAAAAGTATAGTCACTGAGAGTCAGTTACTTTTTTCTTTCTGCAAGAAAACATCAATTATTGCACTTGCTAAAGTTCCGGAAGTTGGGTTTGTATGCATGAATCGAGCGAAAGAAATTACGAAAGTGCAAATGGCCCACAAAACCAAAATATCCAAATCTCATGCAGTACCACGATATAACTAAACAAGTAGGAAAGTGGTCTCTGGCCTAGATTGAATTTTGTCAAATTCAGTTAAATGTTGCAATAGTTAGAAATGCGATGGACATAATATCAGGATCTCGTGGTTTGTATATGTTTCTTCCAGAAAAAATTAATTTGCGTGCAATTGGCGACTTTGTTCCGGAACAGATGAATAGGAGAGAGAAATGGGAACTCCAGATTATTTTAGACAGAGGAAGAGTTACAAGGCACAACAACCCTTTCACAATGGCAATTGCATTTAAAAGAGGAGACAAAATGGAGACAATTTCTTCCACAAACATCGGGTAATTATATATTAACCCTCGGGCTAGCAAGCTTTTTTTGTGACATGGACTACCAAGGGGGGTGGTTACCACCCCCCCCCTGGATTTTGGGTCTCGTTTGAGACATCATATCTTGTAATATATCATTGGATTCAGCATTCATTTCTGCACAGAATGGTATATTTAGTTGACATTATGTGAATGCCCCCTCGAAATTACATCACTTTTAACAATGGAACCCCTTAATTAGCGATATTTTATTATTATTGCGTACAAATATACATACATACATATATATCCATACATATATATCGGTTTACGTTGTAATGCTGTATTCAGCCATTTTCACACAAATTACGCGTATTATTATTTATTTTGATCACTTCCGGTATTCAAAAAATAAATTAATCAGTATGAGAAAATAGCACTACATGTCCTCTATGCAACGGCATAATTTATTTCTCTTCAAAAATAAATTATGAATACGTTATAATCGAAAAAACATGAAAAATGTGTGAAAGTGTAACCTATTTTCATACATTTTAATTAATTTTGAGCACTTCCGGTTGTCTCAGGTCAACTCTGTGACCATAGAAATGTAGCCCCACATTCCCGCTATAGAATGGTATAATTTGTGTCTCTTAATATTAAACGACGGATAAGATATAGTCGAAAATCTAGGGGGGTGGTATCCACCCCTCTGGTGCCTCGGGTATATCGGGTATAACTTTTGAATGGTGTGGGCTACCACCATGATGTTTACCTCAAAATGTGCGCCAATGAATCTGCTACAGCTACCTAATTTGCAAAATTTTTATTCCATATGAAAAAAATTTTTATGCATAAAAACCTAGGAGGGGGTGGCAACCACCCCCCCCCCTTGGTAGCCCGAGGGTTATGCAGGAGACAATTTAGTTTGGCTATGAATCATGAAAACATAATTGGAAAATCTTCTTCAGACAACTTTCACTTCTACGCCTTGGTTCTAATCCTGGTAAAAACACTTCCTTAATAGTAATTGTACCTGGTTACGGTTTGTCAACGTACCAGTCAATATACAAATATATCGACTGGCGTGTAGTGCTCAACTAAAATTCTTTATAAATACTTTGATTTTAAGAAGAGGCCGTCCAGTGGATAAATTGCTGATGTTGCGTGTAGCTACATAAATATACATTATGAAAATAATCTTTGACCAGAAATTATAAATAATACTTCAAGATAGAAATTAATAGAACTAAAGAACGATAAGCTTTACATTATTCTTCTTTTCTCTCTTTCGTCAGGCGTACGCCGACGATGTGGCCTCAACATGACGTCTATCTCTGGTTTTATTCATAGCATCCCTCATATAATTCATGTACTGCGCCCTCAAATCCTCCTTTACATTGTCCATCCAAGTCTTTGTCAGTCTACCTTAGCTTCGTTTTCCCTCCACGTGACCGTACAGAGCTGCGGCTGGAAGTCTTTTGTCATCCATTCTTGTCACATGCCAGAACCATGTGAGTCTTCATTTTCTTATTTTATCTACTATTGTCTCCGTCTGCCCAAGTTCCGCCCGAGTCACCTCATTTCGGATCTTATCACTCCTACTTCTACCCAGCATTCTTTGTAGCCAGCTCATTTCCGCTGCCAGCAATCTCCTTTCATCCCCATTGCGCAAGCACTAGCACACGGATTCGTAGAGAAGCACTGGAATGCATAAAGTTCCATACAGTTCCATCTTGGTTCCTATCGATATGCCGTCTGATTTCCACATCTTTTTCCGTTTGCCGAACATCGGCGACGTCAGACCGATTCTACTACGTTTGTTGTATTTAGTGCATAAAACCTTGTCAGGTAAACAAACTCTGTCACCTGCTCCAGTGCTCTATTCTCGAGTCTAACCTCCAGATCTACGTGTTGTTTTTCAATAGTCATTGTTTTGGTGTTTGGGCATTGATTTTGAGTCCCAATCTTTTACTGCTGTCATCTACCGTGTCCGTCAGCTCCTGCAGTTACTCCGGTAACTCCTCAACCAGATCAATATCGTCGGCAAAGCGCAAATTGTTGAATATCCGTCCATTAAATGTGACTCCGGTCTCAACAGATCTCAGTGCAAGGCTCATTACTGCCTCGAGGAGCAGGTTTAACAGGTCTGATGACAGCCCACTTCCCTGTCTTACACCCACCACGATCTTGAAACACCCTGTTAATTCTCCATCCACTCTCACTGCACTCACTGATTCGCTGTATAGATCTTCTAACAGTGCCACTAATTCCTGTGGTACTTCGTAGTTTGTCAACACCTTCCACAGTCCCTGCTGCCACACGCTGTCGAACGCCTGCTTCCAATCTATGAAATTGTTGTATAAGGTTCTGTTTTTCTCGAAATATACTTCAGGTAAAGCAAGTAATTTCTTTTTAATTGGGGCTTAGGTTACGAAGCAATGAACTGTGACCATCCACAGTAGTCAGCATCATTTCTTATTGTTCAGTCTTATCATTATTCAAAAAAATCATCTGATAGTCTTTCTCTGAACATACCGATAACTGGAACGGTTGTTGGCAAACGAGATTTTCTGTTGCTGGAATTTGGTCTCTGTATCTCTCCGCTCTATTCAGTCATTTGTGCAGTTGTCGTCTATCTGGCGAACTGATCTTCACATTGTTTACCTGAATGCGGCTAGGTTATGATATTGCGTCGGTTGATTCTTTGTATATTAAATACCGGTTTCATTGAAGTAGCTTGTTAAGACTAAAAATTGAATTTCACGGCTTTGCAGTGAGACCGTTGGATGGTGGAAGGTGAGGCATTTGGAGAGTGGAAAGATCGGATTCATACTAAGAAATTACGTTGTAATGGGTATGTGTCAAATGTGTAGCTGTGATAGATTTGGAACTTGAGAATATTCTTTGGTCAGTGTAAGATGGATTTTGCTGCTAGCTTTCCTAAACTAGGTTTTAGGGTGGTCCCATCCATAATGACAAATTTTTATGTTGTTTCTTTTTATCCTCCAACCCACCATTTGGTGATATGACTTATAGAGACTCTTTAACCAGAATATTTTCAATATATAAAAGTATTTTAGCACTTGCCCAAACCAGTTGAAGTTACGATAATTGCGCATGTTCCCGAAATGTCAGTTTCGTACTTTTAAATTAGGTCGTGGATACAGTCACGCCCAACGTGAGCAGATACCTGGGACTAGAATCACGCCCGCCTCACAATTGGTCATTGCATGTCACTTGATTGTGTGTACCTGAAACGAACCGACCGATAAACATTCCCGATTGCGGTGGAAAGTTGTTCACCGTGTTTTCTAAAGACGACACTAATCCTAACCCTGACCCTAACCGACCCTCACGACGCCTAATTTGACCCTAAACGACCCCACGAATCCTAACCTGGCCCTAACCGACCCTCAAGTTGTCCGCCATATCAACATTCCACGGGAAGACAACAAGTTCACGTGACAGGCTTTAGCCAATAACGCGACGGGTGTGAATGTAGTACTGTGATTCCGTTAAAGCCCGGGGCGGGAACGGATCCACTACGTTTAAATTATGGACTATATTGTTACTGGAGTTTCTCCAGCTGTGCCACTGCAAATTCAACAACCTCATCCTTCCATGATGCAATCATGGCTGCCAGTATCGATACTGGTCTCTGGACATGATGTGATCAAGCTGTTGTCTGTACCAAAACTTGATGATGGAACGGCAGTAGCAATGTCACATGCAGTGTTGATAGCATTGATGAATGGGCTTTTCGTAATCGTATTAAAGGTTTATGCTTTGATACTACAACCTCAAATACTGGAAGAAATGGTAGCGTATGCGTATTGTTGGAAAGAGAAATAGGTCGAGAACTCCTCAATGCCGACACTACATTTCTGAAATCATGTTGGAGTAGGTCATTAGCCTGTATGATTTATCGAAGTCTCCCAACACTGAGCCATTTGGCCACGGTATCGGCATAATCGGCAAAAATCGATATCGGTACAGCTCTACTCTGCAGCCAGGTTCAACCAGAATACGGAAGTCTCGAGGCCCTGCAGATGGTGATCAAGTCTGGAATCATCTGAAGGAAGTTTCACTCTTTGTGACAGGCGTATATATTTCAAGTACTGGTTCCAGTGCACTTCGTCTACAGAGGCTCCCAAAATGACCTGAATTTGCTTCACATGCTGTCGACCTACCAGAAAAAGGCTGTCGCCAAGGCTGCCACAACCGTATTTAGTCGTCACTTTTGGTACTTGTCTGAACTACTGGTTGGGTTTGCATTCTTTGACGATCATGTTTCAGTGGATGATAAGAGACTCATGGTAAAGGGCCTTAACGAAAATTCAGGTTCTGTTGAGCCACTAAAACGAATCCCGCCATTCAGTGGCGGCGAAAGACCATAATTTTTAACCAGGGCAGTCATGCAAGTTACCAGCGCAGAGGTGATTTATGGCGAGCCGAAAATTCTGGACAGGGCAAAATCCTGGCAGGGCAACGACCAGGGCAAAGGCTTTTTTGCCAGGGCATTTGCCCTGGCTTGCCCTGGTGTAGTGCCGCCACTGCCGCCATTCCATAAACCTGCAACGAAAGAACTCCACAACTTCGTCACTACATCAACCATGAGATTCTTCAACATTTTGGAACTCTCTGAGGAGTTTCTACAGTATGATCCAAGCGCATGGGGTCTCATTCAAACATACCAAAGAAGCTGCGAGGTTGCCCAATCCGTTAAAGAGGTTAACGATCTCGCAGAAAGATGTTTCGTGCAAGAATTTAAGTCGTCTCTAACAAGAAATGAAGAACAAAGGCAGTTCTTGTTACAGGTTGTAGAGGAACACAGGAAGCTGTTCTCAGCGAAAACAAAGGTTGCAGCCATACTAAGGTCAAAATCGGAAGACTTACAAATTCATCGGTAAAATTAATGTTGATGTTCTCGGCTACATTTTCAGATTATTTTCTAAGTTTTGCAGTCAGTATCTTAAGCTGATAACAAAATTAACTCATTCTTGAGACTTTATACCATTATTCAGTAATTGTATTATAGCTGCGCATTAATTGTTTGCTTGTATGCAATTATGTTAAACCCGGCCGAGTGCCGAAGTCATGATAAAGTTTGAGGAAATCAGCAGGAAATTATGAAAACTTGGTCAGCTTTGGGGAAGTCCTAAATATTACTCTTTTCTTTTAATTTTTTTAACTGTGAGCTATTAATATGTGACGTAACCATATGCCGGGTTGGAGAACTAATTTAGACAACTTCCATTTTTTAGGACCACCCTACTAGGTTTGAAAAAATAGAATGCGCTTTGTAAGTAGTTTATCGGATTGAATACGCTGAGCATGCAAATATTCACAACTTGATACCAGAACTTTTAGTGTCAGATTGTTGTTGACTGTTGTTATTCGGTTTATTTCGTTGTGTACCAATTCCTATAATTATTAGAAACCAATATTGCTTTTTATTTGCATCGACTAAAAAACTGTAGATTACTGCGGCTTGGATAATTTGTTAGTATACAGTATATTTTACAAATGTCATTCTGGAAAAATATCTTCACATGTTTTGTATTTAAAACAGAAACATATCATCAGCCTTCTAAGACAACGGTGAGTTGTGAAAGATTTTTACGTAGCCAATTCATAGCAAATGTAAAGGCTTTGTAAACAATTTCGAATAATACCCTCTTTCGTAATTTAAATATTTTTCGGATTTTATTCATTCATTCATTCATTCATTCATTCATTCAGAGAACTTATATAGCGCCCTTCTAAGACAACCTACTCAGATGTGCTCACAGCCCAGCTACAGCGAGAAAGAACAGTTTTCAAATTCTTGTAAAAGGTTTGTGCAGAGTCTCTGGCTAAGAGAACACGCAGATCAAAGGGAAGATTATTCCACGTGGTCGCCCCAACCACTGAGAATGCGCGAAGCTGAATCTTTGAAGTGCGCGCAAAGGGAACAGGAAGTTCACCACGAGATGTAGAACGAAGATTTCTGTGGGCAGCTGAATCTGAGGTAGAGCAACAGAACTCGAGCAAGTAGGCTGGGGAGCTCCCTAGCTGACAGTGCCAGACCAAGACCGAAATCCTAAATTGAATGCGCTGTGAAACTGGAAGCCAGTGGAGTACGTCACGCATATAGCCTAATGCGAGATATGGTCATCTTTAGAGAAACCACCAACAAGCCTAGCAGCTGCACGAAGCACGCGGTCAAGCTGAGCAATGCACACCACGGGAAGGCCAGCATAGATGGCACTGCAGTAGTCAATCCTAATACAAACAAACGCATGAACAACAGCAAGTGCAGCATTAGGTGAAAGTGAACGGGAAATGACCCGCAATTGCCGCAACTGATAAAAGCAAGCCCGGCATAAACGATTTAGGTGTTCAGAGAAAGTAAGTTTCTGATCAAGAACAACCCCTCGATTGCGGAGAGATGTCGAGAAGACAAAGTAAGGGAATTCAGCAGATATGGCCTGAGGATCTATTTTTCAGCTGCTGTCCATTACCAAGCCATATTTATAAATTGCGTTTTGGAAGCATTGAGGCGCAGACGATTGGATTACATCCAATTGCCAAGAGCCTCCTTAACTAGGCGTGAATATCATCAGCGTAGAGCTGACTCAGAATACCACAGGAGGCCAGGACAGTTACAGTATCAGCACTGTATAAAATTTCAACATCACTTAAAAAAATGAAGCAACAGACTTGATAAGGTTTTGAAGTCAGGTTATTAAAATAAATTCGATTGAATTTTATCTCATCAAGCGCCGGAAAATCACATGGTCTCCCTGGGTATAGTTTCGACTGCACCTGAAATGTTATAATCATGACATTTAATCTATAAATGATGCGTAAGTGAAGTGTGATGACTAAAATCGAGTTTTACGATGAAGCGTTTTTTTCGATATTGCTTTTACAAATGTGTATTTACTTGTCTTTATTGCTTAATTTCGAGTTCTGACACCTGCAGCATGAAATAATAATGACAACTTCTCTTATTTTTACCTGGTAACATACTTTATATAATTATCATCACTCCACATTCTCAGAGTGCAGAAAGCGTGTTAAGGGGCTAAAACTGTGACTTTTCAGTGCATTTTGACTCCTTCACTATACTTGGCCGTAGTAAGCAATATCCCACTTCCACAGCCACTTTTATCCTACCCCACTTCCACATCCAATCTAGAGCAAAGTACAGGTTAAAGGTCAAATATGTCACAGGTTTTAAGACAAACAGTCAGACAAACAGGCAGATACGCAGACTGACAGATATATATATATATATAATATATATATATATATATTAGGGTGTTTTTAAGGTACATGTGATATTTTCAACTCAAAGATATTTTGCCGGCCTGGTCGAATTATCATGCCAATTCATGTATTAACTCCATATCCGAAATTATATCTTGATAGCTGAACATTTAGGACTGGCGCAAGGCAACCGAAATTGGACACAGGTGGCATACAGGCATCCACAATTTTAATGCATGCTATCCTTAGGCCCCTCTCAGTTGCCGGCTCCCAAGTAATGAATATTCATGATACATATGAATATAGCAGTCATAGTGATTAAGTCCGCGTCATCAGAGGAAGAGGCGTCCTCAGGTAGCTCAGAAAAAGAGCCAGAACCTTCGACTCCTGTTGGCCACCAAAGCGGCGAAGAGGAACAATCTCTGTAGTAACTCGTGATGTTGCAAGAGCTCTAGATCGCACCAAAACCAGCAGCAGGAATGCCTCTCACATTCTATCTGCTATCGCTGCATCCAATTTATGTGCAGCAGCAGCAGCTGGTGAGCTGATCATAAGTCCTTCAGCGATCCATCAAGCAAGGAAAGATAACCGTGCAGCCCTAGCAGCAGAGATTCGTGAATCTTTCGATTCAAATGTTCCTCTTACTGTTCACTGGGACGGCAATACCATGCCAGGTCTTACAGGGACAGAACGAGGGTGTGTTGATCGCCTTCCAATAATGGTATCTGGCAAGGATGTGACCAAGCTACTGGCCATCCCCAAACTCAAATCCGGGACAGCTGCAGTCATGTCAGATGCATGTTTGGCTAAGATAAGAAGTTGGGGATTGGAAGACAGAATCGTGGCCATGTGTTTCGACACAATGGCGAGTAACACGGGTTGCAAAGCCGGCGTTTGCATCAAGCTGGAAGCGGAATTAGGAAAGGATCTCTTGAACCTTGCCTGTCGACATCATGTGTCTGAAATTGTTCTAGGAAAGGTGTTTTCACTGCATGATTCTGCAAGGTCTCCAAAATTGGAACTGTTCAGTCATTTCCGTGACTTCTCGCCGCAAATCGATCAGGCCAAGTATCACACAACAATGGATGATAAAGATGCAGCACAGCATGTCACAGAAATTCGAGACGATGTGATCACCTTCGCATTGCAGCAACTGAGTACCGAAAAACACAGAGACGACTACAAAGAGCTACTATAGAACTAACAGTCAATTTTCTAGGAGGAATTCCACCGAAAGGAATAAAGTTCAGGTACCCAGGGGCATTTCACCGCGCGCGTTTGATAGCACGTGCGATCTATGCGATCAAGATGTGGTTTTTAAGGGATCAGTTTCCCATTCAACAACGCCAGAGCTCAGAGAGGGCATCTCGACAATCCTACTCTCGAAAGGTGTGGAATCATTTACTTCGAGTGTCCCTTTTTGTGACAACAACTTACGTGAAGTACTGGTTCACCTGTACGTCACCCGCTGAAGCCCCAAAGAACGATCTTCAATTCCTGAAGGCAATCCATACACACCCTCACAAGGAAGTCTCACAGGTAGCCCCAACAGCTTTTCCCCGACACCTTTGGTATCTGTCGGAGACCCTGGTAGGCCTAAGCCTTTTTGATGATTCAGGCACCTTCGACGAAAAACAGCGCATGGTCTAGGCCTACAGTATGCGAAACAATCAAGGATCCGATGAACCTCCAAAGAGATTTCCTTTAATAATCCACCTACAAAAGCACTTAACGATTTCTTCACCACTTCTACCACCAAAATATTCCAGATCCTCGGATTGGATGACTCTTTTCTTGATCGAGACCCGCAACAATGGGAGTCAGAACAATCATAGCCTACAGTGAGGCAAAAAATATCATATCCGCCCTGAAAGTGACGAACGATTTGGCGGAGAAAGGAGCGGCTCTCATGCAGTCCTTCAATGAAGCCCTGGTCCGAAATGAGGAAGAAAAACAGTTAGTTCTGCAAATGGTGGAGTACCATCGAAGCAAGTTCCCAAAAGCACTAAAGGAAATAAAGAAATGACAAAATAACTGACGGTTCTTCTGTTGCGTTTGCCTTATATTTTATGTTTAAGTGTTAAAAGTTGTTTGGATCTTTGAAAATGACAATGTATTACATTGTTTTCTAAGTGATTAATCTTCCGGGGCTTTGCGCCAGTTCTAAATCTATTCCGATTTTTGTCTAATTTGGCAAATGACAATTTTCCTCAAGGTGGAACACAAAACAACAAGGCCGATATTAATTTTGAAACTTCAATTTTTAAACACACCCTAATATATATATATATATATATATATTTCGTTTAATTGATAAAAACAATCTGACAAAAACGCAGAAATGCTAACATGAGTGATAATGGATAATTAAAGTTCATTAGAAGATTTTAGAATAAACTAGTAAATATTTTTATATATAATGATCTTGGAATAAATTGAGAGTTATCCTTGGGTGGGAGAGTAGGCATATTGTTGTGTGCTCTAGGTCTTAATTGGTGAGAGGAGACGGGTCGGAGTGGAGGTAGGAGTTGGTGAAGTACATGCTTGGGGTTGTGTAATATGGAGAAAAGGAGTTTCGCATCGGCTATAATTATTGGCAAGTACAGAGACAGTTGGAAAGGATTGCTCTTGGTAACCTAGGCGTTTGGATCTTGTTAGGAGTTTTTTTCAGGCGTTCTTTATCGGAAGCCAGCGTGAGACCCCCCCCCCCGGATGGGGAGGCATATAGAAGTTTAGCAACGGTGGTGGCTTTGGTTACTTTATGGATGGATGAGGAAGAAAGGCCATGGGTTTAGAGTTTTCTGATAGCATATAAAGAGGAGGAGCAAGTTGCTGTGAGGTGGTCTATTATATGGGCTGTGAGTTTGAGATTATCTTGAAGGATGACACCCAGTATTTTCAAAGTTTTAACTCGGGTAATAGCCTACTAGGCAATGGAGGAGGCGGGTCAAATTGGTTTCGAGTGCGGAAATGATCATTTCTTTAGATTTAGAGCTATTTAATGTAAGGTTATTGGCAGAAGCCCATGCAGAGATTTTAATGCAGTTCAGATAGTATAGTATGAGCTCGAGAGGATCCAGTAAGCAGGTAAGTGTCATCTGCAAATTTGAGCATAAGATTAAGAGGCTGAACAGGGTGCAGGTCTGAACCAGTAATGGAGAAATTGGTAGGTCCTAAGACAGAGCTTTGAACTATACTAGCATTGATTGGGAGGAGAGATGAAGAGTGACCTTTGAATATAGTGAGGTGTGAGCGTTCAAGATGATATTCAACTAGCCAGTTATAGATTTCGTCTGGGATATCAATATGCACATACACATACAGACATACACACATACAGACATACAAACATACATACATACACATAGACAGACATACAGAGAGACACACATACCTACACGTACACACACAAACACACCCTCTATTGCTGCTGCCGCTACAGCTTTAGCTGGGAAGCTAGAAAACACACCGAATGGGAAGACAACACAAGCCAAACGGTACAAGGCCACATCCACTCTGCTTTGAAAGCCCTAAATCATTTGCATACTTTTTGGGCGCCTGCGCAAAGTTATGTCATATTATAGCAGCTCGTCTAGCTACAGGTGTTGATACAAAACACGGCCAATGGCAACCCAAACGCGTGGCGCATTAGAAGTTACATCAACGTATAATGAGCTTAGTTCTTTCGGAAATGAACTGATGGCGAGTTACTTATAAATTAGCAAACTCATCAACGGATTTTGACATGGAACATTATTAGCGGTTCTAACACGTATAATGCTTTAGGACTTATGAAAGTGAGAACTAACCCTAGCCCTTCGTCTGAGGTGCCATGGCTGGGGCTTTAGAGGCCATAAGAATCTATATGAATCAATATTTTGTACTCGCCCTAGCTATGTTTCAAATAATTGCGAGAAAACGTACAGCATGTGAAGTTTAAAACTTAAAACTTCTAGAAAACTTAGTAGAAACTTCAATCTATGTGAAACTCAGTGCATGGAGTGGTTCGCTCAGTGAAATAGGTAAAAGTTACTGTGAAAATAGGAGTCGGTTAAAAGTCGCTTTGGAAATTGGGCAGGGTAAAAGTGGCTGTGGAAATGGGGTAGGGTAAAAATGGCTGTGAAAATTGGAGTAGGGTAAATTGGCTGTGGAAATGGGGTATGTATGTATGTATGTATGAGCACTTGTTGTAGTGCCCCTTCAAGATTTCTACTCAGAGGCGCTTGAGCAATTGCGAGTGAAGAACTTGCCCAGGGTCTCTACGCGGCGGCTTGAGGTGGATTCGAACCCGCAACCCTCCGGCTGCAAGGCACCGAACCTAGCCTGCCCCTACACCACCGCGCCCCAAAATTGTAGTAAGGTAAAAGTGTCAGTGGAAGTGGGGTATGTAAAAGTGGCTGTGAAAGTGGGGTAGGATAAAGTGGCTGTGGATGTAGAATATTATTGCTTATTACTCTTGGCTTATTAGCTATGAGGATACCACTTTGATAGGTGACTGTCATTCGTGAAAACCCAAGCAATCTGGAGTTTTCTAAGTCAACCTGCCTCTCTGACCCGGAACTTGGGATGTTGGAATGTCAAAAACGCAATTTAGTTGTGTCTGAAATGATGTTGTGTTAAATCTGATAATTATGTTTTGGATAACGATTCACTTCTAGATCTTTCGCTATTCATTATTTCAATTTCACAGCCGATTAAGAGTTGAAGACAGCCATAACCGTGTGAATTAATCTCTTAATTAATTTGAGCCCCTAATGCGATTATATTGTACTGAGCTATTTTTGCTTATTAGTTCAATGAACTTCCATTGGAGCTGTTGGATGTCGTCTTAGAAAAGTCGTTTCTGCGTTGGATACTGCATCCTTCATCCCAACAAAGAGACGAAGATGTCATCAGTTCTTTGGCATCTGTCGACTTCTGTTGGTTTCAACGAATAACCAGACCAAGATTTAAGAAAAGAATTTGGCGGCGATGGAAAGGTTCATTGCTTTTCTAGTGTATTGTTATCAATAGCTACTATGACTCAGGTTATCACAATTACTGATCGTACAACAAGAAATGAGTTACGAGAATATGTTATCTGATCTAAGAAATGTAGTATTTTTGATCAATCACATATAATAATAATAATAATAATAATAATAATAATAATAATAATAATAATAATAATAATAATAATAATAATAATAATAATAATAATAATAATAATAATAATATCTCTTCTTTAATTAAGCGCCTGACAAACGCACTTTTCTAGTGCATTGCAATCCATAGCCACTATGACTCGGTTAATCACAACTGCTGGCAGCCTGGTGGTACAACAAGAAATGAGTTATGAGCATATTTTATCTGATCTATAAGAAATGTAGTGTTTTAATATCAAATATATATTTCGAATTCAGGAGCTGGATTACTGGTTTTCGGGACCCCTAGGGCACAAGTTAATATGGGCCCTCTCTTTCCTCACCTCAAGGTTGTAGGGGGTCAGGTTGCGTGTTAGGCCTCCAGATAGTAAACCCAGTAGGAAGTCCAATCCGCCAATGCTTTTTCTCGCAGTAATCTCCTAACATTGGCTGCCAAGCTATAATGTAAACGCACAACACCTGATGAGGAGACGATGCGCCGGATAGATTCATTGGTTCTGTTCAGATGGATAGCTCGCTTATAGGTCAGTACCGGTCTGCTGAAACTGTACAATTGCAAATAACGTATTTATTGTTCATTGTTATATGAGTGCTAAAAGCAACATAGGCCTACCTTTGTTAGTGCATCGATGGAATCGCTATATAAATGTCATAGTATATAATTTTGCATTCGCATCTTTTCACCCAATGTGCACGAAATATACATGTTGTTTTAGCTCTTGCATGAATCTTATAAATGGTTTGGCGAAAGGAAATGAAGGCGTTGGTTTTGCACGTGGATTATGGTGCATTTGGTAAACCCGTAGTTTCGGTTGGTAAATTATTTTATTTCGTCAAATTAAAACTGAAGCTGGATTGATGAAAAAATTTTTTTCGCCAACTGGAAGTGGGACTGATGAAACCATTTATATTTTATAAATTGAAGTTGGATAGATGGAAATCATTTTTACCATAAATAGAAGCTGGATTGATGAAACTAAGTTTTTGATGCAATAGAAGCTGGAATAATGAAAATAATTGTTTCAGTAAGTCGAAGCTGGATCCATGAGAAACGTTCTTTGCTTAAATAAAAGTTCCATTGATGAGAAATAAGTTTCTCGTTAAATAGAAGTTGGATCATTTTTTCATGAAATGGAAGCTGGATTGATTAAAAAAATTCTCGATGAAATGGAAGCGGGATTGATGGTAATTATCATGGACATAGGTAGAGTGCTTACTTACCAACGTCAAGTACGGCATTGAAGACATTCAAATAATTTACCAACCTAAACTACGGGATAACCGTGTATTTATAGATAGGAATCGACTTCGTTATCTCTATCCAATCAAAATCCCGCACACAACGAAGTTTCTATTTATTTCGTGCAGAATGTTTCCGTGCTAATGTAGGTAAAAAGCTGTGGTGTCATTAAAAACAATGTTAGTTTCGATCTTTAGATTTCTATGGAAAAACCAGAAAAAGCTCTGCAATCGTAAGAAACAATCGAAATTATCTCTTGGAAAATATCCAATCGAATTACGAGTTAATTGTTTCGATGTTGTCTTTCAACTGCATAACGGAAAAGCAAAGTCATATCATACAACGACAACGCTCAAACTGCAACGATAACAAACAGAAAGAACAAAGTCACTTCATTCAACGACAACGTTCAAAACAAGATAAGAACTCAGAGATTTTGCACCACATGAGATCTTTCGACGAGACAAAGTTTTCAAATTTCGTCAAGTGTCTTCGACAAACGAACCAGAAGATAGTTGCAAGGATCCTGGAAAACGGAGGAGGTTAACGATCTAAGCTTTATCTAAAGGACAATGTTTTAACAACATTTTATATATATAATAAGAATACTACCTAAACATTTATATCGAATTACATCAAGAACATCCCTAGACATTTTATAAATAATTCCGTATTTTTATTATCAATTTTGTGATATCCTGTTATGTACTGATCAATGCAAAATTCATTATCACGAGAAAACGTTGAAAAGACTAGGCTAATGGTTCAAGTTTTACATGGGAATAGAGCCTCAAAGAAAAGGTCATACATGTAACGGTGTACATTTAGGGCGACCTTGAATTGTGAGGAAAAGTTATAGAAGAATTCTGGTGCTTTATTATGGCCACAATGTGGAAAGTGAGCTCTGATGGAAGTTGAAGCAACAGTAAACAGGCGTGCAATAGGTTAAATAAGGAAATTATTTAGATGCATATCTATGCCTTTAAATAATATATCAGTTTTAACTATATATTAAACCTGAGACTGCCACATTGGCCCAAGGTGTTTCGTGGTCTAACATAATGCTGCTTTGTTGACTTCTACTTTCAAGTCATCTACTCTTCATTATGCCAAGTCAAAATTACGATCAGATTCCTCTTGTCAGCCGTTAGTTCCAACTCCAAAGAAAGCTCGGTGGTGTTCATTGGTGTAGGGGTATATTCGGTGCCTTGCAGCCGGAGGGTTGCGGGTTCGAATCCACCTCAAGCCACAGCGTAGGGACCTTGGGCAAGTCCTTCACTCGAAATTTATCATGCGCTTCGGCGAGAAACTCCGATTCAGTGTCCGCGCTGTAGTCGGGAGCGCCTCCGAGTAGAAATCTTGAAGGGGCGCTATATAGATATCTAAAAGGAATGAATGAATTATATGAGAATAAAAACTGAATTTGTCGAGTATCTACAACATGGAAAAATTTTCTTTATCTCAATTCGTAACAAAATATTAATTGATTAAATTCAACATAGGTTAACTGGAGTTGCGTTTATGAAATTAGATTTATATTTGAAATACGTTTTTGTTTGTAGAGGTAATAAAAGTTGAAATGCAGTATCGGAGTGCGAAGTGTACGACGTCTAGGGAAGCACAACTACTTTTTCATAAAAATATCGAAGATCTTCGAAACAGAACCAAACCGTGGTCACATCAAACTGAGAAACTCATCAGTCAACTGAGGGAGGAAGGCATAGAAATCCTCAACTCTCATTTAGACAGGCAGACTGTGGTTGTTTGGATCTGGTGTCATTCACAAGCAGCTCTTGAACATATTCAGAAGCTGTTCGAATCGACTCAGCTGAGAGATGTCTTATTTGGTCTTGCAAATATTCCTGAAGCTGACCCGTCGAAAGTGATCAACATTGATTGCAATCAATTCAAGAAAGCAGTTGGCAAGTTATTTAAACACACTCACTATGAAGGAAAACTTTAAAAGTGAATTTTTTATACATGTACAGAACTTAGATTAATTAAATGCGAGCAGTGCTCTATAGTTAAAATCAGCAGGACGCTCAAACTGACGATAAAAGCTGTCATTTTCGATTAATTATTTTAAAAAATTAAATGAAAATAGAGACCCTGCAGATAGTTAAGAGAGAGAAGCCTTATTTTATACGGAGAAAGGCTCTCAGAGAGAGCTGTATTAACGTCAAACTACTTCACTTCAAGTCGCCTACTATGATAAAGTAAAACTAAGGCATCAGAAGGAATCAGAACTAAACTACTGGGGTTAAGAGTAAAAATGTAGAGAATCAATAAAGAGGCACACACACTGAAATTGAGAGTAAGCTAGAGAGACGGAGCGTGAAAGTATGAAAAGATACAGACATGAAAAACATTGGCAGGAAGATATAATGTTGGACATAGCATGATAGCATATTCAGGATATTCGCCAGATGGTAAACCAACAGAAAAGGAATGGATGGAAACTAATTGGACAGTTTGATTAACAATAGAGATAAATTAGTATAATTAGTTAACGGGTTGGCCGTGAAATGCCAGTATATAGGCAGAGTCAGAACGAGGCACAGACAGCGCGCGAGAGAGGGACCAGAAGAATACATCTAGTCAGACCAAATGTAGAGCCATTAATGGAATCCGAATCAGGTCTGATGCAAGAGAGTTCATCAGGATATGAAGCTTAGAATAAAATAACAAAAACTATTATGACTTATAAGATTGTAATACGACTGAAGCATAAATTAACTGCGATTACCAGACAGATGAAGAGCGATTGAGTTGATGAGGCGGTTACAAAGAGAGAGTGAGATTAAAATAATCTAAAGACTTCTATTGCGCCGTTATAATAATACACAAGGCAACAATCGATGATGTCTTCAAGCACGAATGTAGTCAGAGTCCATTAGAAGACAGGTACAAAAAAGAGGAGACAGGTGAACAACGGAAGAGATCGAAAGACAGTTAGAGACAAACAACGAATCAGGTCAACAGATACACAGTAATAATGAGGTGAACAGTTAATTACAGATTTAGAGCAAATTCAGATAGGTTCAGACAAATATAAATAAATATAAAGAAACATACAGCAACTTTTTAAAGTACTACTACTTTTTTAGCATTATTATTATTAAACTATCATTTATAGCGCGCCTAAACAAAAGAATCTTGCACAAAAGCGCGTACCAGATTAGGCTACAGTATAATAAAATAATGACTATGGTATAATAAAAACAATGATAAACAATAGTTAATTATCTGTATTATTGCTAGTTATCAATATCATAATTATTTTGTTTTTATTATAGTTGTGTGTCCTATTTCCATCAACTTAACTAAGAGAATCGACGCAGGAAGAGATGTGTGTGGAATAACTAAACTTCGAAGTGAAATCTACGTCCTCTGCAAATCGTATTCCTCTTATACATGTGTAATTTCTGTGTTTGAGGATCGAAATCCATTTAATCTTCAGAAGAAAATTCAATTAAAACAGATTAAATCTCCCAAAGACATTGCATCCAGTGGGAAGGAAAATTGTCTCTACATCTGTGACGATGAAGAGAAATACGTCTGGAAGATAACAAGAGAAACAGAGGACGAACACAAAATCATCAAATGGCTGACTATTGCTTATAAGCCATATACTCTGTCAGTGTCCAGTAAAGGTCAGTTGTTGGTGAGCACTCAGTTATCGTCCTCTCTTATGATCTACGGATCAGACGCAAAACTTATTCGATCCATTCAGTTACCAAGAGACATCAGGGGACTTTATCACGCAGTAGAAACATCCACCGGGAATTTCATCATCAGTTACTTTGAGAATTCGGAGGAGCAAGAGGAGGAGGAGGAGGACGAGAAAGAGGGAGAGAGTAGGTCAAATGGGAAAAATTCGATCAAAGTGGAGAAAGAGGAAGAGGAGGAAAAGGAAGGGAAGGAGGAAGAGGAAGGGAAGAAGAATCGAGTGGAAGAGAAAAAGAGAAACAATGGGTCAAGCGGGAGAAAGAAGAAGGAAATTTATGCCGTAAGCGAATTGACCAGAGATGGGCAGATGGTCCGTCGTTTCATTCCTTCAAATGAAACACAAAAACTGAATAAGCCTTATTATCTCTCACTCGATTCAGACGATCAAGTGTTTGTGGATGACATTTGGAATAATAGAGTGATTCTCTTGAATTCCGATCTTCAGTGGAGTAGAATTCTTTGTCCAACAAAAGAAGAAACAGAAGAAACGAAGATCCTACATCCACATAGATTGTGTTACGACGAAGAAAAGAAACAACTGATCGTCGGAGGAATTTTGCAACATGGATATAACATTTACACTTTAGGTCGAAATTGAACTCACTTTTCATCCAGAGTTTCTGACAAACAAATAACCCGTATTATTTCGATATATCCGATCACTACTGTTATATCTATTAATATTTTTTAACAAAATTAATAACATGCAATAAGTTCTACATGTATTTGGAGTTGGATTATGTCCTAGACTAGGGTGACCATACGTCCCGGTTTTCCGGGACATGTCCCGGTTTTATGTTGTGTGTCCCGGTGTCCCGACGACTTGTGTTTAAAGAGCAAAATTGTCCCGGTTTCTGACACAACCAGCTGACACGTAGGCCTACTGATCAATGTTGCAGTTTTAAACTTTGAAGGCTATAATACAACAGATTTCACAACAGCTGAGGAGCTCAAACAACTTAGGCCTACACATAAAATTCAAACACACAAAGATGACAAATTCTAAAGCCAAGTCAAACTTTAAACCGTAGTTTACGTTGCTAACTTAACACCGTGTTTTCATTCCAGTATTTTACCGTTTACGTTGCTAAAATAAATACGATGGTACAGTCCCGCGGAAAGTCCCCGAAAACAGAAGTTGGATTGATGAAAATAGTTTGTTTTGAAACTAGGCCTACAAGTTGGATTGATTAAATAATACTTGCGTAAATGGAAGTTGGATTGATGACAGTTATCATGGACATTGGCGTCAAAATGCCATGTATATTAAACGATTAAACGATATGCTATAATGCGTGGCCTACATTTTTCGCAGAACAGAACTTTACTAAAGAAAATGTTCTCTTTTCCGAGAAATAGCAGTAACTTTGAACCTCTTCAAGGTATTTGTGCAGTATAGGCCTACTATAGTAGGCCTATACGCATACTACAAGTAACTTACTGTAACTATAGTAACTGCAGTTGACTATAGGGAGTAGGCCTATAGGGCTAGGCCCTCCTGTAGTCCTATACTTTAGTAATTACAACTGTTGGTTTTCCTAAAAGTGTCCCGATTTTTGATGGCCAGAAAATGGTCACCCTATCCTAGACCCATTTCGATTGTCGCTACTTTCAAAAACAATTTAAATTACAGACGATGACAGGAATAGAGCAGTTTTCGATAACAAAGAGAGAGACAGACATACAGAAAATGTGAAGTAGGCCTAGTTATTCTTCGCTGCCTTGAAGGTGTCTAAAGAAGACGTCGCTAAGTCATCTCATATTTCGTAGCTGTGGTTGTTGGCGACCCTGACTGCATCAATATAAGGCAACTAGAAAAGTCTCACTTCATTTGGAATCTATAACAATATCGACCAACGTTTTATATGGCCACCATGTATATCTCATTTTGAAGAGAGTTCTGCAAGAACACGGTATATGAAGTAATTTATGGGGCACACCTAATAGCTATGAGCAATTAAGAAGTACGAAGGCATACGGCTAATCGCGGTAGGATATACCGACTGTGTTGATGTCTTCTCCTCATAGCACATCTTCAGTCGATCATCGGTGGTGTCGCGAAGCTCTCTATGAGACGAGGGAGGCTGGATTCAGTGGACATGGAAAGAAAGGAGGATCCAGAATTCGCCATCCAATGTATCAGAAGAAATAGAGAAGAATCCAAACAAACAGATCCCTGTCAAACTACCAACCCCAATACATCACAACTTTATTAACATCACGCTTGATAATGTCAGCCTTGAAACGGCGATTGTCTATTTATTTATAATTCTTTCGCTTCTTTTTGGTGCCCAACACATTTTGCAAAGCGATGACGGATCGGAATTTATCGCTTTGTAAATTAGTTGTCACTGAGCTAAAGCTATTGTAGACCGAGTCACTCGTGGTACACACAAAGCCACGTCATCCGCAAAGTGAAGGCTCAGTCGAACATCTTACTGCGACGTTAAAGAATTACAAGGAAATAGACAATCGCGCTTTCACGGCTAAAGTTGTCGAGCCGGATTGTTAATTAATTAATTAATTAATTAATTAATTAATTAATTAATCAATTTGTGATGCCATTGTTCGTAGTCGCTAGTTCATCGTGGGACTACAGTAACTGGTCCTTTGTCTCTACCCCTAGTCCACTGACTCCGGAATTCAGTTTGCGCAACTGCACATGCAATGTCATGTCCTGGCCTTTCTTCCGATCGAGAACACGACAAGTTCAGCCATGGTACAGTGCGTCTTATTTTCTGTCAAAGATTGCTGTTTCAGTCGATTCAGCGTTTCCTTGTCTGTAGAAGCTGCTTTATTGCCGGAAACAACCGTGAAGGCTCACGTGGAGGTCAGACGACTTTGTCGGGTAACGAACACATCAACCTCTTCTTGAGTCGCGGAATATAACAGAATGAACTGATATCTCACGTAATTAAATTCGAAAACGGCTTAACGTCTAAAACTGCAATAACGTGCCTCTGAGTAGATATTTTGAAGGGGCGCTATATCAAGTTTTCTTGATTGATTAATTGATTGATTTATTGATTAATTGAATCACCGTAACTTTACTGTATGTTAGACACCCTGTCGTCGAGACAGTCGCCTAGTTTTTTCTGAACGTGCATGTACACTAGTGCGAATTACATACTTGCATAGCCCAAACCCTTAGCCCAGCCCAGCACACCCTCTATAAATAGGGCTACCTCCTATCACAACCCCACTTTACTGTTTTCATTTTACAAACTTCAAATTATTTCTTACAGGTTTGATTTTATACGCTAACAGAGGCATGAGAGAGTTTACAGTAACTATTATTTTTGTACCGGTGCAGGGGCTTCGGGCAGAACACAAGTGCAGTCACCAAGTAAACCAGAAGTGATGGAAATATCAGACCAAACTTCTGCAAATTTAATGTGACTCAGCAGCATAGAGAATTTCTAGAGGAACGCATGGATCCGGATTCCGGACTATTGGACAAACTGATTGCCAATGGAACGATATCACCAAGAGAAGCTTCTTATATTAAGGATAAAAGTCCTTTTCAAGAAAGAAACTCTCAGCTATTGGATTACATTGTGCAGAATCACCAACAGGATCGCTTATTTGAGGCTCTCAGAAATTCAGGACAGACACATATCGTTAATTATTTGAAAGCGAATGGAGGTAAGAATTGAAGTAAAAAATATTGTTATGCATCTTAAAGAATAAGCCTACATTTCTTACAATAAGCTTACTGCTCGCAAAAAATGGTTAAACTTTAGGTTTAGTTGATTGTACTAACAGAAAATGCCGTCTGTGTGCCTTTTCTAGAACGAACGCTACAAATCGAGCGAGACTACGTACAATTCTAAACTAGATCTATTCAATATTTTGGAAGGTCACTGACTAGCTCATTCTTTCTTTCAATTTAGAAAGCCTGTACGCTTTATTATATAAAAACTTAATATGTTGCAAAGCGAATTCATGAATATCTCAGAAAAGGTCTGAAATACATTTTCTGCACGTTTCCGGTCGCTCTTTAACTTTATTTTGGGTTCAGGTTGAGTGAAAGTTATAGTATGGAAATGTGCAATTGTGTACGGGTTCCTTGATGGATAATGATGAGACTCATACTGTGGTTGGCCAGAATTCAATGTTTTATAAACCGTTAGTCCCAATTTGAAAGAAATCTGCTGTTGAAAGGAAGCCAATGCAAACATTTTAAAGTGAGCACCGGTTATATTTTACATATTTAAAGTACTAGTTGTTGATTTAACAAAAAAGTCTCAACTTCTTGAAGATAATCAGCGTTTTTGATACTGACACTGTGAACAAATGTTTTGCATATATAATGAGCAAAGGTGTTAGGCGGTCAATGCGACTATTAGGCCTTAGTTGCGCGGTCGGCTTTAGGGCGCTTGGCCTAAAGTAGCCTAAACATTGGCTGACAGTAGATTGTTTCTGTGCACATGCAGTTAGCGCGCCAAACTTAGAAACTGCTGATGATAGTGAATTTGAACAATACAGTGTAGTAGTTGTTTTAATGTATAAGTTACAGTTTAGTTGTGTCTGAAGAAGAACTTTGATATTGACGTGTTGAATAGTTTTAAGTAACTGTGTTTGAAGACAGAAAAAACATTCAAAGAACTGTGTCAATTTAATTCTTAAGCAGTTAGAAGACGTTGAGCAATTTATATGTAGAGATAAGGAAAAGTGTTTTGAGTTAGGTCACAACTAAGAAAGGACAGAAGAGTTGGTTACAATAATTGGTGGCAGCAGCGGTGGGATTCGAAACAACGTCGGGGATTCGAAACAACGTCGGTGAGATTCGAAACAACGTCAGAGATTCAACAACGTCGGGGATTTGAAACAACGTCGGTGAGATTCGAAACAACGTCAGAGATTCAACAACGTCGGGGATTCGAAACAACGTCGGTGAGATTCGAAACAACGTCAGAGATTCAACAACGTCGGGGATTCGAAACAACGTCGGTGAGATTCGAAACAACGTCAGAGATTCAACAACGTCGGGGATTTGAAACAACGTCGACTGGTGAATACGCACTCTAATCACTGATAAATCTACGAGAACGAAAGCATCAACGTCAAAGGTATAAAAGTTCGTTGTTTGTTCAAACAAAGAACAATCCCCAATACTTCAAACACAAAAGAAAACTCGTGTTTTCCAGAAAGAAAATCACACAAGTAAAGAAGTAAGATGGAGAAATTAAGTGTAAAGAAATAAACAGAATTGAAGAAAATGTCTTCTGAAAGATTGAAACAGCGCTTGTTAAAGGCTGGTTTTGAAGAAGAGAAACTGAAAGATATGTCACGGGAGGACATGTTAGAAGCGCTAGCTGAAGTCTGGATTAAAGAAGAAGCAGAAGAGGAGGAAGGTGCTGTCGGCGGTGTTGTGGAAAAGGTTATTGAGAAACCGCCTGGGACTATGTCTAAGGAGATGATGATGCAGTGGATGATGATGAAAGAAGAAGGAAGAGGAAGTAGAGAAAGAAGAGAAGGCAGAACGTCTTCAAAGAGAGAAAGAAGAGAAGGCAGAAAATGCAAGACAGGAAGAATTACGTTTTCAAAGAGAGAAAGATGAATTGCAAAGGCAGCAATTTGAAATTCAATTAGAGCAATTGAGAAAAGATAGAGAAATGCTTCAAGCCAACATTATAAAACCATCTTCGAGCAGAATGGCAAGTCCGCTGGTAATTGTAAAAAAGAAAGACGGTTCTCTGAGACTTGCCTGCGACTACAGATAGCCTACATTAATTCGTTCACTGTGGATTGTAAATATCCGATGCCGATTGTAAAAGATGTTTTGCACAAAGTTGGAAAATCATATGTGATCTCGATTTTTGATTGTCGAAGTGCTTACTGGACTTGTCCTGTTAAGCAAACTGATCAATGGAAAACTGCTTTTGTTACTCACAATGGACTGTACGAGTTTACTCGTGTTTTTTTCGGAATGATCAACTCAGGAAGAACATTTGTTAAAGCAATTAACATGGTTTTACAGCCTATAAACGATTTTGCTGAGCCCTATGTAGATGACATTGCTGTGCATTCAGATGATTGGAAGATTCATTTACAGCATTTAGATGCATTTTTGATGCAAATGAGATTGCATAACATTACTCTTAATTTAAAGAAATGTATCTTTGGTAAGAGTGAGGTAAAGTTTATCGGTCATGTGGTTGGTTCTGGAACGATTCAAATGAATCCAGATAGAATTGAAAGTTTAATTAATTTGAAAACCCCAGAAACTAAGAAACAAGTTAAGCAGTTACTTGGATTTTTTGGTTACTATAGACAGTTTATCCAAGATTTTGCACAGATTGCGATGCCTATATCTGATTTGACAAGTAAACATGTTCCAGAAAAGATCGATTGGACTGATAGACATCAACAGACATTTAATTTACTGAAAGATGCTGTACGTTCTAAAGTTGTTTTATATGTTTTTGATGTTGGAAAACCAACCTTTTAATTTGAAT
Organism: Aporrectodea caliginosa; assembly: GCA_020284085.1. Taxonomy (NCBI): domain Eukaryota; kingdom Metazoa; phylum Annelida; class Clitellata; order Crassiclitellata; family Lumbricidae; genus Aporrectodea; species Aporrectodea caliginosa. The sequence goes on along the minus strand of JACEVL010000285.1, from coordinate 243,523 downwards.
CGTGATAGCAGTGATTTTGCAGTAGGAGCAGTTTTAACACATATGGATGATAAGGGAATAGAGCGCCCTGTGTCATTTATAAGTCAGAAGTTGACTGACACCCAGAGGAGATGCGCAACTGTGGAGAAAGAAGCCTATGCTATTGTTTGGGCTCTAAATAAGTTAAAAGAGATAATAATTGGATCTAAAGTTTACATCTTTACCGATCACATCCTTTAACTTATCTGACTGAATCTATGTCTAAGTCTGCTAAACTGGTGCGTTGGGCATTGGCACTGCAAACTTTTGATGTGGAAGTTAATTATAAGAAAGGACGATTAAATGTTGTAGCAGATTGTTTATCTAGATTATAAGATTGTTTATTTTACTGTATTGTATAGTATTAAGTTTATTGCATAATTTAGTACATGATGATTTCGCAAATTTTTAAGTTTAATTTGCTCAATCCAAAGAAAGGGAAGGAGGTAATGTGAACAAATGTTTTGCATATATAATGAGCAAAGGTGTTAGGCGGTCAATGCGACTATTAGGCCTTAGTTGCGCGGTCGGCTTTAGGGCGCTTGGCCTAAAGTAGCCTAAACATTGGCTGACAGTAGATTGTTTCTGTGCACGTGCAGTTAGCGCGCCAAACTTAGAAACTGCTGATGATAGTGAATTTGAACAATACAGTGTAGTAGTTGTTTTAATGTATAAGTTACAGTTTAGTTGTATCTGAAGAAGAACTTTGATATTGACGTGTTGAATAGTTTTAAGTAACTGTGTTTGAAGACAGAAGAAACATTCAAAGAACTGTGTCAATTTAATTCTTAAACAGTTAGAAGACGTTGAGCAATTTATATGTAGAGATAAGGAAAAGTGTTTTGCGTTAGGTCACAACTAAGAAAGGACAGAAGAGTTGGTGACAGACACCAACAAGAAACGAGTCACACAATCAATGCGACTGGGGAAGCCAGCGTTTACCACAGATATTCTTGAAATAATCGTATCGTATCGTATCTGGGCATTCTTAAAGCTCCTCTATTAGTGATGACTATTCAGAGGCGCTCCCGGCATAAGAACTCCGAGTAAGCAGAATAGATTTAAAAACAACGGACCGCAGTGTATAGACCGCCCGCCAAAATCAAATCCATCTTTAGTGGGAAGGGACCTGAGAGAGACAATAGTGGATTCAGCATTCGAGAGCCTCAATAGGTGGCCCATGTGATTGGTTCAAGTTGTTCAGTCGCTAGTGTCATTTCGTTATCAGTTTAAGAAATAATAGGAAAATAAAGGACAACATCTGCCTATTCAAAGGGATGCGGATATACACCGTGATTCAATAAAAAGTAAACCAAACTTTGTATTTCATATAAGTAGCCTACTTCTAACATGAAAACAGTATTTAATATTTTTTTAAAGAAACTCTCAGTAGTATGGTTTGATTATTTAATTAAAGAAGATGTTCAAAATGTCCGTCCTTCTGATTGCAAGTAAGCCTGGAGGCGCTGGCGCCAAAGGGCAACGTTTTCTTCATTGCGCGATTGCCTTCGTCTGCCACTACCAATGACGCGGTCGACTAACCCTGTTACGCTAATTTTTCTAAGTAATTTATCTAATCCACTTCTGGTCCAGTGTTTTTCTGGAAACTCTTCTAGAAATTGACGGCTGCTGTAATTCTTGGATTCCCTCGAACCTTTTATCATGTGTAAATCTTCTTAACATTAAAGGAATTTTTTCTCGGAAATTGCTAGTTTCTTGTTTATGTTTTCAATCGTATTATCGTCTGCTTTTTTGAGTAGGAAATATAAACTGGAAGTCATTAAAATGAAAAAGTAAGTATATGCATATTTTTATTTAGAAAATATTATTAATAAAATAGTTCAAGTTTTAATATTTGTTTATTAAGTTTGGCTTACTTTTTATTGAATGACCGTATATGACGTCTCACAAATATCAAATACCTAACCCGTGAGAGACATAGTAGAGTAAAAAAAAAGGAGCGCCTATGTTGATAGCAGCATCAGTCATCAGCCAACTCAAACAAATGAATCACCTAATTTCAAGAATTTTTACCTAAAACAAGGACTGTTCTTGATGAACGAGCCTTTCAGTTGCTCAACGTATTTTGTGGCACTCTCTCCCTGTGTCTATCCGCTTTGCTCAGTCGCTAGTGTCATTTCGTTTGCAATGTATGAAATTGCGCATCCTCCCATTGGCTGTGGGACTGACCTTCTGGATATTGAACTGATCATGACCTGGTTTGATGTGCCGTCACTTGATGCCTCTGGCCTACAGTATGCATTAGATAACGTCGCGAAAAAACTTACTAAATAACAACAATTTCAATACTTCAAATTTCTCAAGTTACTGTTGAGTGCACACACTGCACAGCAGCAGTAATTCAATCTGAGAATGGCATTTCTGGCGTGCGAACCCTGACTAGCCACGGCTCCGTTTTTAGCAGTAGTTTCTCTGTTTTGTTACCACCACCCCTGGATTTCGTGTTTGGTTTCACAAATCATATCTTGTAATACAATAGTGGAATCAGCATTCGTTTCTGAACAGAATGGTATATTTAGTTGTCAATTATATGAATGCACCTCATAATTACATAAGTTTTAGCAACGGAACCCCCATAATTATCAATATTTTATAATATTGCGGATAAATTATTATTTATTTTGATCACTTTCGGTTTCAAAAGACAAAAATGTAAGTATGCAAATGAATCCCTGCATTCCCTCTAAAGAATGGTATATTTGTTTCTCTTCCACGAAAAAAAAAATAAATACGCTATAGACGAAAAACTAAGGGGGCGGTGGCAGTAATATCGGTTTACATTGTGAAGCTGCATTCAGCCATTTTCACACACATTACGCGTATTATTATTTATTTTGATCACTTCCGGTGTTCAAAAGACAAAAATGTAAGTATGCAAATGTAGCCCTGCATTCCCTTTATAATTATTTGTTTCTCTTCTAGGAAGAAATATCAATAAGCTTTAGTCGAAAACTAAGGGGGGTGGTATCCACTCCCTGGTACCTCGGGTATATCGGGTATAACTTTTGAATGGCGTGGGCTACCACCATAATGTTTACCTCAAAATGTGCGCCAATGAACCTGATACAGCTACCTAAAATGTAAAAAATTATATTCCATACGAAAAACAATTTATGCATGAAAACGTAGGGGTGGTATCCACCCCCTTGGGAGCTCGAGGGCTTATATTCCTCTTCTTATCCTCTCTGACCATGGTTGTTGGAATATCCGGAGGGGGAAATGTCAGGGAAAATATCCAGGTTAAATGGTCCAGCGGGATATGTCCTAGACCCGTCAAATTTAAACGGATCCAGCCATAATTGCCGAATCTTTTCTACTATAGAACTCACGTTGAAATCAAAAATTCCGCCAACCACTAGCACTCTCTTTAGATATATATATATATATATATATATATATATATATATATATATATATGGGTAATTCCGCCAATTTTTTGGATTTCGGGTGTAGATGTTAAAGAATATTGGGGACAGCGGGGACCCTTGTCGTACTACTCTACCCATCACTCCTGGTTCTGAAAATTATCATTCTATTTTTATTCCTACTTTGTGTGCCTTGCATAGGTTTCCTTTAAGTCTTCTGTTTTTCCACCCCTATTCTTCTCAGTGCATTCATAATTTTTTCCCAATCGACTCTATCGAAAGCCTTTTCGTAGTCCACAAAGCATGATATGTAGATGTCCTGTCCACGCTGTATGCCAGACAATATGCAGGTGAAAAGTCCAACGGCGACGCGGCCAGTATAGCACAAGTGAGAAGAGCAATCAATCGAGGCCTTTGCATGCAAGTAATAAGCAATAATTATATAGATGCCCAGTTTGCTCTTGCCAAGAGATATACACTATACAGTCTCTAAAGATGCTGCCGCCAGGCAGAACTCGGTTGACTTCGACGCAATCATTATGAGATATAATTATAATTATATGCAACCTCAAGATACTCAACTATAACGGCCATATTCCACCCATGCTCGCTTCCAACAACTTTACAGGCTTAATTCCTACCAAGAGTTCGGAATACTCCAATTTCCAAGAAGTTTTAGCATTTCACTCGACAAAATTAATGTTAATGCCTCCATCCACGCTGCGCTTGATGTTGGATCTTGGCTCCAGATTGAGTGCACGACGGCTGTTCGCATTTGGGAAGTCCGTCTGTTAATTTATAGCTCAATTATGTCGTCATGAAGATAAATGGAGCCGAGCCGTCTGGAATAGCTAGCTTGTGTTTACAGACCTACTCACCTCAAACGTCCGATTTAACCAACTTGACAGGCCGCAACACTTTGCCGTTGACTCCATCACCGCATATAAAATATGCCATGCCTTTGCCTTTGTTATTAATGAAAATGACCAACTCTCCTCAGTTCGCCACTTTCATATCTTCACATATGTTAGAGATGGGGATTCAATTGTATAAAACAGCATGATGGTCGACTCACAGCATGAAATCCAAGTTACCAAAGACAAAAAGGAAAAACGAATATGCAAAAATTTAACCACTATGATATTGTTGGTCTAACCAACTGGGGATATACTTTTGCGAAACCCACCACAGAAAGGTTGGCCGCTGTGCCCCAGGAAGACGTCGATTTAGTGTCAAAGGACTATTACACCCACGACATCTAAACGGCAACCGCTGCACTTACAACGAGCATTTGGACGAATCTCCCCATAACCTCCACCCGATTACCTTGCTTCACTTTACAGATCGCAGCTGAGACAATCATAGTAGACTGGTTTCTGAAAGCAGACGATATCAGGCGTGCGCAACGGCGATGCCTCAGTTCGCATCATTGATTGGCTAGTTGACATTTTCAGCTCACATTTAATGCGACTAGGATAATTTGTATTCCAAGCCAAACGAATTTTCAAGTTGAGGCTAAAAAGAGGTGTTGTAACAACTCTGGATGTTGAATCAAATATGACCCTACTATTAGAAGAATTATAACATCTATGTCGCTGTATCAAAATCTAACGGTCCCGATAATTTCGGATGATAAGTCGCCGGAAACGTTGGGCCAGGCAGAAACGATACGACAAACCTTTCGTCTTCAGAAAATCGGGGCGCTGTAAGCTTTCCTTCAATCTGAGGTGGAGTTACTCAGAGACCTTCATAAAAAGTACCGTAGAGCTGTAAATATGGCTAACGGTGCCTCCGCTGCATGTGCACTTTTGGAACTTGGCGTGGGTGAGGGAGGAACAGCCTTGCTGGTAACTAGAGTTGGGTTTTTACAATGATTATCTCTTGAAATTTTTGAAGCGTTGTCACGTTTGATCAATGTCGCTGGAGTTATAAACTCAACACCAAACACAGTTATGTTCTGAAGGCCCTGGAAGATATTCTGATCAGCGAAGAAGAGTACAAGTCGATTCTTGAAGAGATTGAAAATATCGCGTCATGAAAATTAGATCCAGTCTATATCTGTAGGAATAGTCGAAGGTTTGCGAATCCCTATAAAAAGGGTTGATCAAACAGGGTCGCGAAATAGCACGAGCAGAATTTATAAAGTAACTCGCCGCCTCAGAATCACCATGACTTTCAACTGTGTATGCTGGACTGATTCCAAGGTTGGTACAGAGCCTCTGATCCCTTCAACTCTACCTTTGCAAAATTAAAAAACTGAAATCGCCCAAACCTCTCTTTTACATACTACTACCCAATAGGCGACCAAACATCTTTTTGCATACTACTACCCGCCTGTTCATAAAAGAGAATGTAATTTGCATTCTTCCATGTCTTTCGTCAACTTTGCAAATTTCAAACAGTAACTCCAATTCAAATTCATCGAGTTTTTCTAACTCGCGTATAAATATAGCACATGGCTTTAGACTCTCTGGGTTTAAGTTATTTACGAACCGATAGAGTTATTGACAACCCGAAGGAGTTGTTGACGAACCGACAAAGTTACTGACGAACCGATGGAGTCATTTGACCTCCGTAAAGAGTTATTGACGAATTGGTAGAGCGATTGTCGAACGGACAGAGTTATTGACGAAAAGGTAAACTTATTGACGAACCGATGGATTTATTTACGAAAAATTTAAACTTATTGACGAATTGATTGAGTTATTGACAAACCGATAGAGTTATTGACGAACCGAAAGAATTACTGAAAAACCGATAGCGTTATTGGCTGACCATAATAACGTTAAGGACGTAACAATTAATCTGACCAACGAATTAAACGTCGTATATGTCGAGATGTGTATCTTAAATCTGTTCAGTTTAACCCATCACGCCTCAAAGCTGCAATCGTTGAATGGTTTTCATGACTCAGAAAAATTATTGCACCGCGATCAGAAAGTCTGTTAACCGATTGTTTTCCCGGAGTTTAGACCTCTTCATTATCCAGCCAGACCGACTGAAGCTAAGACGGTCGTCTTTGTGAAATGTGTTCGCGTTATTTATGAGTTGGGCACTAGAGTTGTATCCTACTTTGGCATCTGCCTCGGACAATTTTCAGTGCGAAAAAACATCCGTTATGTGTCTATGGCAAAACGAACTTGTGGCGATAATGCAAATTTCAGCCAAGTTTAAAGCTATACTAATGTTATGGGGATGTGGGATCTTCCAAAATGGTGGGACCATGGTGCCGACCCAAACTTTAGAGTGCCATTTAGAATATTGTGGGGAAGTCAATTGTTAAAATACAGGCTGGTAGCTGTGTTGGCCTATTGTGTCAGAAAACTGCATTGGGCTTCGAGGTGCCCTCAGGTATAAAAATACCTGGGTTTGCTAGCTTCGTGGCGCCCTCGGGTATAGGCCTAAAATACCAGGTGTGCTAGTTTCGGATGTGCCAGCTTCGGGTGTGCCAGCTTCACGTGTGTCAGCTTCGTGGCGCCTTCATGTATAAATTACTAGGTGTGCCAGTTCTCCCAGAAAGCCTACTACTGCTCGCCTTCCTCGATTCTTTCACAATCTACATTTATAGCTGAACAACTTCATTGGTTACTAATGGTTAGCCTACCTCTCTTAAAACGGATCCAATTACAAATTCTCTCGTCCTCAAATCTTAACCCTTTGGAGGTGAGGTGGGGTATGACAAACCCCATAGCTATGCTACGCTGCTTTTTCTATGGGAAACGTTGAACCAGCTTGGATTATTTTTGTCTACCTTAGTGAATGTGAAATACGGACACTTTAGGACACTTTCAGGTACTTTTGGACGCTATTTTTTTATTTCTTGCATATTAAAGTGAAATTATAATTTTTCGTATACATATTGATTTTAATTAATTTAAAAGAAGTAACGGCACAGTGCCGAAAAAATTGTGCGATTATAAGATATTACTGCATAATTTTATAGATGCAAAATTGATCCATTATTACAGGTATGACACGTGTTCACAAATGTTACATGTTTCGAGGGCCACGAAGATGCCATTGCAAAGGGCCGCTTTGATTTTGAGCGTCACCACGCTGGCCATATCATGAAAACTGTTATTTGTTCCTGAAAATCACCAGTTTAGCCGATGATTGGTTACATAACTATAGCTTAGTTCACAATTTATGTTTTGTAGTTGATATTTCGACTTGCAAGTAATTATATGTATTGAGGTATGTCAGACCCCACCTCACCTCAAACGTTACAATGCTTCACCTCACCTCCAAAGGGTTAACTGGGTCTTGTCCCAAAATATCTTTGTCACCAAATTATCCTTTTCCTCTCTGCCACGTCATTGCGTCCTCTCAGATCCTCTGGCCGGTTGGACCTTTTCGTTCCCCGTGTTAGGACCACTATGGCCCAATCCAGATCCTTTGCCTGCGTAGATCCCTTATGATGGAATGGACTTCCACCTTCTCTACGATTTATTATCTTTTCTGGTGGTATCCCTTCCTCTTTCTCATACCTTGAAACCTTCCTTTTCAGTTGGAGTACCTCGCACTGGGAGAGCTTCTGAAAGGCCAATGCTGAGCACTATAGCTCAGTCCAGAAGGTTTGCCTATTTTGGACCCATCAGCTGGAATCGCCTTTCTCGAGAACTGCGCTTCGAGCTCCTCAGTTTGTCCCTTCCCCAATTTCGTATTATTTGACAGTGATTTCCCTGTTTCGGGTCGAGAGCACCACTTATGAGTCTTTTTCGTAAGGTGGCGCTTTATAAATATCAGGTTACAATTACAAGATACCTACATCAATCAATCAATGTACTTTTATTGTTCACCATAACAATTCAAACATAAAGGTAGACAGTCTTGTACATTCAGCGACAATGGGTAAACCTAAAAGAACCAAAGGTTCCGCTAACAGGGTCACCTAATACAAGTAGTCATTAGACAATCATACTTTCCAGTTCATCATCTTATGCTATGCAAATACATGTTAACTTTTGTACGCAAGTTATGTGTTCATTACAGGAAGTCCGAAATTATTCATTCAAGACAAACAAACAAAAACAAACAAAAAGAAATCGCAGCATGCAATGCTGATGGAGACACACAATACGCACATGTCCATAACAACCAGACTTTATATGTGACCCAATTGGATCCAATAGCTAATTTCTAGGCCTACTTCAATACATAGATGCACCTATAAACTGTTTCCGGTAGCTAATGCAAAGCAAGTGTCCGTAATTCATTCAATATGCCTACACATAAATAGGCAAGAGCTAGTGCAAAGCAAGTGACCGTAATTCATTCAATACACATGCCCAATAGCAATTGAAGCAACATTTAATGCAATTACAGCTGTAGTTTTTATACCAACTTAGACATAAAATACACCTTTAATCTGTTTTTAAACCGGTGTATTGTTGGGAGAACAGTGATTTCAATCGGTAAGGAGTTCCAAAGCACCGGTCCATATATTCTAACACTGTGTTGCCTAATATTTGTGCGCGCCCTTTATTGGAGGAACTTTTTATAAGAACGCGTTAGGTAACCATGGACCTCAGAGTTTGTACGAAACCAATGACCAAAGCCTACAGGTAATTGGTGCATATGGCACTTATACATAAATAGCCCCACTTGCAATTTGTTTATGCATTCAAAAGGCAATATATTCAAGTTCAGAAATAAATTTTTTTGTATGTGCCCTGAAGGGAGCCTTACAAATGATTCTCAAGGCGCGTTTCTGGAGAGTTGTCAGACTGGCTAACCGAGATCGATAGGTTGACGCCCACGTAAGATTGCAATATGACAGATAGGGATATATAAGTGAATAATATAAGTTTACGAGTATGTGACGAGGCAGGAAGTGCCTGATCCGAGAAATTATACCGATGTTTTTAGCTATTTTTTAGAGATAACCATAATATGTTATTTCCAGCATAAAAGTTCATCTATATGTACCCCAAGAAATTTAGCAGACGACACTCTAGTAATACCCTGTTTGTCAATATTAACAGATATTTTATAATCATGATTAAGAGCTTTTTTGTGCTTCGAACAAAATAGGATGTAATTAGTTTTTTCAAGGTTTTTCATACATGCACACATACTTTCATGCATATATATATATATATATATACCTAAATACATACCCAATTGCATATTTTGTATAATTAAATACATACATAATACGTACGTATATAAATACATACATACATACATAGTGTTCTCTAGCTATTCATACGATGTAAATTTTGAAATGCGTTAAGTTCCTGTTTGTGGAAACTGCTCTGATGCTCAGAAATTGTGTGCACTGTTTCAGAAGATAACGGTGAATATGGCGAAGACTGGCCTTTACGAGATAGCGAAATTTCAATACTTACTACTAATCAGGAAAGTTTGGTTGATCTTCTGGAGTTGATCGATCTACTTAGTCTTCTGTATTCTTCGAATGTCATTAACAAAAGGCAAAGAGATTCAATTTCCTCAAAGCAAACTTCGCATGCCAAGAACGATGAACTGCTGAACATTTTGCGAAGACGAAGCCTACGTGATTACAATGTCACAATAAAGCACCTTCATCGTACAAAACAAAGTCACATTGCCAAACTATTCGAAGGCGGTGGAGGTAGGAATTGTACCTTGAACTCACAAATCGTAATGCGTGTAGATTTTAGGATTTTAGCAAAATGGTGTCTTCATTGCAACCCTAATTTAATATTTAGCAAGTTCCTGAAATTGCAGAAATTGCTAATAATTTCAGAAGTCAATTATATAGTCTTTGTGGTTTATCCCATCCTTAACTGCATTTTCAAGCTGACCATTTAAAAGTTGCCTAGTGTTGTTATTTTTATTCTTAATAATCATAATACTACTACTACTACTACTACTACTACTACTGTTATACTAACTATAGCATGCAAACTACGAATATGCGTAATATAATAAAAAAGACTAATTCATTAATTCATTTCAGATATTTCTATAGCGCCCCTTCAAGATTATCTACTGAGGAGCGCTCCCGACCCAACCCGCCTAAAGAGAACAGTCTTATAAGGTTAAAGAAGAAGGTTGCCTCAAGGGTTCTAGGCATTAGGCATAAATCGACAGGGAGCCCATTCCACATTACAGGGCCAGCAACAGAAAAGGCGCGGCGCTGCATAATAGATGTCCGCGACCGGATGACAAGAAGTTCAGCCTGCTTAGAGGAGCGGAGAGCGCCACGGCGCTGGACGCTCAGGGTGGAGCAGCAGCGTTCCTAAAGTAAACAGGGGTCACACCCGCAAGGCAGCGCCAAAGCAAGGCAGATAGTAATGTAATGTAATGTAATTAGCAACTTCTATTGCGCCGGTGTCTAATGCACAAGGCATCAACCGATGGCGCATCAAAACAATCCGTAATCAGGTCAACATCCAGAAGATCAGTCCGTAAGAGACAGAGAGGTAGCCTAAGGTGGATAAGCAATTTGAAAGAGGTAAGTTTTCAGCCGAGAACGAAATGACACAAGTGACTGAGCGCAGCGTACAGACACAGGGAGAGAGTCCCAAAAAGTAGGTCCAGATACTGAAAAAGCTCGTTCACCGAGAACAGTTCTTGATTTAGGTATGACCAGACAAAGACAATCAGATGACCTCATTGAATAATGATAAGTCAGAGGAATAAGAACAGATTTTAACCCTTTGGAGGTGAGGTGGGGTATGACATACCCCACAGCTATTCTACACTGCGTTTTCTACGGAAAAAGTCGAACCAGCTTGGATTATTTTTTCCTACCTTAGTGAATATGAAATACGGACACTTTAGGATCATTTAAGGTACTTTTGAACGCACATTTTTTTAATTTTGGGGCATATTCAAGTGAAATTATAATTTTTCATATGTTGACTTTAATGAATTAAAAAAAGTAACTGCTCAGAGCAGAAAAAGTGGCGATATCAGAAGATATTGCAGATATTAGATTTATAGTTTTCCAACGATGCAAAATTAATCCATTATTACGGGTATTATGTCACGTAGATTTCGTTTATTATTAAGATACAAAGTTGACATACCGCAACTTGTTTACATGAGATAATGAAAGTAATGAAATTAAAAACTATAAGTTTATGCCTATAGCCAGGATTGAGAGTTAAAACTTAACATCCCGAATGGTACGATATAGAACCCTAGAGATGAAATTGTGGTCATCTTTTTTGGGAGTTCATATTCATGAGGTCTAGGGCGCAGAGCATAAGGCCTACAAACGGTCGGAGGAAAGAGGCCTCTAAGCACATGTTGTGAGTTCCGGTTGACCGCAAGCAGGAGTTTGACATCTGCTTCTTCCATCATTCGGTCTAAATCCTGTTGTTGAGGAGGAAGGTATCCCAGTCGTTTGGCCCTTTGCAGGAAACGTTGGAGTTTTAGTCGGTCACTTGCGGTGGTGAATCCCCACCAAGCAGGGGAGGCATAGAGAAGGCGAGAGATGGTAGTTGCACGTGCAACTTCATGGAGCGCTGTCGGAGGGAGACCGTGTGCCCTGAGGACTCTGAGAGCGTGGAGCGAACCAGAGCATGCACTTAGAATCCTTGCAACAAATCTCATATTTTCGTTATAGCGCCCCTACCAGATGCGTATAATATCCTAATCTTCAATTTTTATCGCCTTTTCGGGGAGACCGGAGTGTGCCATATTTTTTTTATTTTTGGAAAAACCTACAACCATATTAGCCCTTCTATATCCTTTATATATAAGCACCAAACAAGGTATAGTTATGAACTCAGTGACCAAAGATGTAACCGCAATTATAGCTAACTCAACCGAAGACCTCCAAGTGTTTCAACCAACCCCGGTCCCTAGTCGGTTGCAACAAATCTCATATTTTCGTGTGCCATTTTTTTATTTTTGGAAAAACCTACAACCATATTAGCCCTTCTATATCCTTTATATATCAGCACCAAACAAGGTATAGTTATGAACTCAGTAACCAAAGATGTAACCGCAATTATAGCTAACTCAACCGAAGACCTCGAAGTGTTGCAACCAACCCCGGTCCCTAGTCGGTTGCAACAAATCTCATATTTTCGTGTGCCATTTTTTTATTTTTGGAAAAACCTACAACCATATTAGCCCTTCTATATCCTTTATATATCAGCACCAAACAAGGTATAGTTATGAACTCAGTGACCAAAGATGTAACCGCAATTATAGCTAACTGAACAGAGGGCCTCGAAGTGTTGCAACCAACCCCGGTCCCTAGTCGGTTGCAACAAATCTCATATTTTCGTGTGCCATTTTTTTTTTATTTTTGGAAAAACCTACAACCATATTAGCCCTTCTATATCCTTTATATATCAGCACCAAACAAGGTATAGTTATGAACTCAGTGACCAAAGATGTAACCGCAATTATAGCTAACTGAACAGAGGGCCTCGAAGTGTTGCAACCAACCCCGGTCCCTAGTCGGTTGCAACAAATCTCATATTTTCGTGTGCCATTTTTTTTTATTTTTGGAAAACCTACAAACATATTAGCCCTTCTATATCCTTTATATATCAGCACCAAACAAGGTATAGTTATGAACTCAGTGACCAAAGATGTAACCGCAATTATAGCTAACTCAACCGAAGACCTCGAAGTGTTTCAACCAACCCCGGTCCCTAGTCGGTTGCAACAAATCTCATATTTTCGTGCCATATTTTTTTTATTTTTGGAAAAACCTACAAACTTATTAGCCCTTCTATATCCTTTATATATAAGCACCAAACAAGGTATAGTTATGAACTCAGTGACCAAAGATGTAACCGCAATTATAGCTAACTCAACCGAAGACCTCGAAGTGTTTCAACCAACCCCGGTCCCTAGTCGGTTGCAACAAATCTCATATTTTCGTGTGCCATATTTTTTTTATTTTTGGAAAAACCTACAAACTTATTAGCCCTTCTATATCCTTTATATATAAGCACCAAACAAGGTATAGTTATGAACTCAGTGACCAAAGATGTAACCGCAATTATAGCTAACTCAACCGAAGACCTCGAAGTGTTGCAACCAACCCCGGTCCCTAGTCGGTTGCAACAAATCTCATATTTTCGTGTGCCATATTTTTATATTTTGGAAAAACCTACAAACATATTAGCCCTTCTATATCCTTTATATATAAGCACCAAACAAGGTATAGTTATGAACTCAGTGACCAAAGCATGTAACCGCAATTACCAAAGATGTAACCGCAATTATAGCTAACTCAACCGAAGACCTCGAAGTGTTGCAACCAACCCCGGTCCCTAGTCGGTTGCAACAAATCTCATATTTTCGTGTGCCATATTTTTTTTTTTTTTAGAAAAACCTACAAACTTATTAGCCCTTCTATATCCTTTATATATAAGCACCAAACAAGGTATAGTTATGAACTCAGTGACCAAAGATGTAACCGCAATTATAGCTAACTCAACCGAAGACCTCGAAGTGTTTCAACCAACCCCGGTCCCTAGTCGGTTGCAACAAATCTCATATTTTCGTGTGCCATTTTTTTTTTTTTGGAAAAACCTACAACCATATTAGCCCTTCTATATCCTTTATATATCAGCACCAAACAAGGTATAGTTATGAACTCAGTGACCAAAGATGTAACCGCAATTATAGCTAACTCAACCGAAGACCTCGAAGTGTTGCAACCAACCCCGGTCCCTAGTCGGTTGCAACAAATCTCATATTTTCGTGTGCCATATTTTTTTTATTTTTGGAAAAACCTACAAACTTATTAGCCCTTCTATATCCTTTATATATAAGCACCAAACAAGGTATAGTTATGAACTCAGTGACCAAAGATGTAACCGCAATTATAGCTAACTCAACCGAAGACCTCGAAGTGTTTCAACCAACCCCGGTCCCTAGTCGGTTGCAACAAATCTCATATTTTCGTGTGCCATATTTTTTTTATTTTTGGAAAAACCTACAAACTTATTAGCCCTTCTATATCCTTTATATATAAGCACCAAACAAGGTATAGTTATGAACTCAGTGACCAAAGATGTAACCGCAATTATAGCTAACTCAACCGAAGACCTCGAAGTGTTTCAACCAACCCCGGTCCCTAGTCGGTTGCAACAAATCTCATATTTTCGTGTGCCATATTTTTTTTTTGGAAAAACCTACAACCATATTAGCCCTTCTATATCCTTTATATATCAGCACCAAACAAGGTATAGTTATGAACTCAGTGACCAAAGATGTAACCGCAATTATAGCTAACTCAACCGAAGACCTCGAAGTGTTGCAACCAACCCCGGTCCCTAGTCGGTTGCAACAAATCTCATATTTTCGTGTGCCATTTTTTGGAAAAACCTACAACCATATTAGCCCTTCTATATCCTTTATATATCAGCACCAAACAAGGTATAGTTATGAACTCAGTGATGTAACCGCAATTATAGCTAACTCAACAAGTGTTTTCCCTAGTTTATTTTGGAAAAAAGATGTAACCTACAACCATATTTTCGCCCTTCTATATCCTTTATACAACCATATTAGCCCTTCTATATCCTTTATATATCAGCACCAAACAAGGTATAGTTATGAACTCAGTGACCAAAGATGTAACCGCAATTATAGCTAACTCAACCGAAGACCTCGAAGTGTTGCAACCAACCCCGGTCCCTAGTCGGTTGCAACAAATCTCATATTTTCGTGTGCCATATTTTTTTTTTTTTGGAAAAACCTACAAACATATTAGCCCTTCTATATCCTTTATATATCAGCACCAAACAAGGTATAGTTATGAACTCAGTGACCAAAGATGTAACCGCAATTATAGCTAACTCAACCGAAGACCTCGAAGTGTTGCAACCAACCCCGGTCCCTAGTCGGTTGCAACAAATCTCATATTTTCGTGTGCCATATTTTTTTTTTTTTTTTTAGGAAAAACCTACAAACATATTAGCCCTTCTATATCCTTTATATATAAGCACCAAACAAGGTATAGTTATGAACTCAGTGACCAAAGATGTAACCGCAATTATAGCTAACTCAACCGAAGACCTCGAAGTGTTGCAACCAACCCCGGTCCCTAGTCGGTTGCAACAAATCTCATATTTTCGTGTGCCATATTTTTTTTATTTTTGGAAAACCTACAAACATATTAGCCCTTCTATATCCTTTATATATAAGCACCAAACAAGGTATAGTTATGAACTCAGTGACCAAAGATGTAACCGCAATTATAGCTAACTCAACCGAAGACCTCGAAGTGTTTCAACCAACCCCGGTCCCTAGTCGGTTGCAACAAATCTCATATTTTCGTGTGCCATGCCTACAACCATATTAGCCCTTTATCCTTTATATATCAGCACCAAACAAGGTATAGTTATGAACTCAGTGACCAAAGATGTAACCGCAATTATAGCTAACTCAACCGAAGAAAGTGTTGCAACCAACCCCGGTCCCTAGTCGGTTGCAACAAATCTCATATTTTCGTGTGCCATTTTTTTATTTTTGGAAAACCTACAAACATATTAGCCCTTCTATATCCTTTATATATAAGCACCAAACAAGGTATAGTTATGAACTCAGTGACCAAAGATGTAACCGCAATTATAGCTAACTCAACCGAAGACCTCGAAGTGTTTCAACCAACCCCGGTCCCTAGTCGGTTGCAACAAATCTCATATTTTCGTGTGCCATATTTTTTTTATTTTTGGAAAAACCCAAACATTCTTCTATATCCTTTATATATAAGCACCAAACAAGGTATAGTTATGAACTCAGTGACCAAAGATGTAACCGCAATTATAGCTAACTCAACCGAAGACCTCGAAGTGTTTCAACCAACCCCGGTCCCTAGTCGGTTGCAACAAATCTCATATTTTCGTGTGCCATATTTTTTTTATTTTTGGAAAAACCTACAAACTTATTAGCCCTTCTATATCCTTTATATATAAGCACCAAACAAGGTATAGTTATGAACTCAGTGACCAAAGATGTAACCGCAATTATAGCTAACTCAACCGAAGACCTCGAAGTGTTGCAACCAACCCCGGTCCCTAGTCGGTTGCAACAAATCTCATATTTTCGTGTGCCATTTTTTTATTTTTGGAAAACCTACAACCATATTAGCCCTTCTATATCCTTTATATATCAGCACCAAACAAGGTATAGTTATGAACTCAGTGACCAAAGATGTAACCGCAATTATAGCTAACTCAACCGAAGACCTCGAAGTGTTGCAACCAACCCCGGTCCCTAGTCGGTTGCAACAAATCTCATATTTTCGTGTGCCATTTTTTTTTTTTTTGAAAACCTACAACCATATTAGCCCTTCTATATCCTTTATATATCAGCACCAAACAAGGTATAGTTATGAACTCAGTGACCAAAGATGTAACCGCAATTATAGCTAACTCAACCGAAGACCTCGAAGTGTTTCAACCAACCCCGGTCCCTAGTCGGTTGCAACAAATCTCATATTTTCGTGTGCCATATTTTTTTTATTTTTGGAAAAACCTACAAACTTATTAGCCCTTCTATATCCTTTATATATAAGCACCAAACAAGGTATAGTTATGAACTCAGTGACCAAAGATGTAACCGCAATTATAGCTAACTCAACCGAAGACCTCCAAGTGTTTCAACCAACCCCGGTCCCTAGTCGGTTGCAACAAATCTCATAGTTATTATTGAAAAGAGTTATTGAAAAGAGTTATTGAAAAGAGTTAGTTATTGAAAAGAGTTATTGAAAAGAGTTACTGAAAAGAGTTATTGAAAAGAGTTATTGAAAAGAGTTATTGAAAAGAGTTATTGAAAAGAGTTATTGAAAAGAGTTATTGAAAAGAGTTATTGAAAAGAGTTATTGAAAAGAGTTATTGAAAAGAGTTATTGAAAAGAGTTATTGAAAAGAGTTATTGAAAAGAGTTATTGAAAAGAGTTATTGAAAAGAGTTATTGAAAAGAGTTATTGAAAAGAGTTATTGAAAAGAGTTATTGAAAAGAGTTATTGAAAAGAGTTATTGAAAAGAGTTATTGAAAAGAGTTATTGAAAAGAGTTATTGAAAAGAGTTATTGAAAAGAGTTATTGAAAAGAGTTATTGAAAAGAGTTATTGAAAAGAGTTATTGAAAAGAGTTATTATTGAAAAGAGTTATTGAAAAGAGTTATTGAAAAGAGTTATTGAAAAGGATTTATTGAAAAGAGTTATTGAAATAGTTATTGAAAAGAGTTATTGAAAAGAGTTATTGAAAAGAGTTATTGAAAAGAGTTATTGAAAAGAGTTATTGAAAAGAGTTATTGAAAAGAGTTATTGAAAAGAGTTATTGAAAAGAGTTATTGAAAAGAGTTATTGAAAAGAGTTATTGAAAAGAGTTATTGAAAAGAGTTATTGAAAAGAGTTATTGAAAAGAGTTATTGAAAAGAGTTATTGAAAAGAGTTATTGAAAAGAGTTATTGAAAAGAGTTATTGAAAAGAGTTATTGAAAAGAGTTATTGAAAAGAGTTATTGAAAAGAGTTATTGAAAAGAGTTATTGAAAAGAGTTATTGAAAAGAGTTATTGAAAAGAGTTATTGAAAAGAGTTATTGAAAAGAGTTATTGAAAAGAGTTATTGAAAAGAGTTATTGAAAAGAGTTATTGAAAAGAGTTATTGAAAAGAGTTATTGAAAAGAGTTATTGAAAAGAGTTATTGAAAAGAGTTATTGAAAAGAGTTATTGAAAAGAGTTATTGAAAAGAGTTATTGAAAAGAGTTATTGAAAAGAGTTATTGAAAAGAGTTATTGAAAAGAGTTATTGAAAAGAGTTATTGAAAAGAGTTATTGAAAAGAGTTATTGAAAAGAGTTATTGAAAAGAGTTATTGAAAAGAGTTATTGAAAAGAGTTATTGAAAAGAGTTATTGAAAAGAGTTATTGAAAAGAGTTATTGAAAAGAGTTATTGAAAAGAGTTATTGAAAAGAGTTATTGAAAAGAGTTATTGAAAAGAGTTATTGAAAAGAGTTATTGAAAAGAGTTATTGAAAAGAGTTATTGAAAAGAGTTATTGAAAGAGTTATTGAAAAGAGTTATTGAAAAGAGTTATTGAAAAGAGTTATTGAAAAGAGTTATTGAAAAGAGTTATTGAAAAGAGTTATTGAAAAGAGTTATTGAAAAGAGTTATTGAAAAGAGTTATTGAAAAGAGTTATTGAAAAGAGTTATTGAAAAGAGTTATTGAAAAGAGTTATTGAAAAGAGTTATTGAAAAGAGTTATTGAAAAGAGTTATTGAAAAGAGTTATTGAAAAGAGTTATTGAAAAGAGTTATTGAAAAGAGTTATTGAAAAGAGTTATTGAAAAGAGTTATTGAAAAGAGTTATTGAAAAGAGTTATTGAAAAGAGTTATTGAAAAGAGTTATTGAAAAGAGTTATTGAAAAGAGTTATTGAAAAGAGTTATTGAAAAGAGTTATTGAAAAGAGTTATTGAAAAGAGTTAGTTATTATTGAAAAGAGTTATTGAAAAGAGTTATTGAAAAGAGTTATTGAAAAGAGTTATTGAAAAGAGTTAGTTATTGAAAAGAGTTATTGAAAAGAGTTATTGAAAAGAGTTATTGAAAAGAGTTATTGAAAAGAGTTATTGAAAAGAGAGTTATTGAAAAGAGTTATTGAAAAGAGTTATTGAAAAGAGTTATTGAAAAGAGTTATTGAAAAGAGTTATTGAAAAGAGTTATTGAAAAGAGTTATTGAAAAGAGTTATTGAAAAGAGTTATTGAAAAGAGTTATTGAAAAGAGTTATTGAAAAGAGTTATTGAAAAGAGTTATTGAAAAGAGTTATTGAAAAGAGTTATTGAAAAGAGTTATTGAAAAGAGTTATTGAAAAGAGTTATTGAAAAGAGTTATTGAAAAGAGTTATTGAAAAGAGTTAGTTATTGAAAAGAGTTATTGAAAAGAGTTATTGAAAAGAGTTATTGAAAAGAGTTATTGAAAAGAGTTATTGAAAAGAGTTATTGAAAAGAGTTATTGAAAAGAGTTATTGAAAAGAGTTATTGAAAAGAGTTATTGAAAAGAGTTATTGAAAAGAGTTATTGAAAAGAGTTATTGAAAAGAGTTATTGAAAAGAGTTATTGAAAAGAGTTATTGAAAAGAGTTATTGAAAAGAGTTATTGAAAAGAGTTATTGAAAAGAGTTATTGAAAAGAGTTATTGAAAAGAGTTATTGAAAAGAGTTATTGAAAAGAGTTATTGAAAAGAGTTATTGAAAAGAGTTAGTTATTGAAAAGAGTTATTGAAAAGAGTTATTGAAAAGAGTTATTGAAAAGAGTTATTGAAAAGAGTTATTGAAAAGAGTTATTGAAAAGAGTTATTGAAAAGAGTTATTGAAAAGAGTTATTGAAAAGAGTTATTGAAAAGAGTTATTGAAAAGAGTTATTGAAAAGAGTTATTGAAAAGAGTTATTGAAAAGAGTTATTGAAAAGAGTTATTGAAAAGAGTTATTGAAAAGAGTTATTGAAAAGAGTTATTGAAAAGAGTTATTGAAAGAGTTATTGAAAAGAGTTATTGAAAAGAGTTATTGAAAAGAGTTATTGAAAAGAGTTATTGAAAAGAGTTATTGAAAAGAGTTATTGAAAAGAGTTATTGAAAAGAGTTATTGAAAAGAGTTATTGAAAAGAGTTATTGAAAAGAGTTATTGAAAAGAGTTATTGAAAAGTTAGTTATTGAAAAGAGTTATTGAAAAGAGTTATTGAAAAGAGTTATTGAAAAGAGTTATTGAAAAGTTATTGAAAAGAGTTATTGAAAAGAGTTATTGAAAAGAGTTATTGAAAAGAGTTATTGAAAAGAGTTATTGAAAAGAGTTATTGAAAAGAGTTATTGAAAAGAGTTATTGAAAAGAGTTATTGAAAAGAGTTATTGAAAAGAGTTATTGAAAAGAGTTATTGAAAAGAGTTATTGAAAAGAGTTATTGAAAAGAGTTATTGAAAAGAGTTATTGAAAAGAGTTATTGAAAAGAGTTATTGAAAAGAGTTATTGAAAAGAGTTATTGAAAAGAGTTATTGATTGAAAAGAGTTATTGAAAAGAGTTATTGAAAAGAGTTATTGAAAAGAGTTATTGAAAAGAGTTATTGAAAAGAGTTATTGAAAAGAGTTATTGAAAAGAGTTATTGAAAAGAGTTATTGAAAAGAGTTATTGAAAAGAGTTATTGAAAAGAGTTATTGAAAAGAGTTATTGAAAAGAGTTATTGAAAAGAGTTATTGAAAAGTTATTGAAAAGAGTTATTGAAAAGAGTTATTGAAAAGAGTTATTGAAAAGAGTTATTGAAAAGAGTTATTGAAAAGAGTTATTGAAAAGAGTTATTGAAAAGAGTTATTGAAAAGAGTTATTGAAAAGAGTTATTGAAAAGAGTTATTGAAAAGAGTTATTGAAAAGAGTTATTGAAAAGAGTTATTGAAAAGAGTTATTGAAAAGAGTTATTGAAAAGAGTTATTGAAAAGAGTTATTGAAAAGAGTTATTGAAAAGAGTTATTGAAAAGAGTTATTGAAAAGAGTTATTGAAAAGAGTTATTGAAAAGAGTTATTGAAAAGAGTTATTGAAAAGAGTTATTGAAAAGAGTTATTGAAAAGAGTTGAAAAGAGTTATTGAAAAGAGTTATTGAAAAGAGTTATTGAAAAGAGTTATTGAAAAGAGTTATTGAAAAGAGTTATTGAAAAGAGTTATTGAAAAGAGTTATTGAAAAGAGTTATTGAAAAGAGTTATTGAAAAGAGTTATTGAAAAGAGTTATTGAAAAGAGTTATTGAAAAGAGTTATTGAAAAGAGTTATTGAAAAGAGTTATTGAAAAGAGTTATTGAAAAGAGTTATTGAAAAGAGTTATTGAAAAGAGTTATTGAAAAGAGTTATTGAAAAGAGTTATTGAAAAGAGTTATTGAAAAGAGTTATTGAAAAGAGTTATTGAAAAGAGTTATTGAAAAGAGTTATTGAAAAGAGTTATTGAAAAGAGTTATTGAAAAGAGTTATTGAAAAGAGTTATTGAAAAGAGTTATTGAAAAGAGTTATTGAAAAGAGTTATTGAAAAGAGTTATTGAAAAGAGTTATTGAAAAGAGTTATTGAAAAGAGTTATTGAAAAGAGTTATTGAAAAGAGTTATTGAAAAGAGTTATTGAAAAGAGTTATTGAAAAGAGTTATTGAAAAGAGTTATTGAAAAGAGTTATTGAAAAGAGTTATTGAAAAGAGTTATTGAAAAGAGTTATTGAAAAGAGTTATTGAAAAGAGTTATTGAAAAGAGTTATTGAAAAGAGTTATTGAAAAGAGTTATTGAAAAGAGTTATTGAAAAGAGTTATTGAAAAGAGTTATTGAAAAGAGTTATTGAAAAGAGTTATTATTGAAAAGAGTTATTGAAAAGAGTTATTGAAAAGAGTTATTGAAAAGAGTTATTGAAAAGAGTTATTGAAAAGAGTTATTGAAAAGAGTTATTGAAAAGAGTTATTGAAAAGAGTTATTGAAAAGAGTTATTGAAAAGAGTTATTGAAAAGAGTTATTGAAAAGAGTTATTGAAAAGAGTTATTGAAAAGAGTTATTGAAAAGAGTTATTGAAAAGAGTTATTGAAAAGAGTTATTGAAAAGAGTTATTGAAAAGAGTTATTGAAAAGAGTTATTGAAAAGAGTTATTGAAAAGAGTTATTGAAAAGAGTTATTGAAAAGAGTTATTGAAAAGAGTTATTGAAAAGAGTTATTGAAAAGAGTTATTGAAAAGAGTTATTGAAAAGAGTTATTGAAAAGAGTTATTGAAAAGAGTTATTGAAAAGAGTTATTGAAAAGAGTTATTGAAAAGAGTTATTGAAAAGAGTTATTGAAAAGAGTTATTGAAAAGAGTTATTGAAAAGAGTTATTGAAAAGAGTTATTGAAAAGAGTTATTGAAAAGAGTTATTGAAAAGAGTTATTGAAAAGAGTTATTGAAAAGAGTTATTGAAAAGAGTTATTGAAAAGAGTTATTGAAAAGAGTTATTGAAAAGAGTTATTGAAAAGAGTTATTGAAAAGAGTTATTGAAAAGAGTTATTGAAAAGAGTTATTGAAAAGAGTTATTGAAAAGAGTTATTGAAAAGAGTTATTGAAAAGAGTTATTGAAAAGAGTTATTGAAAAGAGTTATTGAAAAGAGTTATTGAAAAGAGTTATTGAAAAGAGTTATTGAAAAGAGTTATTGAAAAGAGTTATTGAAAAGAGTTATTGAAAAGAGTTATTGAAAAGAGTTATTGAAAAGAGTTATTGAAAAGAGTTATTGAAAAGAGTTATTGAAAAGAGTTATTGAAAAGAGTTATTGAAAAGAGTTATTGAAAAGAGTTATTGAAAAGAGTTATTGAAAAGAGTTATTGAAAAGAGTTATTGAAAAGAGTTATTGAAAAGAGTTATTGAAAAGAGTTATTGAAAAGAGTTATTGAAAAGAGTTATTGAAAAGAGTTATTGAAAAGAGTTATTGAAAAGAGTTATTGAAAAGAGTTATTGAAAAGAGTTATTGAAAAGAGTTATTGAAAAGAGTTATTGAAAAGAGTTATTGAAAAGAGTTATTGAAAAGAGTTATTGAAAAGAGTTATTGAAAAGAGTTATTGAAAAGAGTTATTGAAAAGAGTTATTGAAAAGAGTTATTGAAAAGAGTTATTGAAAAGAGTTATTGAAAAGAGTTATTGAAAAGAGTTATTGAAAAGAGTTATTGAAAAGAGTTATTGAAAAGAGTTATTGAAAAGAGTTATTGAAAAGAGTTATTGAAAAGAGTTATTGAAAAGAGTTATTGAAAAGAGTTATTGAAAAGAGTTATTGAAAAGAGTTATTGAAAAGAGTTATTGAAAAGAGTTATTGAAAAGAGTTATTGAAAAGAGTTATTGAAAAGAGTTATTGAAAAGAGTTATTGAAAAGAGTTATTGAAAAGAGTTATTGAAAAGAGTTATTGAAAAGAGTTATTGAAAAGAGTTATTGAAAAGAGTTATTGAAAAGAGTTATTGAAAAGAGTTATTGAAAAGAGTTATTGAAAAGAGTTATTGAAAAGAGTTATTGAAAAGAGTTATTGAAAAGAGTTATTGAAAAGAGTTATTGAAAAGAGTTATTGAAAAGAGTTATTGAAAAGAGTTATTGAAAAGAGTTATTGAAAAGAGTTATTGAAAAGAGTTATTGAAAAGAGTTATTGAAAAGAGTTATTGAAAAGAGTTATTGAAAAGAGTTATTGAAAAGAGTTATTGAAAAGAGTTATTGAAAAGAGTTATTGAAAAGAGTTATTGAAAAGAGTTATTGAAAAGAGTTATTGAAAAGAGTTATTGAAAAGAGTTATTGAAAAGAGTTATTGAAAAGAGTTATTGAAAAGAGTTATTGAAAAGAGTTATTGAAAAGAGTTATTGAAAAGAGTTATTGAAAAGAGTTATTGAAAAGAGTTATTGAAAAGAGTTATTGAAAAGAGTTATTGAAAAGAGTTATTGAAAAGAGTTATTGAAAAGAGTTATTGAAAAGAGTTATTGAAAAGAGTTATTGAAAAAAAGAGTTATTGAAAAGAGTTATTGAAAAGAGTTATTGAAAAGAGTTATTGAAAAGAGTTATTGAAAAGAGTTATTGAAAAGAGTTATTGAAAAGAGTTATTGAAAAGAGTTATTGAAAAGAGTTATTGAAAAGAGTTATTGAAAAGAGTTATTGAAAAGAGTTATTGAAAAGAGTTATTGAAAAGAGTTATTGAAAAGAGTTATTGAAAAGAGTTATTGAAAAGAGTTATTGAAAAGAGTTATTGAAAAGAGTTATTGAAAAGAGTTATTGAAAAGAGTTATTGAAAAGAGTTATTGAAAAGAGTTATTGAAAAGAGTTATTGAAAAGAGTTATTGAAAAGAGTTATTGAAAAGAGTTATTGAAAAGAGTTATTGAAAAGAGTTATTGAAAAGAGTTATTGAAAAGAGTTATTGAAAAGAGTTATTGAAAAGAGTTATTGAAAAGAGTTATTGAAAAGAGTTATTGAAAAGAGTTATTGAAAAGAGTTATTGAAAAGAGTTATTGAAAAGAGTTATTGAAAAGAGTTATTGAAAAGAGTTATTGAAAAGAGTTATTGAAAGAGTTATTGAAAAGAGTTATTGAAAAGAGTTATTGAAAAGAGTTATTGAAAAGAGTTATTGAAAAGAGTTATTGAAAAGAGTTATTGAAAAGAGTTATTGAAAAGAGTTATTGAAAAGAGTTATTGAAAAGAGTTATTGAAAAGAGTTATTGAAAAGAGTTATTGAAAAGAGTTATTGAAAAGAGTTATTGAAAAGAGTTATTGAAAAGAGTTATTGAAAAGAGTTATTGAAAAGAGTTATTGAAAAGAGTTATTGAAAAGAGTTATTGAAAAGAGTTATTGAAAAGAGTTATTGAAAAGAGTTATTGAAAAGAGTTATTGAAAAGAGTTATTGAAAAGAGTTATTGAAAAGAGTTATTGAAAAGAGTTATTGAAAAGAGTTATTGAAAAGAGTTATTGAAAAGAGTTATTGAAAAGAGTTATTGAAAAGAGTTATTGAAAAGTTATTGAAAAGAGTTATTGAAAAGAGTTATTGAAAAGAGTTATTGAAAAGAGTTATTGAAAAGAGTTATTGAAAAAGAGTTATTGAAAAGAGTTATTGAAAAGAGTTATTGAAAAGAGTTATTGAAAAGAGTTATTGAAAGAGTTATTGAAAAGAGTTATTGAAAGAGTTATTGAAAAGAGTTATTGAAAAGAGTTATTGAAAAGAGTTATTGAAAGAGTTATTGAAAAAAGAGTTATTGAAAAGAGTTATTGAAAAGAGTTATTGAAAAGAGTTATTGAAAAGAGTTATTGAAAAGAGTTATTGAAAAGAGTTATTGAAAAGTTATTGAAAAGAGTTATTGAAAAGAGTTATTGAAAAGAGTTATTGAAAAGAGTTATTGAAAAGAGTTATTGAAAAGAGTTATTGAAAAGAGTTATTGAAAAGTTATTGAAAGAGTTATTGAGAGTATTGAAAAGAGTTATTGAAAAGAGTTATTGAAAAGAGTTATTGAAAAGAGTTATTGAAAAGAGTTATTGAAAAGAGTTATTGAAAAGAGTTATTGAAAAGAGTTATTGAAAAGAGTTATTGAAAAGAGTTATTGAAAAGAGTTATTGAAAAGAGTTATTGAAAAGAGTTATTGAAAAGAGTTATTGAAAAAGTTATTGAAAAGAGTTATTGAAAAGAGTTATTGAAAAGAGTTATTGAAAAAGAGTTATTGAAAAGAGTTATTGAAAAGAGTTATTGAAAAGAGTTATTGAAAGAGTTATTGAAAAGAGTTATTGAAAAGAGTTATTGAAAAGAGTTATTGAAAAGAGTTATTGAAAAGAGTTATTGAAAAGAGTTATTGAAAAGAGTTATTGAAAAGAGTTATTGAAAAGAGTTATTGAAAAGAGTTATTGAAAAGAGTTATTGAAAAGAGTTATTGAAAAGAGTTATTGAAAAGAGTTATTGAAAAGAGTTATTGAAAAGAGTTATTGAAAAGAGTTATTGAAAAGAGTTATTGAAAAGAGTTATTGAAAAGAGTTATTGAAAAGAGTTATTGAAAATTGAAAGAGTTATTGAAAAGAGTTATTGAAAAGAGTTATTGAAAAGAGTTATTGAAAAGAGTTATTGAAAAGAGTTATTGAAAAGAGTTATTGAAAAGAGTTATTGAAAAGAGTTATTGAAAAGAGTTATTGAAAAGAGTTATTGAAAAGAGTTATTGAAAAGAGTTATTGATGAGTTATTGAAAGAGTTATTGAAAAGAGTTATTGAAAAGAGTTATTGAAAAGAGTTATTGAAAAGAGTTATTGAAAAGAGTTATTGAAAAGAGTTATTGAAAAGAGTTATTGAAAAGAGTTATTGAAAAGAGTTATTGAAAAGAGTTATTGAAAAGAGTTATTGAAAAGAGTTATTGAAAAGAGTTATTGAAAAGAGTTATTGAAAAGAGTTATTGAAAAGAGTTATTGAAAAGAGTTATTGAAAAGAGTTATTGAAAAGAGTTATTGAAAAGAGTTATTGAAAAGAGTTATTGAAAAGAGTTATTGAAAAGAGTTATTGAAAAGAGTTATTGAAAAGAGTTATTGAAAAGAGTTATTGAAAAGAGTTATTGAAAAGAGTTATTGAAAAGAGTTATTGAAAAGAGTTATTGAAAAGAGTTATTGAAAAGAGTTATTGAAAAGAGTTATTGAAAAGAGTTATTGAAAAGAGTTATTGAAAAGAGTTATTGAAAAGAGTTATTGAAAGAGTTATTGAAAGAGTTATTGAAAAGAGTATTGAAAAGAGTTATTGAAAAGAGTTATTGAAAAGAGTTATTGAAAAGAGTTATTGAAAAGAGTTATTGAAAAGAGTTATTGAAAGAGTTATTGAAAAGAGTTATTGAAAAGAGTTATTGAAAAGAGTTATTGAAAAGAGTTATTGAAAAGAGTTATTGAAAAGAGTTATTGAAAAGAGTTATTGAAAGAGTTATTGAAAAGAGTTATTGAAAAGAGTTATTGAAAAGAGTTATTGAAAAGAGTTGAAAAGAGTTATTGAAAAGAGTTATTGAAAAGAGTTATTGAAAAGAGTTATTGAAAAGAGTTATTGAAAAGAGTTATTGAAAAGTTATTGAAAAGTTATTGAAAAGAGTTATTGAAAAGAGTTATTGAAAAGAGTTATTGAAAAGAGTTATTGAAAAGAGTTATTGAAAAGAGTTATTGAAAAGAGTTATTGAAAAGAGTTATTGAAAAGAGTTATTGAAAAGAGTTATTGAAAAGAGTTATTGAAAAGAGTTATTGAAAAGAGTTATTGAAAAGAGTTATTGAAAGAGTATTGAAAAGAGTTATTGAAAAGAGTTATTGAAAAGTTATTGAAAAGAGTTATTGAAAAGAGTTATTGAAAAGAGTTATTGAAAAGTTATTGAAATTATTGAAAAGAGTTATTGAAAAGAGTTATTGAAAAGAGTTATTGAAAAGAGTTATTGAAAAGAGTTATTGAAAAGAGTTATTGAAAAGAGTTATTGAAAAGAGTTATTGAAAAGAGTTATTGAAAGAGTTATTGAAAAGAGTTATTGAAAAGAGTTATTGAAAAGAGTTATTGAAAAGAGTTATTGAAAAGAGTTATTGAAAAGAGTTATTGAAAAGAGTTATTGAAAAGAGTTATTGAAAAGAGTTATTGAAAGAGTTATTGAAAAGAGTTATTGAAAAGAGTTATTGAAAAGAGTTATTGAAAAGAGTTATTGAAAAGAGTTATTGAAAAGAGTTATTGAAAAGAGTTATTGAAAAGAGTTATTGAAAAGAGTTATTGAAAAGAGTTATTGAAAAGAGTTATTGAAAAGAGTTATTGAAAAGAGTTATTGAAAAGAGTTATTGAAAAGAGTTATTGAAAAGTTATTGAGTTATTGAAAAGAGTTATTGAAAAGAGTTATTGAAAAGAGTTATTGAAAAGAGTTATTGAAAAGAGTTATTGAAAAGAGTTATTGAAAAGAGTTATTGAAAAGAGTTATTGAAAAGAGTTATTGAAAAGAGTTATTGAAAAGAGTTATTGAAAAGAGTTATTGAAAAGAGTTATTGAAAAGAGTTATTGAAAAGAGTTATTGAAAAGAGTTATTGAAAAGAGTTATTGAAAAGAGTTATTGAAAAGAGTTATTGAAAAGAGTTATTGAAAAGAGTTATTGAAAAGAGTTATTGAAAAGAGTATTGAAAAGAGTTATTGAAAAGAGTTATTGAAAAGAGTTATTGAAAAGAGTTATTGAAAAGAGTTATTGAAAAGAGTTATTGAAAAGAGTTATTGAAAAGAGTTATTGAAAAGAGTTATTGAAAAGAGTTATTGAAAAGAGTTATTGAAAAGAGTTATTGAAAAGAGTTATTGAAAGAGTTATTGAAAAGAGTTATTGAAAAGAGTTATTGAAAAGAGTTATTGAAAAGAGTTATTGAAAAGAGTTATTGAAAAGAGTTATTGAAAAGAGTTATTGAAAAGAGTTATTGAAAAGAGTTATTGAAAAGAGTTATTGAAAAGAGTTATTGAAAAGAGTTATTGAAAAGAGTTATTGAAAAGAGTTATTGAAAAGAGTTATTGAAAAGAGTTATTGAAAAGAGTTATTGAAAAGAGTTATTGAAAAGAGTTATTGAAAAGAGTTATTGAAAAGAGTTATTGAAAAGAGTTATTGAAAAGAGTTATTGAAAAGAGTTATTGAAAAGAGTTATTGAAAAGAGTTATTGAAAAGAGTTATTGAAAAGAGTTATTGAAAAGAGTTATTGAAAAGAGTTATTGAAAAGAGTTATTGAAAAGAGTTATTGAAAAGAGTTATTGAAAAGAGTTATTGAAAAGAGTTATTGAAAAGAGTTATTGAAAAGAGTTATTGAAAAGAGTTATTGAAAAGAGTTATTGAAAAGAGTTATTGAAAAGAGTTATTGAAAAGAGTTATTGAAAAGAGTTATTGAAAAGAGTTATTGAAAAGAGTTATTGAAAGAGTTATTGAAAAGAGTTATTGAAAAGAGTTATTGAAAAGAGTTATTGAAAAGAGTTATTGAAAAGAGTTATTGAAAAGAGTTATTGAAAAGAGTTATTGAAAAGAGTTATTGAAAAGAGTTATTGAAAAGAGTTATTGAAAAGAGTTATTGAAAAGAGTTATTGAAAAGAGTTATTGAAAAGAGTTATTGAAAAGAGTTATTGAAAAGAGTTATTGAAAAGAGTTATTGAAAAGAGTTATTGAAAAGAGTTATTGAAAAGAGTTATTGAAAAGAGTTATTGAAAAGAGTTATTGAAAAGAGTTATTGAAAAGAGTTATTGAAAAGAGTTATTGAAAAGAGTTATTGAAAAGAGTTATTGAAAAGAGTTATTGAAAAGAGTTATTGAAAAGAGTTATTGAAAAGAGTTATTGAAAAGAGTTATTGAAAAGAGTTATTGAAAAGAGTTATTGAAAAGAGTTATTGAAAAGAGTTATTGAAAAGAGTTATTGAAAGAGTTATTGAAAAGAGTTATTGAAAAGAGTTATTGAAAAGAGTTATTGAAAAGAGTTATTGAAAAGAGTTATTGAAAAGAGTTATTGAAAAGATTGAAAAGAGTTATTGAAAAGAGTTATTGAAAAGAGTTATTGAAAAGAGTTATTGAAAGAGTTATTGAAAAGAGTTATTGAAAAGAGTTATTGAAAAGACTTATTGAAAAGAGTTAGTTATTGAAAAGAGTTAGTTATTGAAAAGAGTTATTGAAAGGAGTTAGTTATTGAAAAGAGTTTATTGAAAAGAGTTATTGAAAAGAGTTATTGAAAAGAGTTATTGAAAAGAGTTATTGAAAAGAGTTATTGAAAAGAGTTATTGAAAAGAGTTATTGAAAAGAGTTATTGAAAAGAGTTATTGAAAAGAGTTATTGAAAAGAGTTATTGAAAAGAGTTATTGAAAAAAGTTATTGAAAAGAGTTATTGAAAAGAGTTATTGAAAAGAGTTATTGAAAATAGTTATTGAAAAGAGTTATTGAAAGGAGTTATTGAAAAGAGTTATTGAAGAGAGTTATTGAAAGAGTTATTGAAAAGAGTTATTGAAAAGAGTTATTGAAAAGAGTTATTGAAAAGAGTTTGTTATTGAAAAGAGTTATTGAAAAGAGTCATTGAAAAGAGTTATTGAAAAGAGTTTGAGTTATTGAAAAGAGTTATTGAAAAGAGTTATTGAAATGAGTTATTGAAAAGAGTTATTGAAAAGAGTTATTGAAAAGAGTTATTGAAAAGAGTTAGTTATTGAAAAGAGTTAGTTATTGAAAAGAGTTATTGTAAAGAGTTATTGAAAAGAGTTATTGAAAAGAGTTAGTTATTGAAAAGAGTTATTGAAAAGAGTTATTGAAAAGAGTTATTGAAAAGAGTTATTGAAAAGAGTCATTGAAAAGAGTTATTGAAAAGAGTTAGTTATTGAAAAGAGTTATTGAATAGAGTTATTATTGAAACGAGTTACTGAAAAGAGTTATTGAAAAGAGTTATTGAAAAGAGTTATTGAAAAGAGTTATTGAAAAGAGTTATTGAAAAGAGTTATTGAAAAGAGTCATTGAAAAGAGTTATTGAAATAGTTATTGAAAAGAGTTATTGAAAAGAGTTATTGAAAAGAGTTATTGAAAAGAGTTATTGAAAAGAGTTATTGAAAAGATTTATTGAAAAGAGTTATTGAGAAGAGTTATTGAAAAGAGTTATTGAAAAGCGTTATTGAAAAGAGTTAGTTATTGGCATAGTTGTAAAAAACGTTTTTTTCGTTTTTTATTTTCCCCAAAAACGTCGTTTTTTTCGTTTTTTATTTCTCGTCTCGTTTTTTTCCGTTTTTTATTTTTTTATATAACTTTATTTATTTATTAACTGTCTGTTACTATTTGTTTAATTTAATTTTTGTCTGATATCCTTTACGTTGTCTCCGTCCTTTCAAGGATTCATATAATTTACGTCACTATTTAGTGCCATCAGTTGAAATAAACAGCTACAGGAAATAAAATTTATAAAAGTTATTTGAATTTCTATGTTATCCAAAATGCGAAATGTTGTCTTTGTACTCAGTAATCTCTGATTGACTGATAAACTGACGGATATTATCAAGTTCTTATATAAGTCAGAATTGTAAGTAGACCTACTTTTTAATTAAGTACACTCTATACCTACTTGCAAAGTTTAGTTTTTAGTTGCTTATGTCTGCATGGATTGATGAGGACTTATGTATACAATTTTAATTTACACAATGTAATTGAAAAGATTTCAATATTTTTAATTTCTCGAATTCTTTTTAAACCAAACTAAGTCTTATGAAAAAGAAAATAATTGTTGTAGATTACTGTTAGGCTACTTGGTGTTTACTAATGAAGTTATGTTATTTGCTAATTAAAATTAAATTGTAAACAAGGTTTTAATTTTAAAATGCAGTAAAAGGTGTACAAAAATGTCAAATTATTTTCTTTTCCGTTTTTTTCTCGTTTTTTTCCGTTTTTTATTTTTTTCAATAAAACGACGTTTTTTCCGTTTTTTATTTTGATTTGATCGTTTTTAACAACTATGGTTATTGGAAATCGTCGGAAAAGTTCAGTTTTTTTGTATGTCGCATATAATTGAACAGAACAAAATTGGGCAATTTATTTGGGGGTTTGAACCTGTAAACTCCCTAAATACGGCTATTTTTGCCTAAATCTACTTCAAACTATATCCCTTATATATGATGTATATATTGTATGTTTGAGTAGTTTGTTCTGCAATAAAAGCTATATAAATTGGCAATACAAAACCGTTGAAAGGTTGCTAAATACAATTGTTGAATCCGGAAAACCTGTTGATCGTTTCTTCTCTACGTTGCGCTGAGCAAATAGTGTGTGCAATCACTGCAATGACGCATGATGTAGAACTATTCCTTGTCATATACTCGTATATGATCATCTGCAGTAAGGATTAACATGCACTCAGGTTCCTGGAATGAGCCTTCTGACGATCCTTTTCTCATTCCCAGAAAAGCTAGACGAAGGTCTATACAAATATATGAGTAAATGTTTCTTTAAGCACTTAAACTCGTAAATATAAAATTAATTTTACGACTTTACGTTGGGGCAGTCGGCGCTTATATGAACCGAGTCCCTTATGCATGAGAATGGGATTTGTGCACATGCATGGTTGGCAGGAGTGCATGCGGGAAGCATTGGCTGTGCTTGGAGAAACTGCGCCTATAGCTATAGTGTATGTATACATTAGGGTATGGTCTGAAGAAGACATAATAGGCAAAGAGTTTCCCTTCTCTAGCCTGAAATACTATAGTTCACATGTTTAGATCTCGTTTGATTACCGACTCTGTTAATTTTGTTTGTTGCCGCACTTGCATACAATGCTATACATCGTCATAAACAAGCATGCATATTTGTTTTGCCATTGATTGTTTCTTTTTATTTAGTACTCATGCAGTGCAGTGCTTTCCTCAAATATGTATGCAATCTGACATCATATAGGTTAGTTAATTAATCCTAGTTTATAATTTTTCAATTATTTCAATTATTTATATTGATCTGTTCTGAGTGCTCTTATACATAAATCTATAGTTTGCAATAAATTTACTATGGCAACAGTCATATATATATATATATATATAGGATATGAAGGCATGCATTATTGGTTTTAAGTAGCTCATTTATATTTGTTTCATTTATATTGCGCCTTTATCTATAAAACCTGTAATAGGCGCTTGAACAGTTGTGGTCGTGTGAAAGATTTGATAGGGTGCACCTTAAGCTGCATGAAACGTTCTTCGGTTGCTTAAGGTTGAATAGTTCTGTTCTTCATGCAGTGCAAGATATAATATTATACTCAAATGTGCGCTATATACATTCTGTATGTATGTGGCTTTCATCAATCATATATATATATAGTTGCCTCCATTGCATCAGTTCTGATAAACCGTGTAACGAACATATGTCGAATATTAATAGCGATTCTTGTCAGTGATGGCGCGTCATGCATGCATATATATAGGATGGATGGATGGATGGATGGATGTATGGATGGATGGATGGATGGATGGATGGATGGATGGATGGATGGATGGATGGATGGATGGATGGATGGATGGATGGATGGATGGATGGATGGATGGATGGATGGATGGATGGATGGATGGATGGATGGATGGATGGATGGATGGGATGGATGGATGGATGGATGGATGGATGGATGGATGGATGGATGGATGGACGATTGGACGGACGGATTTAGATCTAATTGGCAACATTAGCACGACGCCAGACTCGGCGCTATTTCTGACGTCTGTGAACTGCAAATCACGGCATGTCAATAGGTGTTCATGGCTGGCCGTGAATTATCTGCACCCAGGCGAATCCGATATGCCCGGGCCGTTTCGTTGGCCCCTCGCTCGGCCCCCGATCCCAGGAAGAGCACCGGAGCTCCGGCCGGTCCGGGGTCGCGACCAGTGCCCCGCGACGATGGCCCGACTTTCAGCGCCGCTGACAAGTGGACCGTGAAGGGACGTGACATGCTTTGCAATGGCGCATGCATGCACGGTCACTGATCAACACAGAACGACTGATGGCCAACCGAATCCAACGCAGGCGAGGATGGTATAACAACGGAGGATATTATAAGAAGAACTTTGGCCTTAACGCCAAATACTATTATTATTATTATTATTATTATTATTATTATTATTATTATTATTATTATTATTATTATTATTATGATTATTATTATTATTATTATTATTATTATTATTATTATTATTATTATTATTATTATTATTATTATTATTATTATTATTATTATTATTATTATTAATTAGTAAATTCTTTAGCGCCGGTGTCTGTCGCATAAGGCATCATTAATATATTTTGGTACTTACTTACTTACTTATCAACCGATAGCGCACCAAAACCAAACCGTAATCAGGTCAACATCCATGGCTACAGAACATCAGTTTGCTCAGGCAGAGACAGCCTGTATTAGGGAATTTTTAGGTCATGAGTGGTTAGGCCCTATATATAGTCTAGTGCTGGTCCTGCAGGCTCTAATCCCGTCAGAATTGAAAGATCCTTTCAGTTCTCTGCTCCACTGGCCCTCCTGAGGGAACTCAACTGCCCGTGGGCCTGTAGTATTGATATATGAAGATCAGACAGCTGGGGAAAGGATTGCCAACTCGCCCTTCCATGGATGGATGCCAGGGCTAAGAAAATAAAGTCGCCATATAGTAGCATTTCATTACTATGTGTGTCTCTGCATGGAGTTAGCTTAAAAAGCTTAATTAAAAATTAACTATAGACTAAACATGTTCTGCATTAAGAAATTGACTGATTATTATTTATATACTTATAAATACGCGGTTGCGGTAACTTTTTCTTATAACAGTGCTCTGTGTGTATACATTGAATTCGCGATGTAGGCCTATACCACCACTTTACTGGACCTTCTCTTTCTCCTGTATCTCATAAAATATTATCTCTATAAACATCTATTCTTCATTTTTGTACTCTTAGTTTTCTGTGGACTGTTTTGCGTATACTGATGATATTTCTGTTTTTAATGACATTTATCTTCATTTCTAGGCTGGCTCTGATCATTGGAAATTGGAATGGACGGACTAACGTCGGATCAGATTACATGGTATAGCGTATACGATGTATATTCACGAAGCACATTAGGCCTATATGGGGATGTCGAGACTGCATGAATCTTGATGACATCCCTTCTGCAAAGACAAAGCATATTCGGACACCTTATATACTCAATGCTGGATTCGTCATCATATAATCATCATCATCATCATCATCGTCATCATCATCATCATCATCATCATCATCATCATCATCATCATCATCATCATCATCATCATCATCATCATCAACATGATGATGATGATAATAATAATAATAATAATAATAATGATAATAATAATAATAATAATAATAATAATAATAATAATAATAATAATAATAATAATAATAATAATAATAATAATAATAATATAATAATAATAATAATAATAATAATAATAATAATAATAATAATAGGGGCCTAATAATAATAATAATAATAATAATAATAATAATAGGGCCTAATAATAATAATAATAATAATAATAATAATAACAATAACAATAATAATAATAATAATAATTATCATCATCATCATCATCATCATCATCATCACCATCATCATCATCATCATCGACGTCGTGGTCATCCTCATTACTATCATCTCTGTGATGTTCGTTTGTAGGCCTCCTCATAATTTGACGAACGAAATCGTCTCCGACACCTTCGTCATCATTGTCATCGTCACCATCATTATCTTAATCATCATCATCGTCGTCGTTGCCATAATGCAGGAGCATCGACAACCAATGGAAGCAACAGAAGAGGAGCAGACATCGAGAGAGAAAGACAGAGATCGTCAGGCAGACAGATAGACAGGCAGAGAGAGCGACATGGAGATTGGTGAGGTGGCGGGTGTAACCTTTCGTAACCCTCTTGTGCCTGACTGCCCAAGGCCAGAGCCGTGTCATGATCGCAATACACGGCCCGATGCCATCACTGATGACTCGATCGACGCTCCCTGCCCTCCCCTACCTCTCCTCTGCCTCCCTTCCCTCCCTGCCTGCCTCCTTCCCTCGCCTTTTCCATCCATCTACAACAGTCAGTCATAGGTTGCAAGCTTCATTAGTCGACAATTCCATCTCGGGCGCCTGATCGAGCGAGTCCCGTCGCCGCCGGAGGGGCTGCGACCGTCATCGGAGGGGCTGCGACCGCCATGGCACCCGCGGTCGACAGGGCGCCAATAAGAGATGCACATCATATATAGGACCACGACAGCATCACCGTCATCAGCTGCTGCTGCTGCTGCAGTCTTTTGATGTCAAGGACCAGGAGATTGGGCGAAGATGTCGCCAACAGCTAAGCTACGACCCTCTGCCTCCATTCATCTCCTCCCGCTCCTCTCTTCTCCTCCTCATTCTCCTCCTCTCTTCTCTGATCTAGCGTCAACTGCAGAAAAGATGACTGACTCACACCATATATGCATCGCATATAATATAATATATATATTATACGAAAAATATCAACAGTTTCATCTAACATGTGTATATATTTATAATTATATGGTGGGCCTATATACACGTATATATACATTTATGAATCGATGTATGTAATGCATAAAATTAAATCTGGACATTAGCCTACAGCCTTTTCAGTACCTCAGCAAGCGAAACATGTGTAATATTATTTTATTGTTCAACCGCTTTTTATATATATACATGCATGTATATATATATATGTGAGTATGGATCAGCCGATTGGCATTTTTTGCCGATTTCCGAGTCCGATTAGTTGGCCTGCTTTTTCCGCCGATTCCGATTTCGATCCGATTAATGGGCACTATTTACTTTCATTTGGTTCTATAGGCGCTGTTTGTTACTAAAAACCCGACTGTCCGCCATTTTGATGATGCTTCGACTCACAATTTTATTATTTTACACGGGCTTTCAATATTTAAGATTAAATATTACCGTATATATATATATATATATATATATAACAGGTCGCCAAAACAGGTGACTGTTTTCGTATTAATAAAAAAAATTGTTTTTTCCTCAAAATATTACTTTTCATTATTCGGATTTTAAGGCCTCAGATCGCCGATTCCAATTAATACCGATTAGTGCAAAATCCGGCACGAACCAATTACCGAACGGATGATCGGCTCATGCATGCATATATGAGATAATGATTTACCCAATAACCATGCAGTGCGTTGTTCTATTTTGGGGTAATGTAATCAACGATTTATATACCGCCTATTCAACTAAGTTTTAAAATGACATCTAAACGACTCTCTGTTATTCGGTCGGTGTGTTCGTGCGTCCATTCGTCCATCCGTCCGTCTGTCCAACTGTCCGTTTGTGTATATGTATACACATGTTCCTCTGTGTGTTTCTGTTTCTCTGTGAGATCCGGTCGTTCCTGGAGGACATGGTGTTGGATTGGATTTCTCGGACTGTTCCTGTTCTCTGTTCAGTTCTTGTTGGAGGCGCGATTCAGTGGACCGCCTTCGCTGGGACAACTGCGGCTCACGACTTTGTCTGGCACCCTTCCGACTGAGACAAAGCGCTTCCCATCACACCGTCTGCCACGGCGCCCGTTCAATTGTCTTCACTCGAAGCCGCAAACGCCGCCGCTCCAGCCGACAACCGTCCAGAAATCTCCCTTATTATCGCTCGCCGTCTTTACTTATCCATTTACTGCGGTCCTGTTTCAAACAGCTCGCCGACAAATCGCCTTATTCTGTGGCGATGGTTTCCCGACATGGTGCGGTCCGGTTACAACTTCCGCCGGCGACATAATGGACCGGCCGCCCGCCGGTGCCTCCAGCGCCTCTCTCCCACCGGTCCAGTCGCGGCCAGGGAGGTATTAGGACACCGACGGAAGGGCCACGGACGCAGGCCAATCGCTAGGCAACGCTCTGGGACCGTTCTATACCGCATTGCAGGGAAAGTCGGTGTATACATTATAGAGGATGCAGTCCATGGGGCCCGGAACCAAAAAGACCCGCGGTCTGGAACCCCAGGGCGTGTTCGAAAGGCGGAGGCACGTATAACAGAGAGAACGATTATGGCTTCTGATCATAAATATCTATTAGGGATGACTGTGTAGTGGCAGAACGCAGCTTCTGCAACCAGAGGAGCATCTCCCCTTGGGCGTCGTTCATCAATTAAACCCCTTTCGCTGCAGCCCCTCAAATGTGAGCACCCGCTGAGGGTAGACATGAGGCTTAAATAAACATATGTAGATATGTCATAACATATGCATGATGTCATCTAGGCGCAACATCGGATAGGTGAATATCGGGCGATAAATCCCGATTAGCAGAAGGTAATTATCAAAGTATACCAAACACGTTTGATGAACGATAGAAGATTAGCCGATGCATGTATAGCAGGAGCTCCGAATGTCCATTTCTAGGTAGGCATCATAAGTCCTTTCCTTAAAGCGTCTATTGCTTTTCCGCTTATCCCTGTTCAGAACTGTCTTCCTGATGGAATTTTGTTTTTGTTGCTTTTCCACATGATGACGATGATGATGATTATGATCACTATGATAATGATAACGATGACGTGGATGATGATGGCTATGTATACGATGATTATGAAAATCATAATAATAATAATGATGATGATGATTATGATGATTATGATGATGCTGCTGCTGCTGATGATGATGATGATGCTGATGATGATGATGATGATGATGTCGATGATGAGGATGATTACGTCGTATGTATCTTCTCCGACCATATCCGTCAATCCATCCATCCATCCATCCATCCATCCATCCATCCATCCATCCATCCATCCATCCATCCATCCATCCATCCATCCATCCATCCATCCATCCATCCATCCATCCATCCATCCATTCCCTCTTGCATTAGCATATCTTTCAATAAACAAAACCGCAAAGTGTTCCATTAATTGTACAATGTATTCTGATTGAGACCCTTCATAACCAACGAGCTTTACCACTGTGGTATTATAATACTGGCCATATCGATAGACATAGCCACATAGGCCTACGCGTTCGTATCTTGCTTGACGCTTTAAAGTGGATCACTGAAACGAAGCTATCGTCATCCATCATCGACTTCTGCCAAACGAACGCAACTCGTGGCGCCTCCTATCGAATGCCGTTTAAACGCATTTGTCATTGAAGCTCTGAGTGTGCTTTTCGGCCGATGACTGGAGACAATCTCAGTTTCAGTTTAGTGATTTAGAAACATCGTGTCACCATCTACTTGGGTGTCATGAGTTAAAGGTCGGCTGCTATCTAGGGTGTCTTTCTATCTATCTCACTTTTGGAACCGACGTCAGCCATTTTAATGGTCGTCTTGTTCAACCATAAGCGCGCTAAAAGAAAAACAGAAGTGGAACTGATTATTCCCGGAGAATGTATAATGTCCTAATCTACTTTGATGCAAATCTTCGAAATTTATCAGCGCCACACAAAAGCCACGTCAGGGAGACCAGCTTAACCGCCGGTGATATATCAACTCGAGTTCGCAATAGCTAAGCTGCTCTGTTCGTTCCGCGGTGCGAGATCAGAAAACGGAGAGGTCAGGCAAAGGAGGCAGCATGGTGCTTTGTTATAGTAGGAACGAGAAGGTCTTTGAGTTTAAGGAGGTTGGGCTTCAGTCACGATCGCATTGTTTGTTTTTGGGAGGATTGAATGAGGTTAGTGAATTCTGCTTCAGTAGCAGGCTCAAAAAGGTTACAAGATGCAATAGATGGCAAAGTTGTGTCACTTTGGTCGACTGACGGGGAAGAGTCAGTTTAACTAGAGGTTGATTTTGATGTAGATGACCTTGGATTACGTAAAGGTCATTTCGAGGTCAAAGGGTCAAAATCAAAGGAAAACTGCCATAACTTAGAATCACCCAAGTAAAACAATATCTGGACTGAGTTATATGGCCATTTTCTCTTGATTTTGACCTTTTGACCTTGAAATGACCTTGGATTATGTTAGTCTTTTAGTTCTTTGTCTTCTCGAATGTATCCCTTATCGGTCCTATAGCAAGCAAGCGAAATAATCACTCGAATAGAACAATCTGATGTTAGATTTTTGTCATGTGTCTTACAGAATGTAGCCCTTATCGACCGGAGCAAACATATAAAAGAATATAATCAAAATGTAACAATATTTGGTTAAGCTATGGTCACTTTCCCTGACTTTCCTCTAAAAGTATCTTTTTGACCTTAGAATAACCTTGGATCGTCTTAAAGGTACTAACCTTGTTTCTTACAACAGGTGGCCCTTTGCAAGATGGGAAACACAAGAATTAGCCGGTTTCAACAATTATTGACCGAAATCTGGCCATTTTTCTCTGATTTTTGCATAGATTTATTTTTTCTGACCTTAAATTACCTTGAATGACCCTGGCTTTAGTGACAATAATTTTCCAGATGCAGATCTGGTCGAGACAAACAGAACAAAAACTATTCATCCAACTATTCATTCATTTTTTTTTGACAAAAAGAGTAAATTGACAGTGGACCCAAGTTCCAAGTCCCCAGGCTGCGTGACTACAATCCGGTAATTGAAGGGGTCTATGACTCTATGGTATATGTACGTACTCATGTATGCATTGTAAGTATGTATGTATGTATGTATGTATGTATGTATGTATGTATGTATGTATGTATGTATGTATGTATGTATATATGTATGTATGTATGTATGTATGTATGTATGTATGTATATATGTATGTATGTATGTATGTATGTATGTATGTATGTATGTATGTATATATGTATGTAAGTATGTATGTATGTATGTATGTATGTATGTATGTATCTGTGTAATATTATATATGTATGTATATGATAGGTATGCACGTATGTATGTACGTAAGTATGGATGTACGTATACGCATCTACCATGTATACTTGGTATAGATGTGAAATTGTGAATATATATCAATATAAAGAAATGGTGTATTTCATTTATGTCCAATTGGAGACGGATTTCTGGAACATCGTGAAGAATGCGTCTGATCCATCGTGCATCGAGATGATGCAGCACATGTTGTGGAAGGATTGCGATTGATTCTGTGGTTTGATCGATCAGATTCACGACTCTGCAAAAGACACAATATGCAGTGATTATAAAAGAAGACAAGAGATTATAAATAGACCTATTTTTGGATTTGTGAAATTTAAGTCAACAGATTAAGATTTTAATAAAACTGTATATGCTCCTTTACCTGAATAATTCAGGTAATTCAGGTATTGGCGTATTTAGGGGGTTTACGGGTTAAAACCCCAAATAAATTGCCGAAATTTTGTTCTGTATGTAATTATATGCGAAATACAGAAAACGAAACTTTTTCGACCGTTTCCAATGGAACCCCCACCCCCCCCAAAAACCTTGAAACCCCTCCGAAATTTAGTTCTGGCTACGCTCCTATCTGAATTTAGAGCGACCACCAGCCAATGGCGTCTGCCACCCCACTCCCACCTGGAATGGGAGAACAGACCCCCAATCTCGGCCGACTTATATTGAAAAGTCTAAGAAGATACTCAGAACCATAGGCGCCGACTCCACAGGGGCAACAGGGACTTTCGCCCCAGTACTCGCCAAGGTTCTGGGGCGAGAGTATAGTTTCGCCCCAGTACTTTTTGGCCATTGAAAATTCAAAATGCTTAATAAAACATTCATTTTTAGTTAAAGAAGAAAGAGCGCCTCTACGGCCTCCATATTCAGAAAAATGCCATATCAAAAGCCGCTTATAAAACGCTGTGTGACTCGGGTTTAACTGCAACCTGCATTAGAAATTTGACATGCCTACAGGCCGTGCACAGGCCGCATGCGTGATAATTCGTTGATGGACATGTTCCATCTGTCTGAGCGCTGTTGGGTAGAGTATCATATCGAGGGTGAATCATTCACTGTGCATGCGTTTTGTATGGGGATGACTCGATCGGTTGCACTTGGGAACGTTTAGCCTATTATAGGCTACATCCTGAGAGTATAAGACACTTCGCTCCATCGCAGTGAGGGTCAATTTAAGGTCAATCTTCAATGGCATGTCAATGCTATCTGTCTCTCTAACCCCTCCGTCCCTCCATGCTTACATACGTTAAGATAGACAGAACAGCAAAAGTTAGGGAAGCTCAGTTGAACGTAGACCTATCGGAAAATTATTGGGTAACGCGAAAACGGATCGGTACGCCACTCTCTGAAAGCTTGGAGTTTATAGGCTAGCCTAAGTGTTAACAAATCTTTCAGAATTGAATTATTGATGGTCACAGTCTTAAAGGTTACTAACTAGTGACTTAGCGTATACTATTGTAATTCAGTGGTGTAGTGGGGGAACGTGGGGAACGCCGTTCCCCACTTTTTTCCCCACACTATGCAAAATTCCTGCAAGATTGCACTTTTTGCTTACTTCAATATCCAGGCGTTCCCCCACTTCATTTTTTAGGACTACACTACTGTTGTAATTGCAATGGATAAGTTTGCTGTGAAACGTTCGCGCTTAGAAGTACCGCAACAGAAGACTGTGCCGCCGCTGCTGCTGCCGCCGGTGAAACTGTCACAACTCACTGAAGCGGCTGTAGGTAATACTCATGGTTGTTGTTTGCTCGTCTTTATGATTGAGCAAAGAGGAAGCACTGCATGTTGTATAGTTGGTCCAGTTGAAAGGGCTGGAGGAAAGGGGAACTCAGGGAGAGGGAAGACAGGGCAGGACAGGGTCGTTTTAAGGTCGTCGTAGAGTCGTAGACCCTAGGCACTCTTGCTTTCATAGGCCTCAACTCAACTGCCAGCTCTGAAATTGATGTTTTTTAATGGCGAGCCAGTGGCAATATTTTTCCAGCCAGTGGCCTGACAGGTTGCGGACGACGCCTGAGCAAAATGGGGCAGGGTCTGGGAGGGAGGGAGCTCTGTGTTCCATAGAAAATTTCTGCAAAACTAAATCTTAAACGGTGCGGTTGGTGTTTTTTAACCATACAAACAATCAAATTAGGTTTAAAATCTTAATTTAAACCTTCATTATCAGTACAAACATCAAATTAAATAAAACTCACAATGCGCTAAAAATGACAAATTTAACCTTCGGAGGCCGAAGCTCCGTTTCTGGACACGGAGGCCGAAGTGGGGTAGTTTTCTACCCCAAAGAAATATGTAATATCTCAGCTCACAGGTAAGCTACAATGACAAATGAGGTGTCGATTCTAATATTTCCAAGGTCAAGGAATCGAAATATCGCATTGTGAATAGTATGGGAATAGTACTATCTAAGATGGCGGCCAATATGGCCGCCGAAACTCAAAAATATGTATATTTAAGCTCATAGATAAGCTATAATGACAAATGAAGTGTCCATTGTAATAGTTTCAAGGTCAACGAATCGAACTATCGCATTGGCAATAGTGTGGGAATAGTACTATCCAAGATGGCGGCCAATATGGCCGCCGAAACATAAAATGTGTATATCTACGCTCATAGATAAGCTAGAATGACAAATGAAGTGTCCATTGTAATAG
The DNA here is from genome assembly GCA_020284085.1 of Aporrectodea caliginosa. Classification (NCBI taxonomy): domain Eukaryota; kingdom Metazoa; phylum Annelida; class Clitellata; order Crassiclitellata; family Lumbricidae; genus Aporrectodea; species Aporrectodea caliginosa. Next base: position 200,723 of record JACEVL010000285.1, on the reverse strand, counting down.
TTCCAAGGTCAAGGAATCGAACTATCGCATTGGCAATAGTGTGGGAATAGAACTATCCAAGATGGCGGCCAATATGGCCGCCGAAACTCAAAAATGTGTATATCTACGCTCATAGATAAGCTAGAATGACAAATGAAGTGTCCATTGTGATAGTTTTAAGGTCAAGGAATCAAACTATCGCATTGGCAATAGTGTGGGAATAGAACTATCCAAGATGGCGGCCAATATGGCCGCCGAAACTCAAAATGTGTATATCTACGTTCATAGATAAGCTAGAATGACAAATGAAGTGTCCATTGTGATAGTTCCAAGGTCAAGGAATCGAACTATCGCATTGGCAATAGTGTGGGAATAGAACTATCCAAGATGGCGGCCAATATATCTATGAGCGTAGATATACACATTTTGAGTTTCGGCAGCCATATTGGCCGCCATCTTGGATAGTTCTATTCCCACACTATTGCCAATGCGATAGTTCGATTCCTTGACATTTTGAGTTTCGGCGGCCATATTGGCCGCCATCTTGGATAGTACTATTCCCACACTATTGCCAATGCGATAGTTCGATTCCTTGACCTTGGAACTATTACAATGGACACTTCATTTGTCATTCTAGCTTATCTATGAGCGTAGATATACACATTTTATGTTTCGGCGGCCATATTGGCCGCCATCTTGGATAGTTCTATTCCCACACTATTGCCAATGCGATAGTTCGATTCCTTGACCTTGGAACTATTACAATGGACACTTCATTTGTCATTATAGCTTATCTATGAGCGTAGATATACACATTTTATGTTTCGGCGGCCATATTGGCCGCCATCTTGGATAGTACTATTCCCACACTATTGCCAATGCGATAGTTCGATTCCTTGACCTTGGAACTATTACAATGGACACTTCATTTGTCATTCTAGCTTATCTATGAGCGTAGATATACACATTTTATGTTTCGGCGGCCATATTGGCCGCCATCTTGGATAGTTCTATTCCCACACTATTGCCAATGCGATAGTTCGATTCCTTGACCTTGGAACTATTACAATGGACACTTCATTTGTCATTATAGCTTATCTATGAGCGTAGATATACACATTTTATGTTTCGGCGGCCATATTGGCCGCCATCTTGGATAGTACTATTCCCACACTATTGCCAATGCGATAGTTCGATTCCTTGACCTTGGAACTATTACAATGGACACTTCATTTGTCATTCTAGCTTATCTATGAGCGTAGATATACACATTTTATGTTTCGGCGGCCATATTGGCCGCCATCTTGGATAGTTCTATTCCCACACTATTGCCAATGCGATAGTTCGATTCCTTGACCTTGGAACTATTACAATGGTCACTTCACTTGTCATTCTAGCTTATCTATGAGCGTAGATACACACATTTTATGTTTCGGCGGCCATATTGGCCGCCATCTTGGATAGTACTATTCCCACACTATTGCCAATGCGATAGTTCGATTCCTTGACCTTGGTACTATCACAATGGACACTTCATTTGTCATTATGGCTTATCTATGAGCTTGGATACATACATTTTGAGTAATATCTTCTATAAATACATCTTTATTATGAACGCAAAAAATAGTAACGCCGAGGCCGAAGTGGGGTAGATTTCTACCCCATGACACTTTGGACTGAAATAACTTTCTCAGACAGCATGACATGATGATCGTTTTGGTGTGGGAATATGTCGGGGGTGTTAACTTGTAAACATGTGGAACGTCAAGTTATGACTACCTACAGTTACTCCGCAATCAACATCCAAACACCGCTGGGGTAGAAATCTACCCCACTTCGGCCTCCGAAGGTTAATTTTTATTATCAAATTGCGTAGTCTTTAGGCAATTTTCCGAGGACCAAAATAACTCATCATGGGCTAGAAATTTCCCTTGGGCCGGCTCTTTGACACCCCTGTAATATAAATGATTTTGCTAATGCAAAGAGCTGTAAAGTTCACATAGTCTAGGCTGTTGCACAACTTAACTTTAAGTTAATAGGCCTATCTTAAAGTTAAACTGTTTCAGTATAGTTACAAATATTTTAATTTAGAAATTGAAATCTCCTTTTTTCATTTTCGAGTCAAATTCAATCATTAAGCTTATTTTTCAATATCTCATTTTCAGAATTTCGTAGGCCCCTGAAAGGTTCGTAAGCCCTATAGGGCCTAGGCAATAAAACGGCCCTTGAGCAGGATAGGCGAAGGGATCGTCCGATCACGGAATCATGGGAACGAAATTCCCATGTACCTTTTACTTGCCCCAGTACCTTTTACTAAAAGTCGGCGCCTATGCTCAGAACTAAATTAATTTACAGAAATCAACAATCCCCCAGTTTATGTCTAAAACATTACGTTAAATCGCCCACATCCGGCAACCGTATATATAGGAGATCGTTCTCTAAAGTCTAAACCGCCTCATTGGTGGAAGCCACTGCAACCAGCCACCAACCATTTTAGACGTTTTTAAAAAAATATAAGAATGTCAATTGTTAAATGCTGGCACGTAAGTGGTGATTTGTGAATTTCGAGATATATATCCGCTTACCTAAACTGTTTGATCAATATTGGCGTGGTTCAGGGTTTGAATTGTCAAATTTGAATCGGGGAGAGGAGGGGGGTTTGAAAAATTTGTACATGTCCGGATGTACAGACCAGAATTTCTTACGAAGCTCGAACCGGTGTACTTACTCGTGAATAAGCTGGTGCCCTGAGCTGGGCTTTCTGTAGTGGCGCTTTAGACGTTTGGAGATTACGATTACGATTGCATGCTGAATTGTAGTTGGTCTGGGTTGTTTGTATACGTGATCCTCAGTTGTGTCAAAACATTGAACAATGAAGAATAATAGTAGCCTACTTATTGGAAACTCTCGAGTTTACTTTTTCTTAGATTAATCGCTCTAGCAAAAATGACTGAACCAAAACTGAAGTGGTATGAATGAAAATAGAGAAATAAAATCAACAGTTTTCATTAATTAAGTTAATTAGATTAAATAATTTCGAACTATGACTACAGTAATTCAGCTGTCCTTAAGGCAAGCCTGCAGCTTTGTCCATGCAGGGCTCCATGTTTGCCCGACTTCAAAGTTCAAACAACTATGCAAATTGTCATTCCATAGCGCAAGAGGTGGACCATTATTTTATACCAATTATAAGTCATTTGCAGATGTAACAATCAATCTGTTTCTTCCACTGGTGATAGATTCATTTGACTTGGGCTCGAATTACTCAGTAATCAGTTTAATGTCTAAGACTCGCGCTATAGAAGTTTGTATACGCTACCACAATTGTTGAAGAATTCATGAACCCCCACTTCCTGGATCTTTTGCAATAGTTCCAACTACCTCTCATGAAATTGTTAGCATAGCTGGATCTATGAAATATACTCGCAGTATGGGTCCCGACGAAATAGACCCGTTAGTGGCTAAGAGTACTATTGGCTGTGTTGCAAATATTCTTTCAGATATCATCAACTGCTCCTTCAATACAGGTGTTGTTCCTCCCAATCTAAAAATTGCAAAAATAACACCAATTTTTAAACAAGGTGACAGACAGGAAATGTCTAATTATCGGCCAATATCTATATTGCCATACTTTGGTAAAGTCTTAGAAAAGGCAATGTGTGAGAGATTAAATCATTACATAAACAAGATGCATGTATTATATCCCCTTCAGCATGGTTTCCGTCCAGGTCATTCCACTGATATGTCTCTAATTAACATGCAAGACCTTATTTCTCAAGCAATAGACACTAATAAATATTCAATTGGTATATTCCTTGATCTAGCAAAGGCATTCGACACGGTGGACCATAAAATTCTACTAGATAAACTTGAAAATTACGGGATTAGGGGCATACCTCATTTATGGTTTAAAAGCTATTTGGAGCATAGGTATCAACAGGTGCTATGTAATGGGACCCTATCTTCTAGAAAACCGATAAAAATTGGTGTCCCGCAAGGTTCAAACCTCGGTCCGCTACTGTTTTTATTGTATATTAATGATCTTCCCAATGCTTCTGCTGTGCTTAAACTTATTTTGTTTGCTGATGATACAAATGCTTTCTGTTCACATGATTCTTTACCCAGACTCGTTGAAATAATTAATACTGAATTAAACATTCTAGCTGAGTGGTTTAGGACCAATCGCCTGTCACTCAATATAAAAAATCCTGCTTTATACTATTCCATTCTACGAAGAAACGAATCCCGGATCTCCAGACAAAGTTGTCAATTGATGGAATTTCCCTGTCCCAAACCCGATCCACTAAATTTCTCGGTGTATGTATTGACGAATGTCTGACTTGGACTGAACATATCAATATTATTGCTGGCAAAATTTCCAGAAACCTTGGTATACTAGCGAGAATATCTTACCTTATCCCAATTCATATTCGTAGGAATTTATATTATACACTAATCAATCCCTATTTTGATTATGGTAATATTGTCTGGGCCTCAAACTATTCTACTAGGTTGAAATGTCTTCTGGTTCTGCAGAAAAAAGCTATTAGAATTATTGCAAGAGATCCTTTTAACGCCCACACGGCATACAGATACAGAGAATATAATATTATGAACTTTGAAAATATAAATCGCTATCAACTGGGTAATTTCATGTATAAATTTGTCAATAACTTGCTGCCTGATTCATTTTCAAACTATTTTACGAAGGTAGTAGAGATGCATGGTCATTGTACAAGATCTTCTTCTGGTGGTTTATATGTCATATATGCACGCACTAATTATCGTAGATTTTCAATTTGTTGTAGTGGTCCAAAAATTTGGAATGCAGTACCGATGAGTATTCGGAATGCACCCACATACACCCAATTTAAGAAGCTGTGGAATAGTTACTTGAAGGATTAACCATACTTCATTTAACACTGTTTCATCGAATTGTTTAGATATTGATCTTATTTGTAAATTGCAATGTTATTATTTAGTTAAGAACATTATTGAGTTGAACCTTTCTTTCTTACATATTGATCTTCTTAGTAAATTGTAATGTTATTATTTAGTTAAGAACATTATTGAGTTGAACCTTTCTTTCTTTCTTTCTTTCTGACTAACCAGCCATAAATGATTATTGTTAAAAGGGGTGACCCTAATTAAGCGGGGCTTGTGCCCCTTTTGGGTCTTCCCTGTTCCCTAGCCAATGCACTGATATGTAATAGTCAAGTTATAATTGTTGTTAATTGTTATATGCATTGTGCTTCTGGAAATAAAAGTTGTCAGTTGTCAGTTGTCAGTTAGTACAGTTTGACAGATTCTACTCATAGTGTGTGCGTATTTCTAGCGAGACCAACTATAGTACAAGTCCAGTGGTACACACCGCAACGACTTTTACATAGTACTTACGTTCTACCCCTTGGAAGAGAAACATACAGAAAGACTGAGAGAGAGTGAGGGAGAGAGAGACAGACAGAGAGACAGAGAGACAGAGAGACAGAGAGACAGAGAGACAGAGAGACAGAGAGACAGAGAGAGAGAGAGACAGAGAGACAGAGAGACAGAGAGACAGAGACAGACAGACAGAGACAGACAGAGAGACAGACAGAGACAGAGAGAGCGCGCGAGAGAGAGACAGAGAGACAGAGACAGAGAGACAGAGAGAGACAGAGACAGAGACAGCGAGAGAGAGAAAAAAAGAGAGAAAGAGTGAGAGAGCGACACACACAGACAGACAGACAGAGACAAAGAGAGACAGAGGTACAGAGAAACAGAGAGACAGAGACAGAGACAGAGACAGAGACAGACAGACAGACAGAGACAGACAGACAGAGACAGACAGACAGAGACAGACAGACAACCAGAGAAACAGAGAGACAGAGTGTCTCTCTGTCTCTAGCGAGAGACAGAGAGAGAGAGTAAAGAAAAAGAGTGAGAGACACACACACACACAGACAGGCAGACAGATACAAAGAGAGAGACAGAGACAGAGAGACATAGACAGAGAGACAGAGACAGAGACAGCGAGAGAGAAAGAGAGAGAGAGAGAAAGAGTGAGAGACACACACACACAGACAGACAGACTGAGACAAAGAGAGATACAGAGAGACAGAGACAGAGAGACAGAGAGACAGAGAGACAGAGAGGCAGAGAGACAGAGAGACAGAGAGACAGAGTGTCTCTCTGTCTCTAGCGAGAGACAGCGAGAGAGAGAAAGAGCGAGAGAGAGAGAGAAAGAGTGAGAGAGACACACACACACGGACAGACAGACAGACAGAGACAAATAGAGACAGAGATACAGAGAGACAGAGACGAGACAGAGACAGAGACAGAGAGACAGAGAGACAGAAAGACACACACACAGACAGACAGACAAACATAGAGACATAAAGATATATAGAGACAGAGAGACAGAGACAGACAAAGAGAGAGGCAGAGAGAGACATAGAGAGACAGAGAGACAGAGAGAGACAGAGACAGAGACAGAGAGAGACAGAGAGAGACAGAGAGACAGAGAGCGAGAGAGACCGAGACAGAGAGACAGAGAGGCAGAGACAGATAACAGAGACAGAGACAGAGAAAGAGAGAGTGAAAGAGAGAGAGACACACACTGTCTGTGACAGACAGACAGAGAGACAGACAGACGAAGAGACAGACACAGACAGACAGACAGACAGAGAGAGACAGACAGAGACAGAGCGAGAGAGAGACAGACAGACAGACAGACAGAGAGAAAGAGAGAGAAAGAGAAAGAGAAAGAGAAAGAGAGAGAGAGAGAGAGAACTGCAGTAGGACTAATATTAGTCTAGTAGGCCTACACATTACATATCTTGAAAGTGAAACTGTCATGGACCCTCTCTGCAATTTTACAAGACACTTAACCTCTGTTATTGTGAATATGTTTGACGTTTGCCAAGAAAGTTTCTTGAAAAGTTGAAAACAGTTTAACTGAAATTTTTTATTTTAGTTAACTTATTTACAAAATCAGTTGCCAACTTTAAGTTAATTTTTTTAAATTTTAGTTGAAAAATAGTTATAGTAGTTTAACTAAAAAAAATTAGTTTCTGCCGATACTTTGCAGCAGTTGACAGTTGAGTCAGAACTGTCGGTTGTTCAGCAACATCCATTTCACCAGGTGGGTGGCGGAGACTTTCCCTCTGGCACAAATTTGAAGCAGTCCGCTTCCATCCCACCTACGTAGTAGGCCCTGTCCCCTTTGATATTTATTTTTCTGTTTCATTCCTTTTTAACGGCGATTTATATCAGTATGGACCTCAGTCCCAACTATAGTTTGACTGTGAAAATTCTAACGTTACTTCAGCAGATAGTGATGCTGACAAGCGGTACAAATCTTGTAATATGCTATCGTCTGTGTTGCAGAGCTGAATATGAATAGGCCTACAAGAACCCATAACCGGGAAAACTATACAAATGTGAGTTTTGTTACCAAATATTTGCAAAATGTTGGGGCCTCAATCAGGGACTGATCCAGAAAGTTTATGAAGGGGGACCAAATGGTCGTCCGAAGGACGATCGTTTAGGCGTGCAGTGCCGAGCAGGGGGAGGGGTCTGGGGAGGGGATGTGCCCCTCCCCACTTTAATTGTTTTAAATTTCCACACTGCAATGGTTGCATTTTAGGCTGTCATGTGAAGAAATTTCTCTATTATAATTTATTTAAAAACTGATAGGAATCAGATGTTACTCGTAGCTAAGATCTTGCTTGAGTTGTGTTTTGAGTTTGACTGCAGACAGTAGTAGGAAACCAGACATTTATTGAAATTAATATAAAACCTAGAAAATACGTTCAATTTTCAAGAGCGCCATAAGCCTTAAGGTAAACGAATTGCTTACCAGGACTCAGCACAAATAGTTAACACAAACCAAGGAAGAAGGATTCAACTATACCTTATCGGGAATTCATACAGTAATGATGTAGTTTTACTAAATGTTCAAGGAACACAATATTTTAAAATTTGATATTTTGAAATTTGAGAGACAACACTTGAGAGAAGCTATTTAGTTGTACAGAGATAATATTTTTATTTATATATCCTCATTTTCTTTTCTTCACGAAAGATCACAGAGTGAAAATAGTCTACTTGGCGATGGGGGGGGGCACGCCCTATGTAAATTTCAAATGGGGGGGGGCCATGGCCGGATTGGCCCCCTGGATCCGCCCCTGGCCTCAATCGCCACGTAAATGATTTCTCTGCCTAATGTGCACGAATTCTTTCGGGTTTCACTCATACATCATGACTTGAATACATTTTAAACTGAAACGACCATGGATAATTTAATTTCATTTCAGAGATTTATATAGCGCCCCTTCAAGATTATCTCCTCAGGAGCGCCAATAATGGATTGGTGCTTTATGCAATGTGATAACGGCACAGTTGAAATCAATTTAATTGAATTTTTATTGCGCAGAACCGGGTTTAGGTTAAATTAGATTAGATTAGATTAGATTAGTGTCTCTGAACATGAGCACCGATTAGCTCTAAGTGGAGAGAGAGGAAGGGGACGAAAAGGGAAAGAAAAAGTAGGAAAAATATCGGAAAGAAAGAATTGAGAACGGCGCGCATGGTGTTCGCACGAACTTTTATAATATTACGCACAACTTCTTTTTTCCCACAGAGATTTCTCGATATACTTTCCAGGTTCCTTAAGTTCGTGTCAATCACATCCTAATGGCGATGGCGTCTTTACTGAAGATCACTATTACGCCATGTCTACGAGCGATGACTGTATACATAACTTCAGTTTCTCAAATAGTATACTTTTTTATTGACTTTTAGCTAGCCTGGCCTACAGTAACGAAGACGGAGCTTCGGAATTCGTGTATAGAGATAGTCTGGACTCTCGATCTGAATTTGATGGGGAGCTAAAACATCTAAACATCTACTTAACGTATACCAGCTGCATGTATACACTGAAATTTCTGCATGCACTGAGTGAATTAATATTACAAGCAATCATAATTATACCCTACGAGTGCATTTACCTATGTTTATTACGCACATGAACAATATTACATTATTACAGATACAATATATATATATATATAATATATATATATATAATATAATATAATATATTCGTTTATTGGTAAGAAACTGGTAGACACACCGCTATCTGATACATAATAGTAGCCTAATAGAAAAGTTTAAAATGAGTATGGTGTTTTTAGTCATACAATGTCAGATTAGCCTATATCACCAAGAGAGCTTCTATATAGGATAGACAGTTTATCCCCAGAGCCCTATAGGGCTCTGGGGATAAACTGTCTATCGTCTTTCGGAGGCAATGTGTAGTTATGTGGACGGGGTTGTAGGTGATATTTGATGGTAACAACAGGAGGAAATAGTCCTCGAAGAACGTGGTGGTCACATCTGATGACGGCAGCCAAGAGACGTTCGTCAGCCTGTTTGGCCATATCCTCTGCCGTTGGAGAATCATCCTTGAGGTACCCCGTTCTTCGTAATCTTCTCAGAAATCTTTCAACTCTAGCTCGATCATCTGCCGAAGTGAAACCCCACCAGGAAGGAGCAGCATACATTATTCTAGCCACTGTGGTGGCGCGAGTCACCTCTTGCAGGGCCATTGGCGGCAATCCATGTGATCTCAGGATGCGCAATGCATGAAGCGATCCTGAGCTGGCAGCCAAGATCTCATCCACATGAGATGTGACACATCTCATCTATATATATACATACATTAAGATATATAAAATCACAATATATATAAATACACCACAATATATATAGCCTATAGGCTATACACAAGCTTTTACAAATGTGTGTGGGAGCGTGAAATGTGGCGATTGAAACCAATGATAATATATATATATATGTATATACAAATGCACACATATGCATATGCATATGCATATGCACACACACACACACACACACACACACACACACACACACACACACACACACACACACACACACACACACACACACACACACACACATATATATATATAATATTATATATATTTATGCGCGTACAGCATCTGCTTCTGTGCTATTGATGCCAAATCATGAATAAACCAACGATGAGTTTTCATGCTTCTCCCGTTGTGTTGTCCAAATGTGCATGGCGTGTCTACAAAATCCATTCATGCAGGACCTTTGTGAGATATTTAACAGCGCTATTTTAAGAGTCTTGATATACTTGCATGCATATGCACATATCCACGTAAATATATATGCATACATACCGACATACACGCATGTAATGTATACATACGAGTATGCATGCATATATATTTACTTAATTTGTATTCACGTGTATATCGAGGGCTTTACAAACAGATAAACTATAGTGCTTATAGGCCTACTGCATTTTGGAGAGAGAGACAGAGAGACAGAGACAGAGGTAAAGAAATCAAGAGAAAGGGAGAGAACAGAGATTATGCATGGTCAAGTTGGCGCACACCTCTGGTGCGCATACCTATGTTTTTCTTCTGTTGCTCGGCTTCAGTGTTCACTTCTGAACTGTTTAAAAGGTTCGTTACCAAGTCAGAAAGGTATTGTATTTTATTTTAAATTATGCTATTTATATTAAAAAAACAATTGGGAAACATTAAATTGTGATATATTAGATCGTTTAATGATATTTACTCATAGAAGTACATGACAATTAGAGCCAATATAGTGAATATATTCCAATGATGGCGGCTAATTAATGAAAGCCTATGTCAGGACATGTGTGCATGTGTGTATGTGTGCATGTGGTTGCGTTTATTTGTGTGTATGTGTGTGCATGGAACTGTGGATGTGTATGTGCAAGTGCAACCGCGTTCAGTTACAAGACATGTCATGAGGCTCAACGTGAATCGCCTTCTTTGCCAAATTGGCAGAGGCAATTTTCCCGGCAGATTGTGACCTCTGCCCCCAACGGGGCAGCTCTTAAAGTCCATTAGCGACTACCAACTGGTCCATTGATTATCTGCGCATGGCCAGTTGCTGCTGCTGCTGCTGATGCTGCTGCTGATGCTGTCGGTGCAGTCTGTTTGAGAGATGCTTTACTTACTGCTGCCTTGAGTAGATTTGACGTGTCAGCCTCTGTATCTCATTGTGCCAAGCGGAGGAGATGGCCAAGTGACAAAAGAGGGGCCGGATACTTGGAGCAGTTGAACCGGGCGAATTATTCCATTGTCCGTCCGGTCGCTAAGGAACAATGTCCGAGGGAGAGACGGATTATGCCCCCTCCCTTTCCCTTTCCCTGCATCGCGCCCGTTCATTAGTTATATTTGGCGGCAGCGGCGGCGGCGCAGAGGAAGCGGCCAATTGGGCCGCGGGTGTCAGTCTGTTTGCAGAGGCCAGTCGCCTTCGGTCGGGGGCGTGTGATGGATTGCCGGCCGGGTCGGCGCCGAATGAAAGGTCAGGCCGTTACCGATGATGAGATCGGATCGCGGCTGACAGGCGGGCACTCGAACCCATTCGCCGATCGCCTGACCTTCGTACGCCCCTGTCAATCGCCCTCGGACGGGCAGCGAAATGAAATAGATAAAGGTCTTATCTGGTTGCCGCAGTGCGAATGAATCAGACATGGACGACGCCGAGCCGCGACTCGGTGCAGACCGGGGTAGTGCAGGTTGCCTGGCCGGGCCGACGCCGACGTGGACGCTCCCGGTCCTATCGGGCGCGGGGATCAGGGCAAGGAGGCGCGGCGGCCGGGCCAGAGTGCCGTCCTGACCGTGACATATTTATAACCCTATCGACCGCGGATACAACTTTGATTAGCTTTTACGACGTCTCGGGCTTTGCTCTTTAATTAACGCTACGACGGACAGATAAAATAAACAATTTGGGATCAGGACCGGCAATATTTCATCCTGAAGAAAATAAACAATTTCCCGCTGGAACGACAACAAATGGAATTCCTGCAATTCTATCAGGCAATAGCATCTTATAATAGTGGCACAACATCTCTGTCTCGATGGTCGAATAAACAGAAGCCGCGTTCAGCGTGGAACTTTCGGACACAGTTCCTTAGGAGTCTAAGACAAAACATAAAAGATTCTCACTACATGGTTTCTAAAGAATTGTCCGCCACAGACATTAAGAATGTCCCACTTATTATTGTTACAGCCTAATTATAATTAAGCTTGTTTCTTATTTGTAATTTTATTAAGCGCCATTATCAAATGAAACAATATCAGTCGATGGTGCTGGGCAATTATACGTGACGATTGAAGGTCTCTGCACAGATACCGCATATATAGAGAAAGTTCGAACCCATACATTTACGTTGTATATAGCCTACATGCAGGACAGTCGCTCAAAACTAATCGAAGGCCGTGTAACTCAAGTGACATATATTTGTACTTCGAGAACTTAGCCTACTACTGACATGATGTAGTTCAATTTGCCACAGTTAAAATAAAAATTAAATTAAAGAACTTCAATAAGTGGCATTCGAGTACGCGTGTATTAAAAAATATATATTAGCCTACGTTTGTTTTATATAATTATTCGCATTCGTGCATGAAACTGCATCACTGTATGCATGTTACAGAGCAGAAAGTACTGGAACTTATGTGGATGCAGAGACGTGCACACTTTATAGATCTTCCTTAGCAATACTATAGTTACATTTCATACATGTATGCAACGACTATATATAGGGCCTATATACGAATGTTAATATTTAGCAAATATTTAAGAGGCGAAGCATGCAGATTTTTGTCACATAGGACGATACTATGATTATTTGTCTTCTTCTGCTACGTATAGACTACATGCAGTGTCTTCTGTTTTATTCCGTACAAATATATTCTCCATATCTTGTTTCATTTTAGAATGTGGTAAAAGCACTCGCAATCGCAATATTCGTGATGACCTTTTGTATTATCGAAAGATGTAGGCCTATAGAGTTGCGTGCAGAAATGTGACAACAGGAAAGTTGGTAAGGTATATATGCGGCTAAATTGACTTATGTTTAAAACCTATCAATTGTACTAATACTGTTCCTTAGACCCATGATGTTGTAAAATTGTCCATCCGAAATTTCAGCAAATTCCACTTGTGCATCTACAGATTTGCAGCCGTCAGGCTTCAAAATATAACCAAATAAATGTCACAGACGTAGGCCTAATATAGTGAATAATCACTATTAAACATTATGTGCATCATCATAATGCTCGAAGAATTGAATCCGTGAACATCTGCGTACAAAATTGCATGATCCCATAAATATTTTAATCTGTATTTCTGTACGAAAGCCAACTTCATGCATACTTTCATGAACTTGTGCATAATTTATCAGATTCAAAATGCGATAAATATTCACTCCAGCATTGGATATCATATTACGCCTGTACAAATTGGTCAGCTGCCTGCAGACTGTGTGTGAGTGCATAAATAAGGTGTGTGACACCACGAATCGACAGTGTATGGAGACCGTGGACCGAAATCTATTAAAGAGAGACACACTCAGGCCCTACAAAAATCAATGAAGATCCATGGCTTTCGAAAGTGAACTATAAGCTATTAGTATTATAACTAGGCTATTTAATTGAGTTTTGTAGGATATTAGTGTGGAACGTTATGATTACAAATTAAAACATTTTCAAAGAAAACAGAATTACAGAAAATTGAATGAACTTATTGCAATCGTCGTTTAACAACTTAAATTCAAGTAGCCTACTCAGAAATGCCTACAGAAAACGTAACTGCATAGTGTGTACATGCATGTGAAGAGAACAATTCAAGATTCAACATAAAAAAGTAAATTTTGCGAAAAATTATTAAAACACACTAAGGGAACTGATTCTAACACACAGGTTGCATAGTTTGCGCAGGTGGAAATATAAGACTTACATCATATTATATTCGATGCTATCGGATGCTGCATAGATGCTATTCAAGACCTGCAACATTCGTGAATTGAAAGTGACCGATGTAATCCATAGCATATAATAATACATATATATTTGCACGCAATTTTGACAAGGAGAAATTGTAAATTTTCTCGCGTCTTTGGCTTCTTAACTAAAACAATGACCTATTACAGAATTACTTCAATGCAACAACCTTGGTTGTCGTGTATTATAGGAGCCCCGTATACTATTATAGTATACGGGGCTAGCTATAAACTTACTTGCACCACACACTTTCGCAAACTGTGGCATGTTATGTACGGCTGTACATATCCTGTAGGCCTATCCATATTGTCCATGCACTATTTGTGCTTGTTATGATGGCGCTTGCACTTGTGTTTCTTGCAAATATACGCAGCTAACGCCTCAATTTCTTGAAAAATGAAGCATGTGCTCGACTTAAGAAATAAAGACATTTCAATTTACGATAAGTTAGTATACCGTTTGCGCCCAACATTTTATCATTCAATAAAAATAATGGTATCGTGCAAGTTGCATGCACATTCCAGTTTAACATTACTAAATGCTGTTAAACCATTATCACAACTCGTGATGCTTATATATTGTATTGTATCTATCAATTTATATAGCGCCTCTCGCAGTGCACACCAATCAGAGGCTCAGCCGACAAAGTCATGAAGCAGATTTTGCGACGAGTTAATTGGAAGATTAATCAGATGTAATTAGAATGCTATAGTTTATTATTTGTATAAGTCTTGTTAAAACCAATTACAAATGCCATGCAGATGCTCTGTGATGTAGGAGAAAAACAGAAGGCTAGTCCAAAGAAAAGATGGGAAAACAAAAAGAAAAGAATTGCAATTCGATGGGATTGAAGAAACGAGAGATAGAAAGTTATAAATTAAAAGGCAGGCTATTGTATGCGAAAAAGTAAACGAGAAGGTTGAAAAAGAAAGAGGAGAACATGTTCCTCAATTAAACAGAAGGGAAAGAAAACCCGAAATATGGAGAAGAAATGGTTGGCTCCTCTAAAGACAGACAAAGTCAGGAAGCCAATGTCTTGAATGGAAAAGAAGGAGAAGATGGGAAAATAAAGGTCAAGTTCATGGATAGAAAGAGATGAACGAAACAGAGAGGAAATAAAAGGCATGACATGATCTTGCATGAAGAAAACAACGAAGAATTTTGGCTAAGAAAATTTGACTTAGAAAAGATACATGCTTGGCTGAGAGTAAGTGAGCAGACGATTTGGAGAAACATATCAGGCATTTATATTTTAAAAATTTCTCTCTCCTCCTGCAGGCCTTGGGTAAGAAAAGTTGATGGAGGCATATAGCAGGGTATATTCGACAGAGAAGAAAACACTGGGGGAAAGTGCGCACTAAAACAAAAAAATTCCAGAAGTGTTATCATTGCAATAACCGCTTGGTAACTCAACCTGGATCATATATAGGCTAACTACCATGTACTCTCTCCACATTTGAGGTCGTGTAGGGGTGTGTTCGGTGCTTTGCAGCCGGATGGTTGCGAGTTCGAATCCACCTTAAGCCGCCGCGTAGGGACCCTGGGTAAGTCCTTCACTCGCAATATTATTGCTCATGCGCTTCGGCGTTAAACTCTGAAATCCGTGTCCGCGCTGTAGTCGGGAACGCCTCTGAGTAGAAATCTTGAAGGGGCGCTATGACAAGTGCACAAAGTCATACATAGATACATACATACATACATACATACATACATACATACATACATACATACATACATACATACATACATACATACATACATACATACATACATATATAAACTATATATTTTTCTTTATACATGCAGCAGCTGGTAACATATGACATGAAAAAGACTCGCTATAGGTGTCGCGGCGACAATTAGCTGACTGTTACTGACGGTGTCTTGCTCACCCTGACCTATTAGTTTCATCATATATAAGCTGACAGTTTTTAATAATTGGGGCCTATGAAATTCTTGTCTTTTCATATGCCTACTATATAAAGTCTGCGTTGGAATCCATAACGCCGTTTAATATCGTAACATATAAGATACATATCTAATAGATCAAGATATCAGCAATCAATGGATGAATTGAATTTCGTGCCTTTGGGACGGTATTTGGATATATTATCGAAGTTCAGCGAAGATCGACAAAGCTTGAAGTGGTCGACATATATATATGAAGGTATACAGGTAGATCGGTTACCATATGAACAGCGTCGAGAGACTCGAGACTCATTCATTCATTCATTCATTCATTCATATACTCAAGTATTTATATAGCACATCTTCCATCTTCCAGGTCTTTGAAATGACGTGCTTGCGAAGGATTGAGGGAGTGACGAGAAGAGACAGGATAAGAAACAGGGAGATACACAATAGGGGTCTGCGGGTATACCCGTACCCGCGGGTTTACCCGTACCCGACCCGTACCCGCGGGTCGGGTACGGGTCGGGTAGACATATTACGGGTCGGGTCGGGTACGGGTAGGAGCATTACGGGTACGGGTATACCCGGTTTTACCCGTACCGAACTGAAGTTTTGGCGTTACATGTAATTGTGAGTCTTGTACCTTCAAAGACTTATTATAATGGCGGTATCCAGTCTAAGTACCATATTCTTGTTTTGACCTATTTCCGTGCGCCTTAGTGAGATTGACATTCATTTACAGATGCTCAATTTACAGTTACAAAATAGCTTGTTTCCATTAGCACAATCCCGATCGTATATAGGGTTTTTCATTTGTCTTATCTAAGTTTCAGTCCCGACAGCCTGTGTCGGAGGTCGCTGACGCTGAGCCTGGATGTCCAGCAGCCATATTTTCTTTAAAACAGGTTGATGCAGTACAGAAGTTGAGGCTAGGAATAGTTGAAACACCAAGTCTGTCACCCCTTTCCCTCTGAGAAATAAACTACTCAAATAGCGGTATTTTGTTTCAAACTTCCGTGTTATGGCTGGCTGAATAAATGTTATTTTTATTATTATTTTTTAATCGCCATAGGTAAGTGTAATCCTTCAGGCTCTAAGAAATATCGGAAATGTTTTCTCGTTCTGGAGTTAAAGGTCATCTTCACCGGTCAAATGTGTAAAAGGTGCTACGAAAAGCTGAATCGTTGTGTGCAAATTGAAAGACGCTGAAAGAGGCGTGCTGTCTCCTGCGGGTCCCCGGAAACAAGTCATCATTACAATTATTATTCTTCTTCTTATTATTATTACTATTTTATTATTATTACTATTACTATTACTGTGATCATCACCATGATCGTCAGACTATTATTATAACTACCACATGCTTTGTAAGACCATTGGACTAGTAGGGACTGGAATTATGGGAAGTCCTATTAATTACGTGGCGGGTACAGTACGGGTACGGGTATACCCGCGGGTACGGGTCGGGTTGGGTAGTAATTTCGAGTACGGGTCAGGTACGGGTACGGGTAGCAGTCCTGTGTTACGGGTACGGGTCGGGTAGCAAAAATGCTCTACCCGCAGACCTCTAATACACAAACGATTGGGCATTCAGTATGACATAGTCAGCAGGATACAGAACAGACGGCTGCGATACTTTGGACACGTAACCAGAATGGAAAATGACAGATATCCAAAGATAGCTCTCAACGGATGTGTGCATGGGAAAAGAAAAAGAGGAAGGCAAAAGAAACGATGGATGGATATGATAAAGGAGGACTGCGGAGAAATGGGCTTGTCGGTATACAGGAGGCTACGCACCGGGCATACAACAGAGAGGGATGGAGGTCTTCCATAAACGAGCGGCTTATGCGTGCGGGAGCATCGCCAAGGCCATAAGTCAAGTAAGTCAAGTCAAGTCTTCCAGGAAACTACTAATATAGCCTATATATAGGTGCTCCCGACTCCAGCACGGTGCATGCACGCGCTGTCTGCGGTCGGAGATCTATCTCGGATTCTGGAGTGACATCAGGGACGGATCCAGAAAGTTTATGAGGGGGTGGTGGTCAAATGGGCTTCCGAAGGACGATCGTTGAGGCGCGCAGCGCCGAGCAGGGGAGGGGTCTGCGGAGGGGGAGCCCCCTCCCCACTTTAAAATATTTTGAATTTCCACACTGCAATGGTTCACATAGACCCATAGAAACTTGGAGGATTGAACTTGGGTTATGGGAGTATTCATAATTTTTAAATTAGGCAATACTGGAGGAGATGGTTTTTTATAGGATCTAAATAATTTATACATACATACATACATACATACATACTTACATACACCACATACATACATGCATGCATACATACAAACATACAAACATACATACATACATGCATTTTGACATACATAAATACACATATGGATTGTCAACGGCTCATGACATGTTAACACTGCATAAGATTTGTGAGATATACAGACGTTGGTTCTCTCCATTGCAACGTTAGACAATGTACATCACGTATTACGGCGCTACAGCAGTCATAAGCTTAGACTTAACTTGTCGTCCGTATACAGAAATTCTATTAACAGGCGGACTCGTGTCTTCTTACCCTATGGGCAGAACTTATTCAGCGCTACTATATAAGACCATTTCGCGCGGAGCAAAGCCTTTTCCCTGCAGGGCTGCCTTCAAATTTACCGAAGCCAGACCGTTGACAAAATACGGCATTAGCGGAAGCTGCGATCCCTCAGAGGAGGGCAACATCACCAGCGCCACCAAGCGACGACGACGACGGTTATAATCTCTACGTGTATCACATCGTGGACGGAGGATCGAGTGAAATGTCCAGACGTCTGGCAAAGGCTTCCCTTCTATGTTCCCACTTTCCAGCTTAACTGTCATCACATACACGGAAACCTAATGCCGCCTGTCTCATCTCTCTCCCCTTCCCATTCCCCTAATGCCCTGCAGACTGTAGGCCTATAGTCCCCTGCTGTAGACCCTTTCCCGCCCGTCGCACCTGCTCGCACATGTCCTTCCCGCTGCAGCCATCGGTGCAGGCGTTGCAATGAGATTCTGCCAATCCGGGAGGCGCGCAGTTTTGGCGCGGAATTAACCCCGGCGAGCGAGAGCGGAGTGGGATCCAACGGAGAGAGATTAGATCTGGCGAAATTACATTTTTGCCACGTCTCAGTCTCCCGCGGTCGGAAATATTACAACTTGGCTTAACTCGACGAAAGACACGGCGTCAGAGGAGAAGCCACGGATCCAAAGCAAAGCCCCCTTCCCCGTCCCCCGTCCCCCTTCCACCGTCCCCCGTCCCCTGCCTGAAGGCGGTTTGATGTCAGATTATCCACCGATCACCAGGATATACGCGACAACAACGACATCTAACGACACACCGCCGAAAATTACCATATATATATATACGTATTATATATATATAATATATAGGCCTATGTATGTATGCATTATATATATATGTATGTTGAACTTTGTATATATAGAAGTGTTGCTTAAAAGTCTTGTTTGAAAATGTTGAAATAATGACTTATAGAGCAGCTTTAGTGTTTTGATGTTCCTTATAATACATTGTGTATATGATTTGCGATTTAGATATGAAGAGGTGCTGTTGCGGGGAGAGGCCAATTAAGGACATAATTATCTATATGCCGTTCCCTCAACGGCAAGCGTCGCAGGCAGTTGCATGTTGGCTCACGGAGTGGCGTGACGAGGAAACAATTTCGGGTTTCCATTGGACATGGTCGCAAAAGTTAACTTTTTGTCATTTCGCATATCAAAACATATAGAAAATTATCTTACAAATAAAAAGATTGTCCACGGTAACAAGTAGAAATTTCATGAAGAGCACTGATATTTGAATTTCGTCATAATTTGAAATATCTGTCTAATAGATTGAGTAAAATATTAAAATTGACTTATTTAAAAAAATTAGATTTTAATTATTTTGGTGCAAATTTGCATTTTGATGTCAGCAACTAATTCTAATTAATTTGTTGAGTGATAATTCCAATTCTAATTAATTAGCTCTTAAAATTTATAATTATAATTATAATTCTAATTATGGAATTCGAACTAATGCTAATTCTAATTAATTAGTTACAAAATCTTAATTACCCATCACCGCTCGGTTGACTGTCCAACCTGCTAGCCAATATTTCGCACCCCATGCATGTGCATTGTGCACGGAGCCTGATGAACCCATATAAATATATCACTAGAGCACGCATCTACCATCTATGGTGAGGCTTAAGCGACCCTTAAGCTAGGCATAGAGATGTATAAAATAAATCGACGTCATCATCGACGTGAAATGCGTGGACACGTCACCAGTTAGGTTAATGAGCGCTGGCTGACGTCATGCAAGCTTCATTTCACAGTACAACTTCAGCTGTGATAGGCTATATACACAAAAGTAAACATCGATGTCTATATTTATAATGCCTAGCTTGGGTGGGGGTCAAGGTCGCTTAGCGATGGTGGCTTCACTGTGACCTGAATGAAACATACGTCATACGGTCTCTGGCGCTTATAATATATCTCATTGGATGAACCAGTATGCACGTATAGTAAACACTTGTAAAGTCATGAACATAATAAATCCATAATATAAATTTCGTCAACACTTTTGGATGAACTTATATTTGACGCCTATTTTGGAACCAGGCCTACAAAATGTTAATACGGCCCTGATTACATGGCCACTCCGCCGACAAGATTTTAAGAAGTATACGCAAGACGACTTGGTTGTTCCACCGGCCCGAAGTTCCACGGTTAATGAGCACAGAAGTTTTGCTGTGGCTGGAGCAAGTTGGAATAAGTGGCTTATTAGGGCCTACAACCTGCGACACGAAAGCCTCAGCCTATCTTGCCTCTTTTCTTCAAGTGCTTGAAGGCCATTGGGGGCCGTCCAAAAATGACGTCACGCGCCTAGGGGTAGGGGGTCGGAAATTTGTGACGATGTGTGACATGGGGTGGGGAGTTTGAGAAATGTGACGTCACATCAGGTTTGTTATAAAATTTATCAAATAACAACAATTTAATTTTAATAATAACAGCACTAATTGTGAGTATTGCAGTTTTATTATTTTTTTGGATTATTTTAATGTATACGGGCACCATTATTAATAATTTTCTAATTATTTCAATATTTGGTCACCGTTAGATTTTAAAATATGCATGCTCTCCCTATTTGTTCCATGAAGAAGCTTCTTGCTTCGCCTGAAATTTGGTTTTGGGGTCAGAGCTTTGTGACGTCATTTTTCAGGGGTGTAACTTTTTGTGACGAAGTGTGACGAGAGGGAAGGGGGAGGTTCAAAATCGACCAAAATTGCGTGACGTCATTTATGGACGGCCCATTCTTGTCGATCAAGCTTTCATTATATGTTCGCATTCCTCCGGCCTCTGACAAGTCTCTCTTGAAGTGCATGGGGCAACCTAAATTAACAACTACAATAACGAAAGTCTTCACGGCATCCCATAGCTTATAATTGGCATAGACCTTACAATATAGAACGGGGCCGCTGTTTTGTTTGGTCCCCCGAGAGGTTGATCCGGACCCGGCTGTCTACTATAAGCTATTAAAACAGAAAACTCATAATTAATTCACGATGATTAGAAAAGTTCATCAAAGGCCTGGAAAGGAAAACCTATAGCCAACGAAAATTTCCGATGATAAAAAGACCAAAAAGTGTATCTCCATTACTTGTCTCTTCATATTTAAAATAGTGATGCCAAAGTACAAAAGTATTCAAAATTACCATGATACACTGACCTGGCCTTTTGGCTGATTCTTCTCTAGATAAGAATGCTGTGCTTGTTTGAAGGTCATACGTTGTTACAGGTTTCGAATCCGATACGCATGTCTTAATTTGCTATAGCAGCTTCACTATTGACTAAAGCAACTGAGGAATAGATTCGTTGAACGTTTAGGGTCCTAAGTCTATACCAGTTGTATGAGAAGGCGTTACAAAGAGTGACGAAGAGACGAGGGCGATCCCTTAACCAATGCCAGCTATAGTACTTATGTGGAAAGGAAAGGCGGCCACACCTGCGGTTCTATGGCATCGTTTGAAACCGGACAAGGAGAGGTTACGACTGCAGAAGCAAGTCACAATTGTGCAGGTGAAAGAAGGTGAGATGCCAGAAAGGTTACCCCATCGAAATCTCATATATAGGAATCTGCGAATGGACGGATGGACGGATGGGCCAAGTTCGCTATTAATTACGCGACCTTTAGCGTCATCTGGCGGAGGGAGCCATGAAGACAGAATGAAAGCACCATCTATCAATTGAACTTTTCCGGTCGCATTTTTCCTCTTCAAAAGGCGACGTTTGAGTGACGGTCAGAGGGACACTGACATCTTGGACCGGTCAGTCACCCGGGGTGCGAGAGGGCGGCCGCGGTCGAAAGCCCGCGACCGACTCAAGCGTCTCTAATACGGCTCGGCCCATCAGAGGAATGCCTATACGGTGCCTAACCGTTACACCCCGCTTGTATAGCCGGGCCTTAGAGCTCCCCGTGCAATGCAGGGAGGGGCGCAGGTGAGAGAGACGATGACCCTATAAGAGGCGATTAATCATCAAAGTCCAGGTGATGAATTGTCCGCTGCGATCGGCGGTCAAGACCTTAGGTGGACACCGCCGCCGCTGTTGCAGTGCGGCGCTGCTGCAGTGGTCGAAGTATACGACGTCTTGATTCGAAGGAATTCGACATTTGACATTGACCAGAGTGCATCGCGACACTTAGACGTCAGACTTCAACGAAGGAAGTTACTGCAGTAACGCCCAGTTATGTATATTCAACCACTGAAGAAAGAGAGACAGACAGAAAGATAGACAGACAGACAGAAACAGACAGAAACAGACAGACAAACTGCTACAAACGCAGGCACACATAGACACAGATATGGATCCATAAACAGATGCAGGCATAGCTATACACAGACTCAGACACGCATAGATAAACAGATATGCACACACAGACAGAAACACAGGCATACAGACATGCAGACATAGACAAACGGACATGTCACGAGACCTACATCCTTTATAGTTCAACTCAATTGGCCTGAATAACCGTTGACCGGGGATTGTAATTATCTGTCACCGGAAAAGGATAGAAACTTTGAATACAAGACCTATTATAGGCTGAAACAGAAACCTGGTGTGCATGAGGTTACATTATTTGTTCGTATAATGTTTGCATATTATAAGAGCGTCATTATCGAATGACAATTTGTCAGTTGATGGCACCGAGAAATTGTGTGCGAAGGACTTGCATGCCCAAGGTTCTTATAGACTGCAGTGACCTTCTCAAAGAAGGTTCGAAGCTGCATATCCAATCCAATCCAATCAAATCAAATCCAATCCAATCCAATCCAGTCCAATCCAATCTAACCTAACCCAACCTAACGTTGTCAAGGTGCACGCCTATACACAGTGATGAGCACAAAAGTATTTTGAAAATAGATTTCTATTTTCAAAATAAAAAATACTATTTTATTTTGTATTTTCAAAATACTTCTGAAAGTATTTTGTAAAAGTATTTTCAAAATAGTTTTAAGAAGTATTTTGGAGAATTTAAAATACTTTTTCAAAATACTTTTCAAAATACTTTTCTAAAGTGTTAAAAAAAAATTAATTTTATAAACCATCTGCCAGAATTAATTCTTAATGTAATAACTCGACTAGAAAGTGACGTTTCGAAAATTAATAAACTTCTGGTAAAACCAACTACTTGTGAGTGTCTTGTATCAGGATATATATATCAGGGTTGTGTGCTTCGTCCTCTTTCGTTTACATTATACACCACACTACTAGGAACATCGCTCGGCAATAATTCTTTGGGATATCATTATCTATGCTGATAATGCTCAAATCTACATTTCATTTGACAGGCTCATCATTATTCAACAAGGTCATCTGATAAGAATTGTCTTGTCATACCTAAATCGAGAACTGTTCTTGGTGAACGAGCTTTTGGTTGCTGGACCTACTTTTTGGAACTCTTTTGCTGTGTCTGTGCACTCTGCCAAGTCGCTTGTGTCATTTCGCTATCAACTTAAAACTTACCTCCTTAAAATTGCTTATCCACCATAGGCTGCCTCTCTGTCTAACGGACTGATCTTCTGGATATTGACCTGATTACGGTTTGGCTTTAGTGCGTCATCGATTTATGCCTTCTGCATTAGGTAACGGAGCAATAGAAGTTACTAATTACAATTTTATCACTTTTATCAATGTTTCAAGTCATAAGAAACTATTGTCAAGTACACCAATGCAATGTAACACTACACAATAGCGAAAAACAATAAAGTTCAAAATGCTGATTTCTCAAAAGTATTTTGATTTTGAAAAACTATTTTCAAAAGTATTTTCAAAATTCTATTTTATTTTGTATTTTCAAAATACTTTTTAAAGTATTTTGTAAAACTATGTTCAAAATACTTTTGAAACGTATTTTATTTTGTATTTTCAAAATACTTTTGAAACGTATTTTATTTTGTATTTTCAAAATACTTTTGAAAAGTATTTTGCCCATAACTGCGCCTACATATGGAAACAATTTGTACAAGTCGAATGTGAAGAATCTCATTAAGCTTAATCATGTGAAACGTAAAGACAGTGACCTTCAACTTCTTTCATGTAATTCTTAACGAAGAGGCATTACACGCAACGATAACCTTAGAAATTACACCAATTGCACCTATTTCGATACTGTATTAAAGTTCAGAGTTACTGCACTGCAGATGAACTTAAATATGATACATATCGCATGATATCGGCCATGCATGGCATCTATTTCCAGATTAACCCCAAGAGTTATTCTGTATATACAGTAACTGTGAACTTTGAGATTAGACCTCTTTTCTTTACTTCTTAATTAGAGCCGATAGCTAATGTATACAGTCGTATACTTATACACACTATTGGACTCACGAGATCCATAGTGCATGCATTTGCCCTGTATAAAGTCGGTTCGTGGTTGGCCCTGCAGGGACCGCGTCCTCCTAGGAATTGATTGGAACTCAAGTGCCACTTGGATATACAACATGCGCATAAGAGTTGCATAATAGGCAGCGGTCGGTCGGTCGGTCGGTCGGTCGGTCATGCAGCTGATCTATATTATAGTCGCCTGCTGCAGTATAATAGCATCCGGCATTTAACTCAGATCGAGACGGCGCATGCGTGATGCACATCCCTAAGAGGACGACGACGATATTATATTAGACTGGAGTATACACAGTAGCAGACGTCACTGTGCGGCGGCGGGTGATGTGTCGAAGCAACAAAACCCGATCCTTTGATTTATTCGCGGCTTTGCATAACAAGAAGCGCAATCGCAGTCAACGGCACTCGGCCTAAGGGTCCGGGGGAGAGGGATGGTCGGGCCCCCTGGGTCGCCTCCAAATCCTGCATAGAAACAATTATTTAAAAGCGCCGAAGGATATTGCGGTTTCGCGGCAGTTAGCACCCGCGCCGTATACCATCAAACCCGAAAGTCTTTTCGTCGCGGCGACAAATGACCGCCCGTCGCCCCCGATCTCCCAGAGTGCTTTGCGGCCAAATCCCCGGCTAATTGAGGACGATGCCCGGCAATGCTTGTGTCGGCACGATCGCCCAACGGTTAAGACCGACCGCTTAGCCGCGGGCGGTTTAGGGCGGCAGGCCGAGCGCTTGGTCGGTCGGTCGGTCGGGGGCCTCTCGCCCGCCGGGGAAAAGGGGTGGAGTGGCTGTATTGCCCGTGTGACGGGCGTGGTCGTACATCCGACTGATTGTGGAGAGATTTATGGTCGTGAGGTTGGCCGCGGCCATAAGTCAGGATTCCGGGTATTGACGGGATGAGGGTGGGACTGTGTCCGTGGCGGGCACTTAATATGAAACGGGATCTTTATGGGACGGAAGGCGTTTGGACGCCCAGAGAGACAGAGGCAATGCGACGGTCCGGAGGTGAGAGGGGTCGGGAGGCAA